>VDFB02271358.1:793802656-794059263 GCA_007258455.2 Sequoia sempervirens
GTTTTATATATTAACTAATTTAAAATAAGGTTTACAAATCTTTTGCTTAGTAAGAATTGAAATATATGTAAAAATAAAAATAAATTTTTACAAATATTAAAATAAAAACATTTTTATAGATTAACTAATTTAAAATAAGGTTTACAAATACTTCTCTTATATAAGTAAATAAATTACTCAGAAACTAAATATTAAAATGAAAACATTTTAAAAGATTAACTGATTTAAAATAAGGTTTAAAAATATTTTGCTCACATAAGTAAATAAATTATGAGAAACTAAATATGAAAATAAAATGGTTTTATAGATTAACTAATTTAAAATATGGTTTACAAATATTTTTCTCATATAAGTAAATAAACTACTGAGAAACTAAATATTAAAATAAAAATATTTTTATAGATTAACTAATTTAAAATGAGGTTTACAAATTTCTTTTGCTCAGATAAGTAAATAAATTACTGAGAAACTAAATAGATGAATAAATTAAAATAAAAAAAAAATGTTTTACATACTAAAAATAAGGGTTACAAATCTTTTGATCACATAAGTAAATAAATTATGAAAAACTAAATATATGTAAAAATTAATAATAAAAAAACATTTAAAAAAAAATGTTTTATAGATTAAAAAAAAGGTTTACAATTTACAAATCTTTTGATCACATTAGTAAATAAATTATGAGAACCGAAATATATGTAAAAATTAAAATAAAGGCATTCTACAAATTAACTAATTCAAAATATAGTTTACAAATCTTTTACTCACATTAGTAATATTTAATTTCACTCTATAGATTATAAATGATAATGATAAAAATGGTTAGTTTTAGTAAATAGAATTCATTCCACTTAATTTAAGTGTAAATATACAACCTTATTGTGATATTATTGCTAGTATCAATATATCACCATCCCCAAACAAAAGGTCATAATAAAATTATATTTAAACTAAAATTTAGGCAATAGGGGGTACTATAACCAATTTATGAAGAACAAATGAGTAGCTATTATTTAGCTGATTACCCAAAAATAAGGGAAAAATACCCATACGTGATGTGGAAATTAAATCAATTAGGGATCATTAGACTAGTAAATAAAATAATAAAGTTAGAAAGAAGAATGACCCTAAAAGAAAATTCAGTAAAAAGTTCATTTTACGAGGAGGGCATAGTACTATTTAATTCTTTTTTTTCCTAAAATTTTTGACTCTATTTCACAATTCAATGGTGTTTTCTACAGTTCAACAAAGTTTTCCAAATTCTCATTTTCTATAGCCATAAATAAAAATTTACTAAATTTTTTTAGGACTAGAAAGGTAGAAACTTTACAATTCTAAATTCTAAATTTTCTTTTTCTACAACCATAAATTAAAATTTACTACAATTGTTTAGGACAAAATGGGTAGAAACTTTACAATTCTAAATTCTAAATTTTCATTTTCTATAGCCATAAATAAAAATTTACTAAAATTGTTTCTGCTAGGGTTTTCACTTCAAAATTTCATTCTTCATAGTTAATCCAGATGACATAATTATAAAGGAGCTATTTAAAATAGAATAAATGACCAACCTGAATTAGGTGCTTGCCAATGGGGATGGAGAGTTGGGTTGTTTTCAAATGCTTCTCGGCTATGATATTTTCTTCTCGCTTCCACTTCTTACAAGAGCACACTGCAATATCCAATCTGTATCTCCCTACTGTTTATCAAAATTTTCCCAAAATAAATTAAGAAACCATTTTACCACTAGTTGAAAATCCTTGTATTTTAGTTAATTTATCAACCTAACCGTCCACTACTATGCTTAAAACTTTGGACAATAATTTTCACCCTATTTTTAATACTTTATCGATTCTCAATATTTCACACTATCTAATTTAATTAAATCATTACTATTTCATAATTCCCTTAATTATTATTATTATTATTATTTTAAAAAAATTATCCTCCCAGATATAATATGCATTAAATCTATTTTGATATTTTAAATTTGTAAATAAACTCAATTAAATTTAAAATAAATATTATTTATAAATACAAATTTATGATTTATTTACGTTTTTCATCTTGAATAAAGGAATAATATTATAAGCTATTAAATTATTATCCTCTTTTAATTGGTTAATAATTAATTAATAAAATACTCTTAATAATTTAACAATTTGATTTAATATTTTAATTAAATCACATTAGAACTATGAGCAACATAATCCAATCAACACCCAAACAACAATGAATGTTGACCATGCAAAATAATTGAAACACATTAATTAACCAATTAATTCAAACGACAAAATAGATCAACATTAAATAACCAATTAAAAAGAATGACTCAGACAAAACAATACCAATACAAGATCAAGGTCACAAACTGATGACGACGTCAAACACAGTGATGGGGTGATGGACTAGGATGAGTATACTTTATTTCAAATCCTTAAACCACATCATATCTGTTGGGTATGTTGGGCATGCTCAGACCCGATGGTGTGGGTGGAACCAGTGCCTAGTACCTGCAATCCTGCATAAAACCAAGTGTCAAAAAAACATATATATTCCATGCCAAACACACCATGAGAGAGAATTGTAGTGTAGCAGGGTGCTCATGGATGAGCAATGCAACACCGTCCCTCTCACCCAACTCTCAAAAAATTAACAGATCATCATAAAAATCATGAAGTGAGCATTAATCAATTTACATAACCACGCAATATCACATAATCAGGTAGAGATGAACACCATGCATCATTATATCATCAACATCATAAAATAGTATCGTAAGAGTAGCAGTAACATGTGAGGCACCACATCCTACCCCCTAGAACTAGGATTACTTCTGGAAGCTGGTAAAGAAAAAAGGATAAGACTCTCGAATGCGGGATGCATCCTCCCATGTCACTAATGACTCAACATTAGGGTCCCATTGGACCTGCACCTGCTCAATGTCTCTACCCCTAAGAATAAGCCTCTTGTGCTGAAGAATGACAACAGGCTCGAGTGCTAGCTGCCCATCCTCGACCTACAACACATTCCAATCAAACACATGAGAAACATCTGGATAATAGGGCCTGAGTATAGAAAAATGAAACACATCGTGTATGTGTGATAGACTAGGAAGCAGTGCTAGGAAATAAGCAACCGGGCCAATTCTCTCCAACACCTTAAATGGTCCCACAAAATGAGGTGCAAGCTTAGAGCCTTTTCCATAACAGATTGGCCTCTTTCGCAGATGCACTCAAAAAAAAACTCGATCTCCAATAGAAAATTGATGATCAACCCTATGCACATCTACATATTTCTTTTGCCTATCTTGCACTGCTACCAAGTGCTCTCTAATGCGAGCAACCTGTTGCTCCATGTCCTGAAGCGTTTTGGGTCCAAGTAGAACTCGGTCTTCAAGATAGTCGCAACTCAATGGGGTCTGATAAGGATGGCCATAAAATGCTTGAAAAGGTTTCATGCCAATCGAGCTATGATAACCATTATTATAATAAAACTCTACCAAATGCAAATAGTACTCCCAATGTGATTGTTGATCCATGACGTACATACGGAGCATATCCTCAAGAACCTGGTTGAATCTCTCAGTTTGACCATCTATTTTAGGATGGTAGGAAAAAATGAAGTTCAGTTGAGTTTCTAAGGAATGTTCCAATGACATCCAAAATGTAGAAGTGAACATTGGATCTCTTTTAGAAATGATCCTTTGTGGAATTCCGTGTAGTTGAACAATATCCTCCATGAAAATTTTGGCTATAGAGGAAGTAGTATAGGAAGATCAGACAGGAAAGAAGTGTGCCACCTTAGTTAACCTATCAACTATGACCATGATAGCATCATGTCGACAAGAAGACATAGGAAAATACACAATAAAGTCCATTGATATGATATCCCACTTCCATTCAGGAATGATATTAGGTTGTAAAAGACTTGCAGGATGTTGGTGTTCTGCCTTAACTCTCTGACATTCCAACCATCTTGCCAAAAATTCTACAATGTCTCTCTTCATTCCAGCCCAAAAGTATAGTGAACAAAGGTTTGCATATATCTTCTTGACTCCTGGATGAGCAGAATAGGGAGCCCGATGCACCTCTGTCATGATTAGGGTACAAAAACTCTCTGTATGAGGTACATACATACAACCCAAATACTACAAAATACTATTATATTCCAATGCATAACTAGATAACTTTCCTTCCAGATCCCTATTTGACTCAATTTATGCCTACACTTCTTGATACCAACTATCTGTAGGGAGTTCTATGAAAATCTAGCTCCTCAAATCCACACCAAGAGTTACTATAGATATCTCTTGTCTCTGCCGAATCACAGCATCCACCACTACATTTTCCTTGCCTTGGATGTACTTAACCTCAAAGTCATATTCACTAAGAAACTCCATCCATCTCCTCTTCTTGGCATTCAGGTTCAACTTCGTAAAGATGTATTGCAAGCTACAATGATCACAATGTAGCTCAAACCGATGTCCCAATAGGAAGTGCCTCCATCTCACAAGGGCATGAACAATAATGGCTATTTCTAGATCATGTGTAGGATAATTCAGCTCATGATCTTTGAGCTTGTAGGAATCAAATGCAATTAGATGACCTTCTTGCATAAAAATAGCTCCTATTCCTTCCAAGGAAGCAATTGTACACACCAAAAAATCCTTAGAACGATCAAGAACTACTAGGATCGGTGCACTAGTCAACTTTTCCTTAAGGTTTTGGAAAGCTAACTAGCATTGTTTTGACCAAAAAAATTCTTCCCTTACCTCTGAAGGGAAGTGATGGGATCTGCAATCCTTGAAAATCCCTACATGAACTGCCTATAATAGCCCGCTAAGCCCATAAAGTTATGAATTTTAGTGACATTCATGGGCACAGGCCAATCAACGATGGCTTGAATCTTTGAAGGATCTATAGAAATACCCTCACGAGAGATGACGTGATCCAAGTATTTCACTTTAGTCTTATAAAACTCACACTTTTCTAAATTAGCATATAGCTAGTTGTCTCTCAAGCACTATAACAACTGTCTCAAGAATTCCTCATGTTCCTCCATAGTTTTCAAGTAGATCAAGATATCATCGAGGAACACGAGAACAAATCTATGCAATTAGGTTCAAAAGACTCCATTCATCAGGCTCATGAAGGCTAATGGTTCATTTGTCAACCCGAATGGCATAATAGTGAATTCATAATGCCCATATCAAGTGTGAAATGTTGTTTTGTGAATATCAGCTTTAGCTATCCACAATTGATGGTATCCTGACTTAAGATCAATCTTTTAAAATACCTGAACCCCCTTAATCTAATCAAATAGGCCATCAATTCTCGACAAAGGGTACCTATTCTTCACCGTCACCTTGTTAAGCTACCTATAGTCGATGCACAAATGGAGGGAGACATCCTTCTTCTTCACAAATATCACTGGTGATCCCCATGGGGAAACACTAGGATGAATAAACCCTTTCACTAAAAGCTCCTCTAATTGTAAACGAAGCTCTTGAAGCTCCTAAGTTGTCATCTTATATGGAGCCCGAGATATAGGCTCAACTCCAGGTACAAGATCAATTCTATAGTCCATGTCACGCTTTGGTGGCATCCACAAAATTTCACTTGGAAAAACATCTGCAAAGTCCTTAAGGAGAGGGTAGTCATTTAATGACACCTCTTGACTTTCTCCCAAGTCCAAGTCATTGACTGACACAACACACAACTAACAACCCTAACAAAAAAACCTCTTCAGTTGCATAGCAAAAATTGTCCTCAATGAGATAGGTCTCTATATGCTGACAATCTCCAATTAATTTCCTAAATCATGTACACATTGCACAGCCTTGCAGAGACAATCTAATATCGCTCGGTGAGCATTCAACTAATCCATACCTAAAATGACATCATAGGAACCAAGAGGTAGGATTCAAAGGTCCACCGAAGTCACCAACGTCCCAATTTTCAAAACACAAACCTAAACAAATGATTAAACTACTACCTTTTCCCCAGAGACCAATTCAACCTATCACTTAATGCCTTACCTTGTTGCCACTAGTGTACACCGCTCTACTAATGAAGGGGAAATAAATGAATCTAATGCACTAGAATAAAAAAGGATGGATATAATAGAGCCTTGCAACACACCTAATGTATCAACCATGGTACCTAGATGATCAGCCTGATAGTTGTCAACTGTCACAAAAACTCGATGAGATCTACCTACATCACCCTCTATCAGCTCAAAAGTGACTGGCCTCTGACTAAAACCTGTATTCTTCTTTTGTGGGCATTTCCTAGCAATGTTTCCCTATTGATAGCAAGAGAAACAAACTATACCCTAACCAAAGCCTCTGCCACTTGCTAGTGCACTAGACTGCTGAAAATTGCCCTGACTGGGGGTTGACTATGAGCTCTATGCAGGCTGCTCAAAACGGTCTTGTCAGGCTCGATGCCAATTCCTATTTTTCCTAGACTGAGACCTGCCACTCTGTTGAGACTAGGAATTTTTGTGCCTAGGCTGCAATTGTTGCTGTTGATAGCCCTTAGGGGGCACATGATGACTCCTAGAAGATCCTACAGCTTGAGGTTTCCCACCTTGAGAACCAGAACCAAAAGTAGGTTCATTACCAATATGCACACCTATGTGACCTCCCCAAGCCATAGCCAAGTTTTCCTCTACTAGATGAGCCTTCTCAATAGCTACCTCCATTGTCTTCAGCTCCAAGACTTGGACTCCACTGATTCAGGCATTTAACCCCCTGATAAAGTGTTGTACAAGCATTTACTCATCATTGTCGATTCCCACATACTACTTGAGCTCATAGAATCAACACTCGTACTAGTCAATTGGAATTTCCATTTGTCTTAACTAATGAAATTCATCTACTCGGTGCTATCTCTAGTGGTTTGAGAGGAAACAATCCCTAAATCTCTCCAAAAACAACTCCCAAGTCACCATACTGATGTCTAGGTGTAGTTTCTATTCTACCATTGCCACCATGTAGATGTAAAGCCTTTAAGGTGCATAATGTCACACCTAGCCTAAGTATTACTACCATAAGGATGCATCATAAAGTAATGATCCAAGTCTATCAACCATGTTTCTACTTCAAGTCCTCCATTAGCACCATCAAAAGTGGGAGGATGAGCTCTCAAAAGATCCCTCATGTGACCAACCACAATGGAATCCTGGTCTACTGATATTTCTTTCTGCCTAGGAGACCTCTCCCTTTCTCTCTCTACTTTTTGCTCCCCTTCTAGACTAGGGCCTAAACAACCAAACACCTCCTACAACAATTGTCATAACTGCATTCCATCTATTCCCATCTATTCTGAATTTGGGCCTCCTCCTCTTGAATGATTTTGAGACCCCTGTTGTTCCTCACATTTTGATTTGTAGGAACTTTTTGATGGAGTACTTTCATGGTTGGATCTACGGCCACCACCATGGCCATGACCCTAACCCCTTGGCATGATCCTATGCCACATTGGAGGGGAACACAATTCAATTCAAGAGTTGAGTACAAGATTAACATAGTGGACTCAAACTACCTAGAGTACCTAGAGTTGTAAACCTTGCTCTGATACCAAAGTTGTAGCACCCCGGGTTGTGTTAACCCCAAAGGACAACAAAATACCGCACAATGTCTTTTTTGAAAGAGAAACATTACATAAGATGATTATGAACATACATTATATAAGATGATCATAATATACATTATATGACAAAGCCTAACTAGTCCCTTGGGGTTACAGGGTTGCATTACATGTAAACCTCCCGAACCAAAACATCATTAAAGATAAAGCTCATAAGTTAAGAATAGAAGCATACATTCATAAGATAACATAATCATACAACCATCCATAAGCAATAGCAATGAAAAAGATACATATATCATTCTATTATAATTCAATTCATAGTTTTAATATTACAATTATGGAGCATACTTCCATAGATACAATACATTAGGAATACATGACAACATTACATAATGCTTCCCTTATAACAATGGGAAGATTACATAAAGTGTAAGAATAATTATATCAATGAAGAATAAGGTACAAGGTGTAGAATAGTCTTCAACGAAGTGAAGTTGTGGAAGTTTTGTGTCTGCTTCCACATCACGAACAAAAATTACAAGAAAGACCCATGACCAACACAAACAATCAGAATGGCCACAAGAGCAACCAAACTAATAAACAACACTCTCAATGACTACTTATAAGTGACTGCTTTCAGAGGCATACAAAGGGAAAATCAAGGGATACTATGGGAGAGTTTCATCGCACAGTCCTATCATGGGTTATCTTGGCTGCCTCTCAACAAGCATCGCCCCCATCTATGGTTATCCTAGCTATCTCACACTAGGTGTTGGTCCCATAGGGTTACTAATGCAGGACCACTAGCCTCTCATGAGGATGAGGTAGCGATCTTGCTGACCATGGCCTTCTTAGCCCACCCTTAGTCTATGGAAGCACTAATGGTGAGGGTGAGGTATCTTATTTATCTTTAGTTTATGTATCCTACCCAAACCCACTATTACATTTTGTTAGGTTTTTACTTATTCAACCAACTCTTCAATGGGTTATCCAGGTTGCCCCTTTGTGCACCAGCCCCCATGGAGAGCCACTCTCCCTAATAGCCCTAAAGCAAATCTAAGTCATCCAGGGGTCTACCAAAACAAAAAGAGCACTTAAACCACAAAACCAGTGTACCTGTAGGGCATGAACCATCTCACCAAAGCCATTTACAAAGACAATCCTGATACAAGATTTGACCCACACATGAAACTCAAATTCAATAGTAAGATCAAACTTATTATAATGATTAAACTATGGAAGTTCAACATGGACCAAGACTTTTCTTAGCCTTTGGAAGCCTATAGGACAACCTACCCTTACACTCTCAAAAGAGTAAGAAAATGACATGGGTTCCCAAAATGATAGATCACAACAAGTCCAAACACACAATATATTCCAAACATAAATAATACAAATGAACGATGAAACCGATCATGGGGCATAAATAAAATTAACTTCTTAATCTACTAACACATTCCATGCAACAAGTAAATATTAATCACTACACCTCTTTGTAAAAGCAACTGAATACTAATTGAACAACTAAGGGATTATGTAATTCATATACACATACACAATTAGGACTTAATAAAAAACTAGAGTATATGTATAAACTAAAATGAAAATGTTATACAAATTAATTAATTTAAAATAAGGTTTACAAATATTTTTCTCACATAAGTAAGTAAAATACAGAGAAAGAAAATATTAAAATAAAAATGTTTTTACAGATTAACTAATTTAAAATGAGGTTTACAAATTTCTTTTTCTCGCATAAATAAAAGAATTATTAAGAAACTAAATATATATAAATTAAAATAAAAATGTTTTACAGATTAAAAATAAGGTTTACAAATCTTTTGATCACATAAGTAAATAAATTACTGAGAAACCAAATATATGTATAAATTAATTTTTTTTTTTTATAGATTAACTAATTTAAAATAAGGTTTACAAATATTTTGTGAGAACTGAAATATATGTAAAAATTAAAATAAACGTTTTATAGATTAAAAATATGGTTTACAAATATTAAAATAAAACATTTTAACATATTAACTAATTTAAAATAAGGTTTACAAATATTTTGCTCATATAAGTAAACAGATTACTAAGAAACTAAATATTAAAATAAAAACATTTTTACAGATTAACTAATTTAAAACAAGGTGTAAACTTTTTTAACGTGACCGGCGGCACTGGTGCGACACGCCCTCTGGTACCATGGGGGTGGGGGAGACTAGAACTTGTGACCAACCTCTTGCTACAGGAAAGATTTAGCCAACCAAGCTAGGGCCCCAACCCCATTTTTATAGATTAACTAATTTAAAATAAGGTTTACAAATATTTTTCTCATATAAGTAAATAAAATACTCATAAACTAAATATTAAAATGTTTTTACACATTAACCAAGTTAAAGTGTAGGTTTACAAATTTCTTTTGTTCACATAAGTAAACTAGCTTATCTATCTTAATATATTAATCTATATATTATACGCTGAGAGATATCATTTTCGAGGTGTATTTTTTTCACTTTTTTGTTTTTTTGAATTTAAAAAATACGACTCGAAAATGATATCTCTTGGCATATAATATATAGATTAATATATTAAGATAGATAAGCTAGTAGCATCTGCAATGCACAATGTAAACTAATAATTTATCACATTTTTTATTTTAAATAAATAATTATAATACTTTACAAATCGTGATTCATAGCATATTTCTTCAAATGCACAAAGAGATGTGTACAATAGGAATTCATAATGAATGAGACAATTCATCTTTTATACCAAAAATTTAATATCAATCTTAATAGAAGAATTCACTTGAAAAATATATACATCACATAAAAATGTTATGTTTCCAAAGATTTTATTCTTTCTTCCTTTGTTTTTCTTTTGGCGAGTTGCTTTCCTGTCTTAGTTTTTTCATTATGATAATAAGTAAATGGTGGTGAGATTCTAATTCCATCCAAAGACTTAACATGTTATATAGCAACAAATGTTAATCCTGCCCTTTCTCTTGGTCCTATATCAATTGTTTCCTTGGAAAGAGTTAATCATTGTGATTTGTGGATCGTTAGTTCCCAAGCCAATTGTAGGGGAAATTGACGTGTGCAGCCCCTTTGTATTGGTGAAATTGGAGTTAAATTTGGAGATGCATCTTCAAAAGGAACTCCAAAGTAATTATCAAATTCAACCACAACATATGTAGGTGGATCTGGTGGGCCACATCTAGCTTTGTATATGATATTTTTTATGTATCCTAAAGCTCCATTCACAAGGCCTGCTTCTATCCATAAATTAGATGTTAACATGACCGTTGCATCCTTTGAAACTAACAATTCAACATCTAATTCATCATTCTAACCTCTTGATAGATTAGTACTACCTTCTTTGGTTGCAATGCTACGGGCTGCTGGTCTTCTTAATGAATGTAACTTTTTTCTATTATGGCTATGTACATTATCATTTGTTGCAAATAGATGTTCATATTATTATCAAACTCGTCCTTAATTGTTGGATGTAATGAAGCATATTTTCTTGTCATGAGTAATTTCCAATCATTTATAGTTCCATCTCTCTTCAAGCATTTGGTGGTTTAGAGGCCATTGATGTAGTGTGATTAATAAAGTTTCCTTCATCTATCTCCAATATTGGACCCACAAATACATACTCATCTACATTTGAATCAAACTCCATATAAATAGAATTTAGTTGGTCAAAAATATTTTGATCTGAATTGCATGTAAGTTCAGTAAGCGCATTTTCATCAATTTGAACATCTTTATAGAACCTATCATGTTCTATTTTATATTTAAGTGCTCTATATACCCTTTCTCTATTAATTGTAAAATTATAAGTTGTTCCATGCTTATCCTTTTTTTGAACAATAATGACTGGTAAATCTTTTATTCAATGTGGTAAAATTTTAGCTATTTCTCTCACTTCTTGTGGACAACGTAGGTATGTCCTTTATATTTGTATTGCCCTCTAGTTGCATGTGTTACTTGAACTGTTGGGTTGACATGTGCTATCAACATTTCCTCTATTTGTGTTAAATTTGCAAGTTCTGATGGTTGTGGACAAAGATCCATATTTTTTAATGCTGAAAATCAATTTTCATTCCTCTCTTGTCGATATTGATTGCAAATAGGGCCCTCAGGTACCCGTACAACCTTCATTGCAGGATAACTCTCTTCAAAAATATAACACATACTTGGTGTAGAAAGTTTATCTAGTCCATGTAAAAATATCATTTGTATACTTTTCAAATCCATCTCAGTAGTTGTATTATTATTAATTACTTCTTGATCTCTTCTATTATCAACTTTCATTACATTTTGAATTCTATCATTTGGTGTTTGTAGCACACAATCTATTGTAATAGAATTCACCCCTTCAAAACAAACCTCAATATTCCCATGAGATTGATGATGTCTTTTAATCGATTCATGATTGCACGCTTGTATTTGTTGTCTTTCTATCTCATTCAATTGATCAGAATGCATAGCTCTTTGAATTTGTGAACAACGTGTTATCATTTTATCTGCATGTCTCATTTCTACTTCAATCTCTTCTATTGTCATATCTACCCTATGTTTAAGGCTTCTTTCTCTATTAATTTGGTTTTGAAGAATCCTTTCTTCTTTTCTTTGTACGTCATTCATTTGTTCACGTCGTTGTCTCATATAGTTATGAGCATATTCTCTCCTTTGTTCTATTTGTTACTCTTCAATTGTAAAACTCCTTGCTTCCTCTCTTTGTGCTTTAGCCATTTGTTCACGTCATTGTCTAATATAATTTTGAGCATATTCTCTTTGATGCTCTCTTCATTACTCTTCATTTTGAAAATTTTTCCTTGGACGATGAGGCATCTTGCAAATTTTAATAAAAAAATAATAAATCTATAAAATTGATAAGCATTTGTAAAGATACTTAATGGTTCATAGGTATATAAATAATTTTAACAACCAAATACAATATAAAAGGACATAGTTAAAAAAAGCATAATTACATATTGCCTTGGCTATTATTAGTTTTAAAGTAGTGATATCTGTTTATTTTCTACACATACCATTTCATAGTAATATTCACTTTTAATTGAAAAATATATTAACTTTTGAATCCAAATGATAGTTGAACCCACAACCTTACGATTATAAACAAAACACACATGTTTATTTTGATTTTTTTATGATTACAATTTTGTTAATTAATAACTTTTTCAATAAAATTAGTAATAAATAAATTAATTAAAAAATATATTAATTTTTAAACCCACAATGAGAGTTGAACCCATAACCCTTCAATTACAAATCAAATCTATTAATCCATTGCACTATTTGCTTGTTTTTGTATGTGATATAAATTGTATGTGTTAAATATAAACATTATCACATAATAGATATTTTATTAAAAAATTATTTACTTGCTTATAAAAAAATATTATAATGTAAGCATTAAAAACATTTTAAAAACATTTTAATGAAATTAACTTTTTTACCCTAAAAGAATAAAACTAAAAACAATTAATAATACATTTATATTTTATATTAAATTACTTTCTTATTTGTAATTGAAAAAGCATTATAATAGAATTACTTTTTTACCCTAAAAAGAATAAAACTAAGAAAATATTTACTTTCTTACAATAGATATTTTATTAAAAAATTATTTACTTATAATAAAACAAATATTATAATGTAAGCATTAAAATGTTTATAATGAAATTACCTTTTAACCTAAAAAAATTAATCATACATTTAAATTTTATATTAAATTACTTTCTTATTTTAACATAAATTAATTTCTTATTTATAATTGAAAAAACATCTAAAAAATAAATCTAAAGAAGTATTATAATGCATACAAATATTTTTAGACAAAATGAAAATAGAAATAACTTACTTTTTTTCACTCATGGTATTTATCTGCACCTCTGTATTTATTACGGTCACGCTCCACCCCTGCTGTCACTTAGGTTACGCCTCTCGGCATAATAAATTACTAAGAAACTAAATATATGTATAAATTAAAATTAAAAAAAAATGTTTTATAGAATAAAAATAAGGTTTACAAATCTTTTGATTACATAAGTAAATTTAAAATAAGGTTTACAAATATTTTGCTTATATAAGTAAATAAACTACTAAGAAACTAAATATTAAATTTTTTTTACAGATAAACTAATTTAAAATGTAGGTTTACAAATTTATTTTTCTCACATAAGTAAATAAATTACCGAGAAACTAAATTTATGTATAAATTAAAATTAAAAAAAAAATGTTTCACAGATTAAAAATAAGGTTTACAAATCTTTTGATTACATAAGTAAATAAATTATGAGAAACTAAATATATGTATAAATTAAAATAAAAACGTTTGATAGATTAACTAATTTAAAATAAGATTTACAATTTTTTTGCTTACTGAGAACCGAAATATATGTAAAAATTAAAATAAAGACATTCTACAAATTAACTAATTCAAAATATAACCAATTTGTGAAGAACAAATGAGTAGCTATTATTTAGCTAATTAAACAAAAATAAGGGAAAAATTCCCATATGTGATGTGAAAATTAAATCAATTAGGGATCGCTAGACTAGTAAATAAAATAATAATGTTAGAAAGAAGAATGACCCTAAAAGAAAAAGGTTCCTTTTACAAGGAGGGCATAATACTATTTAATTTAAATCAATTAGGGATTGTTAGTACTATCTAATTTTTTTTTTCCTAAAAATTTTGACTGTATTTTAAAGTTCAATGGGGTTTTCTATATTTCAACGAAGTTTTCCAAATTTTTAGTTTCTATAGCCATAAATAAAAATTTACTAAAATTGTTTAGGACTAGAAAGGTAGAAACTTTACAATTCTAAATTCTAAATTTTCTTATTCTATAGCCATAAATCAAAATTTACTAAAATTGTTTAGGACAAAAAAGGTAGAAACTTTACAATTCTAAATTCTAAATTTTCATTTTCTACAACCATAAATGAAAATTTATTAAAATTGTTTACTACTAGAAAGGTAGAAATTTTACAATTCTAACTTCTAAATTTTCATTTTCTATAGCCATAAATAAAAATTTACTAAAATTGTTTCTGCTAGGGTTTTCATTTAAAAATTTAATTCTTCATAATTAATTCAGATGATATAATTATAAAGGAGTCATTTAAAATACAATAAATGACCAACTTGAAGTAGGTGCTTGCCAATGGGGATGGAGAGCTAGGTTTTCTTCAAATGCTTCCCGACTGTGATATTTTCTTCTCACTTCCACTTCTCACAAGAGCACACCGCAGGTTAATTTTTTTTTACCTTCTCCAATCTATATCTCCCTATTGTTTATCAAAATTTTCCCCAAATAAAATAAAAAATGCTCTCTATTTTTTTGACAAACTAAATGACAGATGGAAAACTTTTGAAATTAAACTACACTTTTGAGGGTGCACCCAACAACTTAATTGTTTCCCATTTTACCACCTGTTGAAAACCCTTGTATTTTAGTTAATTTATAAACCTAACCCTCCACTATTGTGCTTAAAACATCAAACAATAATTTTCACCCTATTTTTAATAATTTACAAATTATCAATAGTTCACACTATCTAATTTAATTAAATCATTACTATTTCATAATTCCCTTAATTATTATTATTATTATTTTTGAAAAATAAAAAAAATTATCCTCCGAGATATAATATGCATTAAATCTATTTTGATATTTTAAATTTGTAAATAAACTCAATTAAATTTAAAATAAATATTATTTATAAATACAAATTTATGCTTTATTTACATTTTTCATCTTGAATAAAGGAATAATATTATAAGCTATTAAATTATTATCCTCTATTAATTAATTAATAATTAATTAATAAAATACTCTTAATAATTTAAAAATTTGATTTAATATTTTAATTAAATCATGTTAGAACTATAAGCAACATAACCCAATCAAGACCCAAACAACAATGAACGTTAACCATGCAAAATAATTGAAAAACATTAATTAACCAATTAATTCAAATGATAAAATAGATCAACATTAAATGACCAATTAAAAAAAATGACTCAAACAAAACAATACCAATACAAGATCAAGGTCACAAATGGATGACGACGTCGGACACAGTGATGGGGTGATGAACTAGGACAATGATACTTTCTTTCCAAATCCTTAAACCACATCATATCCATTGGGTATGTTGGGCATGCTCAGACCCGATGGTGTGGGTGGAGCCGATGCCTAGTACCTACAATCCTGCATAAAACCAAGTGTCAAAACAACATATATATTCCATGCCAAACACACCATGAGAGAGAAATGCAGTGTAGCAGGGTGCTTACAGATGAGCGATGCAACACTGTCCCTCCCACCCAACTCTCACACAATTAACACATCATCATAAACATCATGAAGTGAGCATTAATCAATTTATGTAACCACAAAATATCACATAATCAGGTAGAGATGAACACCATGCATCATTATATCATCATCATAAAATAGTATCATAAGAGTAGCAGTAACACATGAGGCACTACATCAAGTATCTCTCTCACTCACTCACTCCTATCTCTCTCCCCTCTACCCTTCACCCTTAAACCCTATACCCTTAACCCTTAAACATTATACCCTTAAACCTCTATTGTGTCTATCTCTATCCCTCTCTCTCTCTCTTCCTCTATCTCTCTCCACTTTACCCTTAACCCTAAACCCTTAAACCCTCTACCCTCTACCCTCTATCTCGCCCCGCTCTCTCTCTCTTACTATCTCTCTTGCAAGTCTCTCCATCCTTCCCCATCTCCCTATCTCAGGTCTTCCTTTCTCACTCACTCAATCCTTCTATCTCTCTAACCTCTACCCTTAACTATCTACACTCTACCCTTAACCCTTAAACCCTTAACCATCTAGCCTCTACCCTTAACCCTCACCCTTAAACCCTCTACCCTCTACCCTCAATCCATTACCCTCTACCCTCAACCCTAATCCCTCAACCCTACACCTCAATCCTCAACACTCAATCTTAAACTATCAACCCTCAACCTTTAAACCCTAAACCCTTAAACCCTCTACTATTAGCCCAATACCCTCTACCCTAATACCTCAACCCTATACCCTCTACTATATACATTGGACACTATACCCTAATCCCTGAAACCTATACCCTAAACCCTTAAATATTAAACCCTTAAACCTTCTACCCTCTACCCTCTACCCTAATCCCTCAACCCTAATTCCTCAACCATATACCCTCAACCCAATACCTAAACCATCAACCCTATAGGTCCTCAACCCTATACCATTAATTCTCAACCCTCTACTCTATACATTGGATACTCAACCATCATCTATCTATGTCCCTTCCTCCCCTTCTCTCCTCTCTATCTCACTTCTCCCTCCATATCTCCCTCGATCAATCTCTCCCTCTCTACCTTGATCCCTCAACACTATACCCTCAACCATTAAACCCTCAACCCCTATACCTTGTACCCTATACATTGCACCCTCAACCCTAATCTATCAACTCTATACCCCCAACCCTCTACCCTCAACCCCTAAACCATAAAACCTTAAACCCTATACCCTCTACCATATACATTAAACCCTCATCTGTCAATTGTCAACCCTCAACCCTTAATAAATTAACCCTCAAACCTTGAACCATAAATCCTTAACCCTTAGACCCTCTACCCTATACATTGGACCCTCAACCCTAATCCTTCAATCATATACCCTCAAAATTATACCCTAAACCCTCAACCCTCAACCCTAAACCCTTGAAACCTAAACTCTTAAATCTTATACCCTCTACCCTCATCCCAATACCCTCTACCCTCAACCCTAAACCCTTGAAACCTAAACCCTTAAATCTTATACCCTCTACCCTCATCCCAATACCCTCTACCCTCAACCCTAATCCCTCAACCCTATACCATCAACCCAATACCCTAAACCATCAAACCTATAGGTCTGCAACCCTATACCCTAGATTCTCAACCCTCTTCTATCTTTCTCCCACCCTCATCTTCTCTCCTTTCTATCTCACTTCTCTGTCCATCACTCCTTCTCTAACCTAATCCCTCAACCCTATACCCTTTACTGTTAAACCCTTAAATAGTCAACCCTACACCCTAAACCCTTAAACCCTCTACCCTCTATTCTCAACCCAATAATCTCTACCCTCTACCCTTAAACCCTTAAACCCAAGTATATCTCTACCCTAATCTCTCAACCCTCAAACCTTAATCCCTCAACCCTTAAACCCTCTACCCTCTACCCTCAAACCTTAAACCCTAATCCCTCATCATATATACTCTATACCATATGCATTCGACCCTCAACCATAATCCCTCAACCTTAAACCCTTACCCTCTACACTCTACCATATACCCTCTACCCTCTGCCCTATACACTATATGTTAAACCCTCAACTGTCAATTCTCAACCCTCAACTCCTATACCCTCTACTCCTCTACATCGGACCATCAACCCTAACCCTTGAACCATATACCCTCAAACCTATACCCTAAACCCTTAAACCCTTAACACTTACCCCTTCTACCTTCTACCATTAATCTAATACCATCTAGCCTCAACCCAATACCCTAAACCATCAACCCTATAGGTCCTCAACCCTAATCCCTCAATCCTATAACCTCAATCCCTATCCCTCTCCATCTATCTATCCATCTCACTTATCTCTCCCTCCCTCTCTCCTACCTTCTTGAATTTTCATTATCTACCCTATCCCTCTTGCTATGTATCTCTAACTCAATCAATCCTTAACACTCACTCTCTCTCCCTCTATCTCTCTTTATCTCCCTTTGACTATGTCTCCATCAATCCGTCTCTTTCCTACTCCCTCTCTCTCCCAATCTCTCAGGCCTCTCCCTCCCACCCCTTCTCTCTCTCAGGTCTCTCTTGCTAGCACCCTACCTAGGTAACTCTCTCTCTCCCCCCTCTCTCTATCTATCCCTTCCACCCTACCTAGATAAGTCCCTCTCACTCCACCCCTCCTCTCTCTCTCCCTCTCTCTTAGGTCTCTCTCTCCTACACCCTCTCCTTCTCTTAGTCCTTGTACTCACACTCCCTCTATCCCACTCCCTCTCTCTCTCTCACTCCCTCTCACTACCTATCTCTCAAGTCTCTCCTTCTCACTCCCTCACACTTTCAGGTCTCTCCCTTTGGCATCCTATCTATATAACTCTTTCTTTATCTCCCTCTCTCTACCTCTCTCTTAGTTCTCTATCCCATCCCCCCTTCTCTCTCTCTCTCTCTCTCTTCCTTTATCCCTCCCACCCAACCTAGCTAAGTCCTCCTCACTCTAACCCCTTCTCTCCCACTCTCTCTCTCTTAGGTCTCTCCCACCAAACCTAGCGAAGTCCCTCTCTTAGGACTCTCTATCACTACCTATCTACCTCTCTCTCTCTTTCTTAGGTCTCTTCCTCCCTTTCTCTCTCCCACCCTACCTAGATAACTATCTCTTTCTCTTAAAATTCTCTATCCTACTAAAGACACACATAAATACATACAATCTTACATGCATACAAGCATACATGTACATGTGCACCTAAAATATTACATACATACACACATATAGGCATACATAAATTCATGCACTGATACATAGATACATACATACATACATGCATACATACATGTACATAAATATAGGCATACATACATACATACAAAAATGCATACATACATACATACATACATACGTGACATACAAGCATACATACATACAAACATACAAATATATAATTTTACATTTAATAGAGTAGCATTTAACACAAATCAAGACATAACGTGATCCCGTTATAGCATGCTTGCATTATGTCTTACTTTGTGTCTTACACAAACTAAGAAATATCGTAAGCGTGTTATAACATGCTCATGTTATAACATGCTCATGTTATAATGTGCTTGTGTTATATCTTGCTTTGGGAATCCCCAATCCTTGGGATTTGTATTTTCCTATAATACCAACCCAAAGGCTTGGAGGGCCTTCCCAATATCCAAAAACATGTTTTCAAAAAATTTAGAATATTTCACATAATTGGGTTTGTGCTCACTGTTAGGATTTCACATGTCTCAATGTCGAACAAATAAAACACCTGGGTAATGTTAGGATCTCTCTTAGCTATCTAAAGATGTAATTATTTTCACTTTTTACAATGCTAAACCTTTGATCTATAATTTCTTTTGTTTGTGTGTCTATTTCTCAAAAAACCAGTGTTTGGTAGTTTTTTCGTTATAAATTAACCATCCATGAAAATTTAAAATAAATTACATTTTTAGAAACTAGAATCCATTCTGCACATATTAGAAAAAAATCAATTAGTTTCTAAAATTTATAGGGGTAGCATGGCCAAAATTCTAGTTTTTAGGAAATTTTTCCTTTGAAAATTAGTAAAAAATCAAATATTCATTTAAAAATTATTAGAAAAATTGAGCATAAACTACATACTATTAGCTAATTTCTCACTAAAGTGATTTTAAAAATACTAAAAACAAGTTCATTGTGCTTGGGACCCACAAAAGTTGCTATGTTATGTTTTTTTGACAAAAAACATCACCAATTTATGTGGTCCTCTATTTTTTAACCCCTTAATCTCAACCATTTTCAAACAAATTAGTAGTTTAGAAAGTATACTTAGAGCACTAAAATCCTTATTTTTGTTGTATCTCAAAATTTTGAGTGTAACTATCCTCAATTTCACATCCAAGGTTAGTATTTCTTGATTTCAAAAAGAAAAAGTGGCCACTTAAGCCCCCCTTTTGGCCCCCCATCTTTTTGAACTTACCCATGGAAGAGACATAAATTCCTTGATGCCCTAGATCATTTCCAAAAGGAGAACAAAAGATAAATGGAAAAGATAAAATGCTCACAAGATATATAAGAATGTAGGTACAAACATAGGAATGCATAAAAAGAGATATATATCAAACAAAACATCATGGAAGATCACAATATGCACATTAAAACTCATAGAGAACATGAAAAGGAAAAATGAAAAAGACTAGTAAGGAACATGTGAGTAAACCTATGGCAAGCCATTCACATCCCAATCTCGATTAGTATAAATAGAAGGTGGACACCTAGCCAAAGGGACAACACATGCCAAAACTAGGACAAGGCTAACTAACCCCCTTTCCCCCACTAAGTGCAGAACAAGGATTGGCTCCTTGTGATAAAGAGAATGATTTTCAATGAATGTATAAAATGTAATAGTGAGGATCCTCACATCCTACAACTATTACATCGCAAGGAGCAAAATACATGCTCTTTTAGTCAAGTTTGATTCTTAGAGGGTGTGAAATTCTTGAATAATTTCTTTAAAAGAAAACATTTTTTTGTATGATGGCCAAATAATATATGATAAGCATAATATGATTCATTCTTATTACTTTTTTAGTTGGTCAAGTTTGCACTTTTAGGTGGTAATTCAGTCAACTACCAATGTAAAAAGTATACAAGACTATCTTAGCTTTTGATAGGTGTAATGAACTGTAAAGAGATTTAGGAGGTTCATAAAACTATTGTAGCTTAATCTTTTGATGTTCATTCATTCAGGATTTCTTCTTCTTTGGTTTGATTACTATGTTGTCATCACTTTCTTCTTCTAACTGTAAACCCTTTCCTTTTTCAAAAAAATGATGTATTAGGGGTAGTAAAGTGTTTGGAAGGTGTAGGTTCTTTTCACTTATGAATAGGTAATTTTTTTGGAATGGGGGGAGGAGAAGGAAAATTCCCATTGATGAGATAACCAAAGCTATATTCATATTCTATTTCTTGTTCATGTTTAGGTAACTTTCTTAGGTTTGCTATAAGGTGAACAACATTAATAGTAATAGGTTCATTTCTTGCAAAGTTTTATAAAGTCTTTAACTCTTCATCAAACAATCTTATGTTCTCTTATGGGATATTCACATTAGTTTTAGGAAGGGGAGTAATGGGAAATTAGGTATGCATGCTATGATCCATAGGGGGTTGATTATCAACACTATTCAAAAGAAAGTTAGAAAACCTAAGATCCATGGTGAATGGTGTACATCACAAGATGACATGAGTCTCGAACTATGTCTCACAATAGTATTCCTAATGGGACACCAAGTTGTAAAGCTCATACAAGTTTCACAAACTTAGAGTGCCAACAAAAAATGGAAAGAGACATAGAATGTAATGCAATGAACTAGAATGCAATGTTTTAATACAATTTTCAAATTCTGAACAAGGTAATTTACTAATTACACTATGCAACAATCTGAAGATGAAATTTTGTAAATGAAACTTTTAGTTTAGAAAATGTACTAAATATTCCAAATTAAGCTAGATATAATGAAATCAATAAAAAATAAATTCAGCAAAATGTAACAGACATTTGATGGCAACAACCAAAAGCACATAATTTAATATTTTAACTTCTAGAAATGTAGATTATAGCCTGATTATGGACTCATTTTCCCTATGGCGAATGGGTCCTAGATTAGGTTTCTAGAACAAATTTGTATTGATTTTTCAGGTCTTTTTTAGTGGTTTTCAAATTCACTTTGCTAAAGTAAGTTTCAAGTTTTGATTTTTTTAAATGCAATGTGAAATTTGAGTGCAAATTATGATAAAATGATGACCTAAAACACCTAGTTTGATATACAATTTTATTTTCACTTCTCAAATGCAATTTTATGTGATGTAAGATGATATGTAAAATGAATGAATTTTTTGTGTTTTTCAAAGTTAAAGAATCTAAAAATAATGCAATCCTAAAACTCTAAATGATATGCAAATTTGAATGAAAAATAAACACCCTAAATGAGATCTAATTCAATGAAAATGAATGCAAGATATAATGGGTATGTGCAAGATCATGATGGGCCAAAAAGTGGTAATATGATGGGTATGTGGCTAACGACTATTTTTTTACCCAAAATTGATGAAACGAAAAGGGTTTTTAAAGGAGATTCTCATCTTTCCACTGATATAAATTATGCTTTACTTTCAATTTAAGAAGTAATTATTATTCATTTTCTATTCAAATTATGACTAAAGTCCTTATTGATAGGCTGATTGAAAAACATCTATAGCTTTCAAACAATATCACATTTTTTGAATTTAAAACATGCATCACATTCTATGCTTCACATGCTATAGGATTATAAAAATAAAAAATTGAATTTCACGAAGTTTTGGCCAAGTTCAGGTGGTCAGACATATGAGTTTTTATATTTTTAAAAAATTTGTAATAAAAAAATGTAATTAATTATTTACTTGGAAAAAAATTACAAAAAAATATGCATCACATCCAGGGATGATTCCTCTACTTATATATAAAATCATGTAAAACATTATTATCATTTTATTGTGGTTAGGGTGGTTAGACAGACACCTACTTATTTTTTTCATGAAATTTAAGTATCACTGCATTAAAATTTCAAATTTTCACGAAATAGATTTTTTTTTTAAACAGACCAAGTAGTTTAGAAAGTATATTCAATTTGCTATAGATTCTATTCTTAGATATTTGTGAAATAATATACATAACTTAAATTTTTATATCAAGTTGCCTAACTCTGATTTTTCTAAATTTTTTGCCACTTAAGGGCCTATTTTTTCAATGATGATCCTGCACATACCCTAATCTAAAATAAAAAGAGACTCCAACATCAGAAAACTACAATGCTCAAAAAGGCAGGTTCACCAAAATGAAATGAAAGAAAAAGAGGGGGAGATTGAACCCAAAATGAGATCAAGATCATTACCCTTTATTCTCACTATTTATTTCATTCAATTATGCATAGATGAATATCAAAAAATAAACCTAACTAATATAATAGTAAAAAGGTAGGTTTTAAGATGGTAAAATGTTGTGTACATGTTGCAAAAAGTGATTTTTCAGGCCTCATTGAGGACTCATTCGCCTAGTGGTGAATGTGTCCTAGCTAGGGTTCTAGAAAAAATACTTTCTGGGTTTTATTCTTTAATATCTACACTCCTAGATCCTACTGGGGATACTATCAGAAACCCATAAATAAATTCTATAGCTAAGTTTCCATGATCTTGCAAGAAAGATGACAACTTTGACAACTTTGACAACTTTGACAACTTTTTCTTTCCAATTGATCTTCAACCTAAAACCTGCAATCACACATCAAGAGAGAAGAAAAATGTTGTTTTGTTAGGGAATAGTATTTTTCCTTGGTCAAACACTATTTTCTTGATTAAACCTTGGAATGAAACAATGCATAAAAGGATAGATGAATGAATAAAGCATTGTAACTACTGACCAATCCTCAATTGAACCTTGGACTACAAATCAACAATCTTGCATGAAGTGGCCTCAATGAGTGTAGATCTTAATAAAAAACTTTGGTATGAACAATGATTTAATTTGATCTTCAATGCTACATCAACACATTAGCTCAACAACATGCATAATGCCTTATGCCCTTGACATGATGGTATGATGCTTGGTTGTTGCAATGAAACTTTATAAACCTACATTTGAATGCATTATAAATGATGTTGAATGGTCTTGAACTCATAAAATTTCTATTAGGATGCTTGCATAAAAATTCTTAGATCAAACTATGTGAAATAACCTTATATTTATACATAATGTATCATAAACTCCTGAAATTGAAATAACACAAGCTAACATTAGATCTCGGATTTCAAATCATTAAAATACTGCAAACAACATATTCCAAGGTGGGGTCCTAGGGATTTAAATGAGGACCCATTCGCCATGTGTAAAATGGGTCCTAACACACTTACCTAGGACAAACTCTAGGGGATGTAAATGTTATGTAAAAAGGGGTCCTAGGACCTAGTGAGGACCCATTAACCAAGTGTCGAATGGGTCCTAGGTCACTAGCCTATGACACATACCTTGTAAAATGAAGTGTAATATTATTTATGAATTTTAGGCTTTATCCCTCAGATCTGTAATTAATTCAACTTAGATTTGAATTAAAGGATCCAGTTAAGCTCAATTAATTAATAAATCCCTAGATTAGTGTGAAAGTGTAAAGATAGAATTTACAACACCCTAAAGAAGGTACAAATAAGTACATTTAGTTTAGAAAGGGGCCCTAGAATTAATTTGAATGTGTAAAACACATTACAACACTAAATCAAGGCAACATTAGATTCAATTGTAATTATTCCCAAACTAAGGAAGAAGGGATATTTTTTCATTATTGCAAGAGCTTGAGAGAATGGATTTTAAAATTGATTTCCTTCATGGTGACTTGGATAAGGATATTTATATGACACAAATAGAGCACTATGTGGTTAAAGCTAAAATTAAATTGGTTTGCAAATTGAAGAAATCTTTGTATGGCTTAAAATAGAGTCCTAGGATGTGGTACTAGAAACTTGATATATATGTGTTCAGTTTTGGATTTGATTGTTCTAAATTAGATCATTTTATTTATTATAATAATTATGTGATCATTTCCTATTTATTGCATTATATGTTGATGATAGGGTATTTATTCGTAAAGGGAAGGGTATGATTCCAAAACTAAAATCTCAACTTGCTGATAAATTTAAAATGAAAAATCTTGGTGAAGCTAGACACATTATTGGGATGGAAAATAGAAGAGATATAGTGAATAGAAAGCTATGGCTTTTCCAAATTAAGTATGTCAATTTAATTCTATAGAGGTTTAACATGCATGATTTTACATACGATTATATATTCCTTTTTTAGTTAGAACAAAGTTATCTATTTCAAATTTCCCAACATCCTCATGAGAGATGGTAAGAGAAGTTCCTTACTATAGTGAAATTGGAAGTTTCATGTATGCTCTTATTTGTACTAGACCATACATTTCTCAAGCAGTGGGATTTCATTCCAAATATATGTCTAATCCTGATAGAGTTCATGGGGATGCAATTAAAAGAGTCTTTAGATATTTGAGTGGTAACTTAGAGTATTCCTTGTGTTATCATAGTAATTTGATTAAAAATAATATTTCCATTGATATTTATGGTTATGTGGATTTAAATTGGCTAGGTGATATTGATAGTAGATGATCCATGAAATCTTATGTGTTTACTTTATTTGATGATGCAATTAGTTGCATGAGTAAGCGGTAGGTTGTGGTTTTTTTTTCCACTACTAAAGATGAGTATATGGCAGCTAATCATGCTTGTAAAGAATAAATTTGTCTTAAGAGACTATGTGTAGATATTAGAATAAAAAAAGGTGCATTGACAATCTATTGTGATAGTTTGAGTGCAATATGCCTAGCTAAGATCCTAAAATTTTATGCTAGGACCAAAAACATTTATGTACAATATCATTTTACTAGAGATAAGGTCAAATATGGTAAGGTGAATTCCGCTAAGGTAGAGACTTTGATGAATTTAGCTAAGATTATTAGCATAGATTCTTTAGCTAAGATTATTAGCACAAAGAATTCAAATGGTTTTCAGATACTATGGGCCTTTTTTACCCTAAAAATTAAGAGATGATGTCTACTCTCTCCCATTGCTCTTGCAAGGTGTTTGAAAAGTTGGATATAAATGTGTCTCAACCATGCAATTATATAAGGTTTATTGTCGATAGGATGTATATATATGTTTCCTAGTTAGACTGATAGGTGTAATATACAATGGGAGCATGGGGTGGAGTGTGATGTGTGTTAACTTTTTTTTGATAAAAAAACTTTTAAATATTTGGCATACATTAAATTAATGATATATTGTAAATTTGGAAAGTTCATTATTAGGTCTTTGATTTGATGGTAAAATTTTTGTTGGATTTTCTTACCCTAGAAGGTAATCCTATTTTATAAGGCAATTGTATTACAATTATAGATGATGATGTATTTTGACAATCTAATAGAGGTAATGTTGCCTCTAGATCTCTGGTGGTGATCAAGTCCCTACCTTAACCTTCTAGTTTTCACATCCAACCAAAATTAGAAAAGTATGAATGTGTGTATGTGATCAACCTATGAACATCTAGAAATAAGATAACAATATTGAAATGAAATCTATCAACATCAATCCCTAGTAAAAAACTATTCCACCTATAGCATAGAAAAATTATATTTGGACATTTTCACACTCATTTGGTTCTTTCTTATTGATGTTGGCATAATTTTTCCTTGATTTAATCTTGTAATGTGGTCAATACATTCACAATAGTTCTTGGACCCTAGTGAATATATAAAAACTTTATGATTCCTTGTAAAAGTGTTGTGAAGTATTGTAACACATTTTCACACGTTTTTAGGACCTTATTGATATAATTCACATAAATAACCTCTTTTTATCACTTACCAAGCCTTATTTCAAAGTGTTGTAACAAAATTTCATGCTTTTCTAGGCTTGTCATCAATAATTTGACCCTTTCTTAAACCTTAATTGGCCCCATTATACACTGACACACCTTATTTAAGTGTATTTTTGAGAATAATCTTAAACATCATTTAATAAACTTTAATTTTTGACACCCACTAAAATGCCTAAGTGGGACCAAGTCACCACTATGGGTGAATTAGTCCCACTTGGCTATAAAATAAAAAATATTTCAAAATTCTGGTAGGATATTAGTCTTTAAGTCTTGGGGTCAGCCTTTGATGTGGTATTTCTGGGAAATTTTGTATAATTATGTATAAATATAGGGGTTTTCCTCTCATTTTCATCCTCCTAATCTCCTCAATTTTCCTAATCATTCAAGAAATTGTCAATCAATCACTTTAGCATTCTATGTATTTTCAAGTGTACATCCATTGGAACTTCTACTTTCTTGTCTTCATATTTCTATTTCAAGGGTATGGTGAGTTGTAGCATCACATGTTTTTCATTCATCATTCCTTTTTCATTTAATTTTCAATGGTTTAATTACCAACCTAGGGTTTCACAAAGGAAAACCCCTATTCACTAACCCTTAACACTTGTTCCCCTCTATATATGTGTTGTATAGGTCTTGTGTGAAATTTTTTCAAAGAGAAAGGTTTGAAAAGTTGTCAATATTTTTTCAAAATCATTCAAAGTGGTAAAATCCATAAAAGAAACTTGGAGAAAACCTATAGTTTAGATTCTACAGTATCATATCCAAAAACTTGTCAGGCGCTGAAGTGCATACCGAGAGCTACAGATTGAAGCTTTGAATTTACCAAAATCAAGGAGTGGACTAAGTCACCATCAGTGGTGAATTATTCCAACTACTTAATTTGAAAAGTGGTTTTTGAAGTTTTGAGTACCCTTTTGTTTGAAACTTGCTTTGATAGAATTTCCCCGAAACAGGACTAAGTCACCCATATTGGTGTAAGTGTCCCAATAGGCTTCAACAATGATTTCTATAGGATTCAAAAACTCCTCTCCTTCACTTTCCAATTTCTAGGTGCACGATTTCAATCTCATTAATTTATGTTATAGTTTACTTGCATTTTTAGTTCATTTTTCATATCATAGTGTGTTTTCAAACAAAGTGTGTTTCCTTAGTTTTAAATTAGTATTCAATTCTTTGCATCTAGGACATTCCCCTTAGTCATATTTCAGTCATCTTTGCATTGGAATCTCAAGGGCATATTCTTCAATGAGCCATTAAGCCTTTTGGATACCTCTCTCCTTTTTGGTCAAAAACCCTAGAAGTGTAAGGGAGTCCTATACCTAAAAATTTATAGTTCAATTTGGTGAACCCACATTTAAAACATCCTAATTCTCATTTAAAGTGCATTTACATCCTAGGAATATTTTACATTAGCATTTCATTTCATTTTGCATTGTTTAATTTGCATCCTAGGGTTTCAAAAATTGCAGTACTAAAAAGCTCATCTAGCTTGTATTTTTACATTACATTTCATTAAAAATGAACAAAATTTTATAGATTCATATTATATCTACATCTAAAAACCCAAATTATATAAAATCAAATTCAAAAATTATGATTTTTTTTTTTTAAATCACTACCTGGACTCATTCGCCACCTTGGGCGACTTAGTTTTCTTTAATTCAGTTGCAACATGAATATGTGTTTTAGTAAGCTTTGGATATCATTAAATTCCTTAGTTGATATGTCAAGCTATACCTTTAGAGCTAATCCTAATGGCATTCAAATTCCTAATCCTCCTTCAACTCATCATGAATGTCCTCCCTATGATTTTGACATCATTGGAGAAGAATATGACAACATGAATAAGTTCCTAAATGAATGCCTTTACAACCTTGAAGCCAATGCATCATTTTATCCATCTATTAAATAATAAGACCCTCATATAGTACCACTTCCTGAGATGTTTGGTTACTTACATCCTGAAACAAATGAAGAATATAAGTTCCCTATCCAAGGTGAACCTAGTTCTTCCAAACAAACAACCACTCAACCATCTTACGATAAAAAAGTAACAAATACTTCAATCAACCTTCAAGAAACCTATGGCTAAGGTTTTACCATTTTGAGAAAAAAAGGATTTTATACAACTAAACATGGTAGTCATCAACTCTTAGAGAAAAATCCAAAAGATGAAAACACAATAGGATTAGGTTATCAAGATCCCTCTCAAAACAACAAGCCTCCTAGAGAATATCTAAGGCTTTGTGATGATGGTATGGTGATATTTTATTCCCCTCTTTATCTAAATGTCCTCCTTCCTTGATAGAAACCCTTAAATAATAATAATGAAAAGGATGAGAGGATCACTTTGGGTCATCCTCCTTTAATTTGAGAAAACAGGTGAATCTAGCAAATGCAAGAAGCCTTACAAATTACAAAAACTAAAGTTTCCTCTCTGTCCACTACCTAAATGTGAATGGAAATTACAAATAGTTCTAAATAAAGAACTCATCATATTACCACCTATGAATAGGTTGGTGATATCTCCTAAAGATGCTAACATTCCACATTGTGCATATCATCTTGTTCTTGGAAATCGTAGTGATGAGTGTCGTCAATTGAAAGAAGTACTGAGCAAGTATCATTTCAATGGTGATAATTGCTATCCAATAATTCCATAAAACACTCTCCAACTCCTTGTCATGTCCTAGTTGTAGAACATTCCCTTCTCACTATTACATGACCTTTCCCATCACCTACCTTGGCTCATTCTTTCCTTGCACCTAGTGGGGGCAAGAAGTTTCTATCCTTGTCCTAGTAATCCATTTGTCATTGTACCTTTGGTTCATCATTTACCTTCTGCTTATACCAACTGAGACTGGGAGGCGAATGACTTGCTTGATGGTTGAATCATATTTTCCTTACTATTCTTTTTCATTTTCTTTTTTCTTTTTTCCTTTTTGTGTTTGCATGTGTGTAATATGATCCCCCACATTATTTTTTATGTTCTCTCTCTTTTTGACATTCCTCTATTTGTATCTTCATTCTTCTCTATGTCATACATTGCTTTGGTCTTGTTCCTTTTTTCTTTTTCTTGTGTTTTCCTATTGGCGATGATGCAAGGCATTGAGACATTTCATGTTGGCCCAAAAGGATTTTCTTTTTCTTTCCCTTTTCTTCGCCTTTTTCCTGTGATTTCATTTTGGGAATTACACTAGGCATTGGAACATTTATGTTTGTTTCATGTTGACCTAAAAAAATTTCAATTTTTCTTTCAGCTTTCCTTTATCATTTTTCTTGTGTTTTCCTTTTGTGGATGACACAAAGAATCAAGACACCCTAGGTCTCTTCCATGTTGACCCAAAAGGTTTTTCCTTATTTTTTCTCTCTTTGTGTCATTCTTCCAGTCCTATGTATTTCAAAGATGATGATAGTTTCAGGCTCTCTAAACAACATCACAACAAAGAACATACTTGTGAATTGTGGCTCTAGACCTACTTCGACATGAACAAACAATCAAACATTAGTCCATAAAAAAATATAAACTAGCATTCCCCATGAGATTAATTCAAACACAAGAACATGGAAAATAAAGCAAAGTAATCAAGTGAAATCTAATTAACTCCTATTCTAATTCTCAAGCCACCATCCCATTAGGGAATTGGTGCTACTTTTATGTGGAAAGAATTCCTTTCCCAATTCCTTGATAAGATTGATGATGATTTATTGATCCTTGATGAAGAATGACAATAACCTTGCTATGATTGATGAAATATCATGCTAACATGGATGAAATGTGGATGAAAATGGATGCCTTGAATTCAAAATGACTATAATAACTTTGCCTAAACTTGTGAGTTACTATGGATTAAAATGAGCATAATGATCTTACATGGATTGTGGATGTCAAATACAATAGAGAAGGCCTTTATTTATAGGAAAGAAGGATGGAGGAATGGTAAGTATGAAGAATGTGGATTAAAGATAGACCAATGGAATTGTGCCACTTGTCAACATGCTATTAAAGAGACGTGGAGCACATTTTGATTAATATGCATGATAAATGTAATGAGTTTGAATTCAAAATTCAAAAGATAGCTTGTGGAGGAAGAGTTGAAAGATGAGTTAATGCCACTTGGCTCAAGAAAAAGAACATGTAAGAAACTTAAATGCCATGTTGGAGGACAAATCCTTTTGGGAGGGAGATTTTAAATTAAGGGAATATTCTGGAGAGATTTCCTTTTTTGAATGCAAATAGAAGAATCAATAAATCAAATAAATTGATTTATATGTGCAAGTTGCAAAAGCTAGAGGAATGGATGATTAGTATTAGGAGCTAATTAGGATTTAATTAAGTTAGATTGAAGTTACTTGATTTGACATTTGATTTAAATTTTTAGATTTATTTAAATCAAAATGAGAGGAATAATTAATATTAGATTTAATTAAATAAAGTTTGATTTATTTAATTAGAGAGGATGATGTTAGATTTAATGAAATAAAAATAATTTATTTAATCAAGAGAGGAAATATGATTTAATCAAATAAAGCAATTTATTTAATTAAAAGAGGAACATTAGGATTAATTAAAAAAAAATGATTTATTTAATTAAAGGAAGATAATGATTTAATCAAATAAACTTGATTTATTTAATTAAAAGAGGAATTATGATGAATTAATTAAATAAGGATTATTTAATTAATTGGTTAGTAAAGGAGTGATTCAGGATGAACTAATCTTAGTAAATCAGGATTGGGTGAACAATATCAATCAGGATAATTTGAACATCTACATTATGTCCCTCTTTGAAGCAATGTACCTATTACATTGGTTTAAAGGAAAACCTTGCCAAGATCAAAATTCAAAATTTTTCTACTTTTGTCAGACACCCCATTGCTGCCCCAATGAGAAGAATTGCACTGGTATACTACCCCCTCAAGAGATTGAGCAAAAAATTTGGTTTGAGGGTCGATCTCATGACAAAGAGGTTGAAGATCAGTTTTGATGTAGAAAATTTTGATGAGTTATAAACACTCATCAACCATGGGTAGCATCATGTATATTTTGAGATATCACACAAATTTGGATAGAAATGTTAATAAAGATCAAAAAATAAGAAGAATAAGATGGAAGGATTACCCTCAAGATTCCTAGAAGATGTAGAAGTCCAAAAATTCTATGAGTCATTGAGAATTTATTAGATGTGATGATGAGTGGTGATGATTTGCTTATCATATATTGGGATTTTAAAAGAGCTTACTTACTTTATGTTTGATAACACAAATAGATATGATGCATCAAGGTATAAAGAACCAGGATGGCATTGTACATCTAGTGAGATGGACTCTGATTTGAAAACTAGATAGGAGTATTCTAGTTCACACATGACATATGAAAACCTTACTAGGATGTACTTCAAATATTTCAAATATCTTAGACTGAAACACGGCAAGGAAAAACCTATCAATGTAATCATCAAGTTGTCCAAAACAACTTCTATCCATACATAATAAAAGCAAGTATTTTCCAAGGTTATATTACAAGAATATCCAACAAGCACAACAAATAAAAGATAATGATCAATGCCCCATTCGTTTCTTTCTAATTTTTTTTATTAGACATAATTGAGAGGTCATTGAAACGAGTGCAATAGGATAAATCAACAAGACAAAGATCAAGAAAACAAACAAGAAAATGTTCTTCATACCTCTAGCCAAGACTAAACTATGGTGATGTCTAATGTTGATGTCCATTGTAGGAAGGATTCATCCTAGGACATGATATTATCAGATGATTTGGAACAAACTAGATGATGAGCTATTAGTACCAAGAGCTTACCAACTTGTTGACAAGGGAGCAAACCCGAGACATCAAACAATACTCATAGAATAGAGAATAATATTTTATTCAAAAATATGGAACTATTACATGTAGAGGATCTGAAATCCTCAAGCTCTATGATACATTCTAGCTACAGAGAATTACAAAGTTTTTAGAAAACTATCCAAGTTCCCCTTTCGCAGTATGTGAACTCTTTTTCCCAAAAAGCTACCCAAAAATTAGAAACTAGCACATAAATAACCCCTTTTCCATTTGGAGCGAAAAACAACATTAGAGATAATATTTTTGGTAGTTTGGCACCAAAAAATTACAATTCAAAATTCAAAAATTGAGTCCTAATTCAAAAATTGGGAATTTTCCAAAAATCAGCCAACTTCTGGAAGCCATAAATTTTCATCTGGGACTCCATTTTTTGAACCGTTTACACCATCAGAAAGGTATCAAAGTGGAGAACATGCCAGGAACCAACTCTGCTAGTTTCAAAAAAAATTGAACCCATATGGGACCATTTAGTGCCTCGAACTGGACTCAGAAGGTCTTTCAGGGAAAAAAGCAGAAACTAAAACTTGAATAACTTTCAAACTGTGAATGATCTTGGCATGATTCTTTCGCCAAAGTGCTCATTTTTCCATCTTGAACCTTCCCATAATTTTTTTTCTTCCCATGCCTTCAAATTCACACCTTCTAAAAATAGCAGTTGAGCAAAAAAAAGCAGAAAGCAATTCTGAAAGTTGGGAACTCTTATTCGATGAAAAGGGTATAAAAAAATGCAAAAGCATCTACAAAAGGGAAACAAGAGGAACATAAATTGAAAGAATATTTTTTGGGTGATGCAAGATTTCCCTCACACCACTAGATGCTCCTACATCAAACACCCAAGGTAATTTGAGAAGTGACCTCGTCACATCTCAGATGGTTGAGGAAAACCCAAATGGTCAACCTCTGCCTTAGAAAACCAAGATGAATCTTCCACAGGTCTTCCTCTCCACTTCACCAAATATTCTTCATACTACCTGGTCCTAGTACTCCTTCCCACATGACTATCCAGGATTTCTTCAATCTCCTCCTCTTAAGTAGGTGTTGGAATGCTACACTGTTCTGTTGTTGGTACTTCCTTTATGCCACCTTCATGATACTCTGTCAAATCTAAAATATTAAACACAGGGGAAATATTGACTCCATCTGACAACTCTACCTCATATGCATTCCCTAATTCATTCCTCTTCACAATTTTACAAGGACCGAACTTCTTCATCTTCAATTTGTTATAGGTTCCCACTAGAAACCTTTCTTTCCTCGAGTGGACCATCACTTCATTACCAATATGAAACTCCTTATACCTCCTCTTCTGATCTACCTTAGCCATATATATTCATCTTGTTAATATGTTCTCTTACCTTCTCATGTATATTCTTGATGTGCTTTGCAAAATATTTTGCTTCGTCACTTGTCTTCTTCTCTTGGTCCATCTTCCTCAATTTTGGAGTGGTCCTAGGACTACCTCCATAAATAATCTGGAATGGTGATCTACTAGTGCTTCGATTGACAAAATTGTTGTAAGAAAATTATTCCTGGGGTAAGATCAATTCACATCCCTTGCGTTTATCTCCTATCAAGCATCTCAGTAGGTTACCCAAACTTTTTCTCACAACCTTAGTCTTCCCATCAGTTTGTGGATGGTGTGTAGAACTGAACTTCAACTCTATTTTCAACTTCTTCCACAAGGTCCTCCAAAAGTATGCAACAATTTTTTTATCACGATATGATATTATACTCTTTGGTAGACCATGTAGCCTCACCACCTCTCTGAAGAACAAGTTAGTAATGTAGACTACATCATGGTTCTTCTGGCATGGGATGAAATGTGCCATCTTCAAAAACTTGTCAACTACCACAAATATTGAATCATTCCCTCTTTGTGTCCTTGGATTTTACCAAGAAAAAATTCCATGCTTATATCTTCCCACAACCTCTCTAGTATAGGTAAGGGCTAATACAACCTAGTATTCTAGCTCACTCGTTTAGCCATCTAACACACCCAACAACTCTACACAAACTTCTTTACATCCTATGATAACTAAGGCCAATAATAATGCTCACTGATAATGGCAATGGTCTTATCCCGACCAAAATGTCCTGCCATGCCTCCACTATGCTTCTCCTTTATCAGGTTCTCTCTCATGGAACTCCTCAGAATACACAACTGACTTCCCTTAAACAACATGCCATCCTAGATTATGAAATCTAGCCACTTCATCCTACCAACTGTAATAGGTTCGTTGCAAGATTTCCAAGCTTTCCCATAATCGGGATCTTCAGAATACAACATTTTGAGTTCATTGAACCCAACCACTTCAATCTACATCTTTGTCAACAATGTTTTCCTCCTACTTAAGGCATCTACAACCCTATTCGACTTTCCACTCCTATGCTTTAAAACAAAGGTATAAATTTTCAAAAATTCTACCCATTTCATATGCCTCTGATTAAATTTTCCTTGACTATTTAGATACTGTAATGCTTGATGATTAATAAATAGAACAAATTCCTTCAATAACAAATAATGTCTCCATTTCTTTAATGCTTGAACTATTGGATGAAATTCGTGATCATATACAAAGTACTTTCTCTTTGCATCATTTAATTTTTCACTGAAATAGGCAATGGGTTTACCTTATTGGCTCATCAATGCTCCAATGGCACAACCACTGGCATCAAAATCCACTTGAAACACCTTATTGAAATCTAGGAGGGATAAAACTAGTTTCTCTATCACCTTCTACTTCAACAAATTAAAACTCTCTGTTGCTCTAGTGCTCCACTTGAACTCTTTTCTATCCCCTCTCATTGTTTCAGTCAGGGGTGCACAAATACTACTAAAGTTTCTAATGAACTTTTAGTAAAAATTGGCCAAACCATGGAAAGATCTCACTTCAGTAGCATTTCTTGGGGTGGGCCATTCTAGAATAGCCTTCACCTTCGCTAGATCCATCTTCAAACCTTCTACCGAGACAACAAAACCCAAGTACACTAACTCCTTCTTCACAAAACTACACTTCTTCAGATTAATCAACAATTTTTCTTCTCTCAATTTATCAAAAGCTCTATGAATATGCATTAAATTCTCATCCAAAGTCTTACTAAAAATAAAAATATCATCTAGATATACAATAACAAAATTTCCCAGAAACTCTTTCAATAGCTCATTCATGAGCCAGATGAATATGCTCGGTGCATTGGTTAGCCCAAAGGGCATGACTAACCACTCGTACAGGCCCTCTTTGGTCTTGAAGACAATCTTCCATTTATCTCCCTCATGAATCTAGGTCTAGTGATATTCACTCTTTAGATCAATCTCTGTGAAGTACTGTGCTCCACTAAAACAGTCCATCAGGTCATCCATCCTTGGCAAGGGAAATCTATACTTGATAGTTCTCTTGTTGATGCCCCAAGAGTCTGTAGACATACTCCACTCCCCATCCTTCTTTGGTGCTAGTACTGTAGGTGTTGCATATGGGCTTAGACTCTCTCGAATCAAACCCTTTCTCAACAACTCTTCAACTTGTCTATTCAACTCCTCATTTTCTGTAGGAGTCATTCTGTGAGCTGCCTTATTTGGCAAACTGGCTTTGGGGGTCAAATCAATCTAATGATTGATCTTCCTCATTGGTGGTAAACCCTCAATACATTATCATAAATAATCTCATGAAACTCATCCAATAGTCTAGAAAATTCTACTGGAACCTTCTCACTATCTTCTTTTTCCATTCTAGGAATCAATGCATAACACATACGCTCATGCTTCATGCCTTCTAAAAATTTCCTTCCATCGAAAAAACAAATTCTAGCACTACTGCATACCTTTTCTTCATCCTTCTTCAAGGGTTTCAACTTATAGTGGACTCCATCCTTCATTAGGAAATAAATGTTTGCATAGCCATCATGTACAACTCACCTATCAAACTGCCACGGCCTCCCCAACAACATGTGACATGCATCTATTAGGATGATATCATAGAGTACCTCATCACAATAGCTTCCAATCTTGAACTTCACAAGGCATTGCTCATTGACCAAAACTTTGTGGTCTTTCTGCAACTAGGCAATCCGATATGGATGTGGATGCGTTTCCCTTTTCAACTTCAACTTCGTAACCATCTCTTCTGACACCAAATTATTGGTACTCCCAATGTCAATAATGACATCATAGCATTTGTCTTCACACTTGCAGCTTGTGTGGAATGGATTCTTCCTCTATTTTGGCTCCTTCTCTTCAGTCACCAGGGATCTTCTAACCACTAGGGCTTCTCCCCTTTCAGAATCATTTGTATGCTTAGATTGACCCTCCTCATCTTCATGTACAACCCTTCCATGACCTTTTGGTCTTCTATCTATCCTTCCTTGGTGCTGTGGAAATTCATAGGCTCGATGCCCTTCTTGACAATAATGGAAAAAAGTTCCTCTGAAACCACCTCTTCTAAGTCCTAGCCTCAATCTTCCTCATCCTCTATCTCTTTGATCACCACTATTTTGATCATGAGGGTGGTCAAAGTTATCATTCTTCTAGCCTCGACTAGTACCCACATCTTCATTTTTCCTTTCATCCTCATTTTGGCTCCCAGAAGATCTTCCACTACCCCTTCTGTTTTGAGCTCCTCATCCTTTTTGCTTGCTATCAAATCTTTTGTTCAACTTCTCCTCCACTTTTAGTGAAAACTGGTATGCATCCTCAATGGTGGTCATTTTGACTAGTCTTGGCTCCTCTTGAATGCTCGATAGTAACCCATTAAGATAATAGGCTACCTTCTCCTAGTTGGCCTCTGCATGACAGAATTTGATGATCATCTTGTGAAAATATTCTATGTATTCTTTCACATATCTACTTCCTTGCTTCAACCCTTGCAAATTCTTCAATAGATCTAACTCGTAGTCCATTGGTATGAACTGCTTATTTAGTTTATCCACCATGCAATCCCAACTACTGATCTTCCCTTTTCCTCTTCTATTTCTCTCCAACTAGACCTCTTTCCACCAAATATTGTCATGGACCTTTAGCTTCATTTTTGCAAAATTAACCCGATCTGGGTCCTCTACTTCTTCATACTCAAAATACTCTTCTAGCTCATTGATCTAGTCAATCAACTCTTTCGAGTTAAGACTTCTGAAATAACTGGGAACTACTATTCTAGGTCTTTTTCTGATCTTCAAAATGGCCCTTATCAGCCGCATCTGATCTTGATCAATTGCTTCTTCTTCCTCTTCTACATCTGAATCCTCCACCTCTTCTTCATCTTCTCTTTCTCCTCTCCTTCCCAGGTTTAACCCTCTTCTCATTTGTTCCTACAATGCATCAATTTGTCTTTGGAGGGCTCTGAAACCCTCGGCCACCAATGGATCTCTTCCACCAGCATTTCTGCCACCTTTGCCACCTCTGGCACCACCATGCCTACCAGACATCACTCTTGGAGGCATCTTGAATACTTCAAACCCACAACCATGGTCCTAGTGTGAACTACCTCACGATCGACGATCTATCCACACACTCAAGAAAGCCTGCTCTAATACCACCCAATGAGGGAGCAAACCTGAGACATTGAACAATACTCACAAAATAGAGAATAATATTTTATTCAAAAATATGGAACTTTTACATGCATAGGATCTCAAATCCTCGAGCTATGTGATACATGCAAGCTACAAAGTATTACATAAATTTTAGAAAACTACCCGAGTTCCCCTTTCACAGCATGTGAACTCTTTTTCCAAAAAGCTACCCAAAAATTAGAAACTAGCCCATAAATAACCCCTTTTCCATTTGGAGCCAAAAACAAAATTAGAGATAAGACTTATGGTGGTTTGGCACCAAAAAAATACAATTCAAAATTGAAAAAACTAAGTCTTAATTCAAAAATTGGCAATTTTCCAAAAATCAGCCAACTTCCAGAAGCCATAACTTTTGATCCAGGACTCCATTTTTTGAACCGTTTGCACTATCAAAAAGGTATTGGAGTGAAGAACTTGCTAATAACCTACTTTGCTAGTTTCAAAATTTGCTAGTTTCACAATTTATGGACCTGTACAAGACTGTTTAGTGCCTCAAACTAGACTCAAAAGGTTTTTCAGGGCAAAAAGCAGAAACTGAAACTTGAATAACTTTCAAACCATCAATGATCTTGGCCTAATTATTTTTCCAAATTGCTTATTTTTCCATCCCAAACCTTCCCATAATTTTTTTTCTTCCCACACCTTCAAATTCACACTTGCTAAAAATAGCAGTTGAGCAAAAAAAGCAATAAAGCAGTTCTGAAAGTTGGGAACTCTTATTCGATGAAAAGGGTATCTAGAAATGCAAAAACATCTACATAAGGAAAAAAAAAAAAGGAACATAAATTGAAAGCATATTTTTTCAGTGATGCAATATTTCCCTCACACCACTAGATGTTCCTGCATCACTTGTTTACCTATTGACCTAAGCTTACAATTCTTTTACCTTATTTTTTTGTTTTATGAGATTTTATGAATTTTTTCGATTTTGTGTCTTGGGGGTTGATCAAAGATTAGCCTTTCCTATGTTTAATCTCAAAGATGACATAGTTTTAGACACCTTATTTTTTAATTTTTTTTAATTTTATGATTTTTTTTGGATTTTGATATGATTTTGGATGTTTTTAGATTTTATTGGTTTTTTGAATGTTTTTGATATGTTTAAGATATTTTTTAATTTTCGCATGATTTTGATGATTTGGATATGGGTATGTGTGATGATATGAGTTCTCTATTTTGGGATTTTGTTGAAAACCAAGCTAAGGTTGATTGATTGAATCGATGGATTGATGATGATAGCATTTTTGAGGATACACAACAATGCAAGGATAGTGTTAAGCAACACAAGGATTAGGATGGATATCCCAAGATGATGAGGGATTGATTGGATTTGATTGATGATAACATTGTTGAGGATACACAACAATGTAAGGATGGTGTGAAGAAACACAAGGACTAGAAAAGATATCCCAAGATGATGATGGATTGATTGGATTTGATTGATCATGATTTTGAAGCTTGATTTGAAACAAAATTTGTTGGAATGATTTGATGTGACATTATGCACATATTATATGTGACTAATATTGATTGTTTGGATCAATGCTTGATTAAAGATAAAACTTGGTAAGGAACATATTCTTATCAAAATATGCCATGGGCTAGTGATATGGATTCTTGCTCACAAGTGGTTTGACCAATTTAATTTTAGATTTTCCAATCTTCAGATCACCACATAATTTGGAGGATATAGATCAAGATTTATTCTCGAAGCAAGATGTAAATATCTTCCCCTAGTGTCTAGAAATGTATGGAATGCCATGGGTGGATGCTTGGATAGATGTATGGATGGAGGGATATGGATTATCTTGTGATAAGATAAGGTGTTAAAAAAAGGAATGCTTGAGTGGATAATGATTCAGGGCTTAGATAATGTTGGGTACAATAGGATCAATGAAAATGATCCATGCCAAGATGTTTACCATAAGCAGTTGTAAAGTGTGCACCAAACTTTTTCAAGATTAAGATAATGTGGATAGATGGAAATGGGTTGGATAAATGGTTCATGGATGAATAGATTTATTATGGATAATATGGATGAAACGTTGGATTTATTATGGATGGGATGAGATGCTTTCACTTGAATTAACGCATGCAAATGCTTAATTCTAGACATGGAACCTATTTGCCATGTTTTCATCATGGTAACTTTCCAAAGCACCACCATAGTGGTTTTCACTAGAGGATGATTTTTTTCTTTACTACTTTTAATCCTTTTTGTGATTTTTCCTTTTTTTTTTGGATTTTGGATTTTTTTTATTTTTTTGTATAATTTCTTTGTGATATTTTTAAGCTCATTTCGAATCACCTTGTGATGTTGATGTACATGCTTTTGTCATAATGTTATGTCGATATCCTACTTGAAGAAGCTGCTTTGCCGAGATACATGCACTTGAATACAACTTTTGAGATTCTTGATCTACTTTATTGATACCAGAGTTAACTTTTTCTTTGTGCTCAGATCACAATAGGATGTCTTGTAAATCCTTATGATGAAGGGTGGATGCCAATACATGGTTAATGTGAGAATTGGATATCATGCATGAAGTCCTGGATGGAGTGTGTTTAGGAATAAAATATGGATTGGTTGGCAGCTTGGAACCCTTGACTCTCCAAACTTGGGAAGATGAGCAATGATGGGTGGATACAAAAGTGTGCATGGAATTAGGACCAACCAATTGATATAATTTTTATGTTGCTTGAGAAGTTTGTTCTTTCCTTTGTGGAAAATTTTGATGCATATATTTCCCTTTTTTATTTTTCCCCATAGCTTCTTTGACTAATGGAGTTTGATAGGGATAATCTTTATTTGTATTCTTTGGTATCCATGCGTATTTGGTTTGTCCATTATTCTTCCCAACTTCTTTTTCTTTGATAATTTTATTTATAATTTTATTCAAATATTTCTTTTGATTTTGGTTCCAATTCATGGATGGGGTGATGGTTGGATGAAAATTTATGACATGGTTGGTTGTAGTATTGGCACTAGTTTCATCATAAGGATTATTCATGCTCCCTATGTTGATGCTTTCACTAGATAAAATTTCCCCCAGTATTGAATAAACAAGACCTTGATGTTTAGGATTGCCAATAGTCTACACTAGTTCTAGGATACCCTATTCATGTAGGCCTAATCCTTCGCTTGATAATTAATCTATTGAAATTTTTTATTTTAAATATGATAAAATATACCTTGGAAGCAAGCTGCTAATCCTTCTCTGATCTACTATGGATCTTCAAAGGTGATAGCTTCATTGATAAGATAGCTTTCCCGAAAAAAGGTAAGTGATCCAAGTTTATAAGTGATAGGATCCTTGATATGTGGGATAACTTCCTAATTCATATCTTTCGCTTGATCTTGTGAAATATCAAGTTTAAATGCTTCTTCAAGAGGTGTTGATGATTCACTGTCCATGTAAACATCTTCCTCATGATTCATTTTTGATATGCCTTCATAGGATGCTTCTGATTCACAACTTTTGTAGAATCCTTCTTCATGACCCATTTTCAATGTCTCTAGATTATTCTATATCTTGATCATGTGTATGGATTTTAATAGTAGGAGACTCTTGTTCTTTGGTAATGATATCAAAAGTATGAGACTCTTTTTTTGAATGAAGATCATCTACATGTCCATTAGGAGTAAGAATCTCATGGGTAGATGGAGGAGTACGTGCTATATGGATATGATAATTATTTGTGACATCTTGTACAGATAGGAGAGTTTCCATTAGATCATAATAGTATCTTGGAGATACAAATTCTTGATCTTGATTAATTTTGGAATTATTTTTGACATGGTTGGGATCAAGTTCTTGACATGGGTCAATTTCAAAGGATTTATTTCTTATAAAGAGTTCTTGTATATCTTCATTAGGCATAGAAAGTTTCTCAATATCCTCTTTATATTTTGGTGAATTTGGATCAAGTGTTGAGTTGAAGATTCCCTCAATATTTGCAACCATGAGGTTGAATCATGCCAATATGTCTTGGAAAGGACCATTGCTAGACTTTGGTGAAAGATGTTGATCATGATTTGGAATAAATTATTGAGATATTTCTGATAACTCATTGGGTGATGTAGTGACATTTTCAACATGATTATTGGTGGAAGGATCGCTGATTATAGGATCAAATAATGTTAACACTCTTTTAAATATATCATTGTTGGATATTGTTGAGGGGTATTTATCATGATCAAAAAGTGACTCTTACTATATGTTGAGTTGATCTTTAGACAAGGTAGAAAAATCTTCAAGGTGCTCATTGATGGATAGATTTTGATCATTTTTTTAACAATTATGGTGGAGAGATTGTCAATGCTATCACTAGTGATTGAATCTTCATCATTGTCCTCAATAGTTATTATTTTCTGATCAATAAGGTCATGGATGTGATTTTTGAGTCAAATACAATTTGATGTTATGTGTCCCTTTATTTTGTGAAAATCACAAAGGTTCCTCTCATTATATCATAGTGGTTTAACTTGAGGATCTTGATAATTTTCATAAACAAGGATTTTGATGAGATTTTCTTGTACCAATTATTGCATGACTAATTCGATTGGTTCCCCAAGTGGTGTGTATTTTTGTTTGTTACCTTATGAGATTTGTACTTTAAATTGACCTTTTGGTGATTTATTTTGGAGATGTGGTGATTTATCTTTGAGATGTGGAGGTTGGGTTTGTTGTTGATGTTGTTGATTTTGATATCCAACTTCTTGACATTGGAGATATTGTTCTTGATGTGGTTGTGGACACAAATCTATTCTTTTATGACATGGTTTGACCAATAGAAGATTGTATTTATTTTTGGGTGGAGATATCTCTTGGCGCAATGAATCAAATATTTTGGCAAGTGAAGAAATTTGATCTCACAAAATTTTTTCTTGATTTTTATTTTGACACCCTTGATATAGTTGACTTTGTTGTTGTTGAAGCATATTTTTAATGTATACTTGTGGTGTTTGTATGGGATCATGGAAAAAATTATTTTGAACAATGTTATGATTTACGATGATGTTTAAATTTGGTATTATAGGTTGAAATTGAACATTATTGTGGTTGGGAATCACATTGCCTTGACTTAGGTAACTTTGATTTTGCATGGTATTACCTTGACATGGATCAGTACATGGAGTTGTTAGCATATTCTTTGGAATTTAAGTTCAACATTTGTACGATTCACAAACATATCTATCCCAATGTTTACCAAGGGTGGATTTTAAATGTTCATGTTTGGTAAACTTGTACTTGGTATATTCACATTTATCATGTGTGGATTTGGTCGGATAATGTTGTTTTTTTGAAGAATCATGCATTGATTGTTTGGTTAATAGATTTTTAGGTTTGAAATTTCATTTAAATCTACCATAGGGAAAGGTGTTCCAGAATTTAGATTGGGAATGCTCACATTTTTTGTACCATTGAGGTTTGTAAGAGATAGTGATCCCATGTATGGATTGTATAAAAGTGAGTTTTGATAATCCATTGGTTTTGTAAGGCTTTGATAGTTTGGTTGATTTAGAACACTCATGATGTATGAATCAAGTTTATATTCCATGTTCTTCTTGTGTTTTGACCTTGTTGACCTCTAAGGAATTTAGGACCAATGATGAGATGAAGGATGAAAGGGGTGAATGATATGTTTGTTGAAATTTTAGAAAATTTGGATCAATGCTAGACTTTAGGATTTGATTTTGATTGGTTTGATTTGATTTGGATAATAGAATTGTAATCCCCAAGATGTTGAATTTTATCTTGGAATAAACTTGTCCACAAGGGTGATAATTTAACTAAGTGTGTGAGGAAGGATTCATCCACACAAACCTAACTAAACAAATGATTTTGATTTGGTTTAAGGATGTACGCAAGTCTAGATAATGATGTTTCCAAAGCTCAAAAATAGTTTGTGGGATGAAGATGATAAATGTTTGGGATGGATTAAGTGTTTTATTTTGATCATAAATTAACCTAAGAAGACCTTTGTTTATAAGACCAAGATAGTGAAGAACATGATTTTCGCTAAGAGTAGTTCAAACAAAAAGACCAATGTTTCCATGGAAGATCATAAGACAAAATATGAAAATAAAATGTGTGGGGTTCAATTTGTCTTTTATCTTTGCTTAATGGATTCTTTTTACCACAAACTCTTTCTTGATTAACTTTTCAAACTGAATGTCTATGTCTCAATTTATTTTCATCCTACAAGGTCCATTATGTGGAAATCAAGAAAATTAAGGCAATAGTTTCCTATTGTTGACTTTAGAGAGAGAAAATGGAGATATAAGTCCAAATACTTAGAAGCCTCTAAGGATGGAACCCCTATTGTCAAGCACTAATACTTGGACTTTCCAAAGGTATTTTATCTTCCTAAAGGGTTTGAAATTTTGAGGATTTTTGTTGAATGCTTGTTTTCCAATGTTTTAGATCCAAGAAAAGTGTTTTGATTCAAAAATTATGTACAAACCTAGGATAAAAAGAGACAATATTTGTTGAATTCCTACTTAGAGAAATCTAGTTGCACTTATTCTTGGTAGATGATTAAAAGCTTGACCACACTAGCTCCCCTTCACATCACTCACTTCTATGGGTCAACAAAGCTTTAGTACCCATGGAATACTTCTCATCTCTACCAAGAACCACAAGAATATGGGATGGCTTCAGAATGATCATTCTTGCACCAACAAATAGTAAGGATTTTGGTCTCTAAATAAATTGGTTCTTAGTCAAGGTGATTAGGGACATGGCACCTTGTGATCATCCAACAAGCTTCTAAAGTCTTTAATCAATCCTAGTAGGGGCGCTTATACCTTTTAAGGTAGTACCCTATTCTGAAAGACACTGTATGGCTAAGACCTACATACCATGAAGACTTGACAGTTTAGTCTTATCTATTTGTATACTAGCCCAAGTGAAAAACTAGTTAGAGTCACCTCTAAATTGGTCTTAGGAAGGTTTGTCTAAAGGTAAACAATAGTGATCAAGCACATCCATAGTTTGATCAATTTGTGTTTGTGTGAACAAAGAGATAACACACACGATATACTCAACTCACACTATTAAGCTTTGTTCAATCTTAAGAGCCCAAATTGAAGTATGGAGGAAATATTCTATACAACTTAATATCACCAAAATAATTTTGATTCTGAAGATTGGTGTGAAGCATGAGAGAAGTGCATATTCCTTTTAAATGATATTACTTTGTAAAACAGATTGCAATAGATGAAAAAAACATGTTCATTTTAACTTTAAAAGCAATAATGGATTATTTTTAGTCACCAAGATGAAGTGTTAATTTTTCTTGTCCAATTTTTTAAAATCCAAAACAAACTCTAGTAATTTCCTTAAGTTCTTTAGAATCCCTTTGATTGTTCTTTTTAAAACCCAAACAAAAATTATTTTGAGTCCTAAAATTTGAAGAGAAAAAAGCCTTAAAAAAATGGGATTATAACTGTTCCCAAAAGTGTTTAAAAACACTTGTTACAATCAAGTGATAATTCCATAACAAGCCTTTTCTTTGCTTCCTCCTTTCCCTCTTGATCACTTCAACCTACAACAACTGGTTAAACTATAGAAAATAGAGCCACTAACAAGTTATAAGGAAAAAGTGATCAAAATAAAATAACAAATGTTGAATTAAAACTAAAAATTTGACCTTTACCCCACCCTAGCAGAGTAATCTGCAAAGGCATCATAGTTTGAAGAAGTCTAGTGGCACTGTGGTGAAACTAGCATCACTTCATGAAAAACCAAAGAGTGCGATTACGTCACAATTTTCACTCAGTGACACACTTTGGATTTTTACCGATTTGGCTCCTTAATTGATCACTACATCACATTTTTAAGAGAAGCAACCTTGAAATATAGTGGTTTTAGACTTATAGCATTGTTGTTTGACTTTTTCAATGTCATTATCTCCTATAAACACCATTTTTTTTCAAAAATAGTAGAATTTTGGTAAAAAAAGGTGTTAATTTCTCAAGATTCACCCTCCTAGTGGAAACATGTGAATGGTAGCTCTAGACCTACTTCAACATGAAAAAAAATCAAACATTAGTCCATCAAAAAATCTAAACTAACATTCCCCATGAGACTAATTCAAACACTAGAACATGGAAAATAAAGCAAAGTCATCAAATGAAAGCTAATTAAATCATATTCTAATTCTCAAAATAGAATCCCATGGGGGAATTGGTGCTTCTTTGATGTGGAAAGAATCCCTTTCCGAATTCCTTGATAAGCTCAATGATGATTGATTGATCCTTGATGAAGAATGACAATAACCTTTCTATGATTGATGAAATCTCATGCTAACATAGATGAAATATGGATGAAAATGAATGAAAATGGATGTCTTTAATTCAAAATGACTATAATGACCTTGCCTGAACTTGTGAATAACTATGGATTCAAATGAGAATAATCATCTTACATGGATTGTGGATGCTAAATACAATAGAGAATGCATCTATTTATAGGAAAAAAGGATGGAGGAATGAGAAGTATGAAGAATGTGGGATTAAAGATAGACCAAATGCATTTTTCCACTTTTCAACATGCTATTGAAGAGAAGTGGAGCACATTTTGATCAATGTGCATGATAAATGTAATCAGGTGGAATTTCAAAGTCAAAAGATGGCTTGTTGGGGAAGAGTTGAAAGATGAGTTGATGCCACTCAGCTCAAGAAAAAAGGACATGTAAGAGAATTAAATGCCATGTTGGAGGACAAGTACTTTTGGGAGGGAGATTTCAAATTGAGGGAATATTCCAAAGAGATGCCCTTTTTAGAATGGAAATAGAAGAATTAATAAATCAAATAAATTGATTTATTTGTGTAAGTTGAAAAAGCTAGAGGAATGGGGCGGGGGCCCTAGCTCGGTTGGCTAAGTAATTCCGTTGCGGCTCTGCTGGTCAAGAGTTCTAGTCTCCCCCCGTCCCGTGGTACCGGAGGGTGTGTTGCGCCAACGCCTCCGGTCATGTTAAAAAGTTTACCAGGCACACTGCAGTTTATAGGGGGTCGTGCTACCCGATTCCTGCAGTCTAAAAAAAAAAAAAGCTAGAGGAATGGATGATTAGTATTAGGAGTTAATTAGGATTTAATTAAATTATATGGAAGTTAGTTGATTTGACATTTGATTTAGATTTTTAGATTTATTTAAATCAAAATGAGAGGAATAATGAAAATTAGATTTAATTAAATACAGTTTCATTTATTTAATCAAAAGAGGAAATGTGATTTAATCAAATAAAGTGATTTATTTAATTAAAGGAAGATAATGATTTAATAAAATAAATTTGATTCATTTAATTAACAAAGGAACTATGATGAATTAATTAAATAAGGATTATTTAATTAATTGTTTAGTAAAGGAGTGATTTAGGAAGAACTGATGATAGTAAATCAAGGTCAGGTGCACTATCAATCAGGATAATTTGAACATCTACAATACTAACCCCAAATCCATAGATCCCTTATGTGTTTGGTGTTTTCATTTAGGGGGCAACCCATCTTCCTTTCCTTTTTCTCTCACATGACATAGCCTTACTCAGAAACATATGACTTGGAATGGGGATTTTCAAGTTGGCTCTCATGTCTTATTTCTTGTTTACATTTTTCATTTCCTACTTTAATGTAATTTCTTACAGTACGGTGTGTAGCAATTCCTTAAAAGTGGGGGAATACATTAGCATTATTCTTTTTCATTTTTCCTCTTCTTTTTTCTTAGTGCAACCTTCATACTTCATATGATGCATTTGTTGCTTTGTGGATGACAATAGGTATAGTGTCCTTTATGAGCATGATCTATCTTAGAATATTGCATTCCTCTTTTTGGCTTGATATGACACACTACATCCTCTAAGTTGTGAATTTTCTATTCTTTGATTGGTCTTCTTTTAGAGACATTAGACACAATACTTCCTAAGTTAAAGACCTTGCATGAACTAAGAAAGATTCCTTTGAACATTCCTTTGCGTGTTGCATTTTGCATTTGTTTTATGGACACCTTGAATAACACATCTTGCATTATTATGGTACCATCACATTTTTTATGAGTTCCAATAATACGAAGTTTTGCTTGCCTCATGAAGCTCAAAAAGTCATTTTATTTTGTGGTTCCTTATTAGAGTTATCAAGAGGTATAAATTTGGTATGCTTGAGCAAGAATCCCATTTTGAGGCATGAATATCGCCATAGTTACCTATGTGTGTGTGAGTCCATATCAACCATGAGTGTATGTTTCTCACCTTTTAGGCCTTCTCACCTGGCAGACAACCATGAGTTTTGTCGCCTCATAGTGAGTATGCATTTTCTAGTCAAACAACCTAGATCTGATCCACAACAGGATGGAAAAATTATTGAAGCTTGATATAATTTTTTTTCTTCTCTTTCTCTCCCTTTCATTCTTTTACATCATTTTCATCTGTGTTCCTTTGTGTTAATGTTTGGTTTGCCATGGGATCTTGATCCTAGGGGCTTGATCACCCCTCTTGATTCTTTTTGTCTCATCCTTCCAACATGAGTACATTTGGATCCTTCTTGATGTCCATGTTTGGCTACTTTAGTGTTATTTTGAAGCAAGTTCATCTGCTCACTAAAGTGGGGGCTAAATGTAGCATAGAAAAATGTATTTTTAGACATTTTCATGCTAATTTGGGTCTTTCTTATGGATTTTGGCCTTTTTTTGCTTTGATTCAATGTTTTAATGTGGTTAACACATTCACATTAGGTCTTGCACCTTTGTGAATCAATAAGAACTTTTGATGCCCTGTAAAAGTGTTGTGAAGTGTTGCAACACATTTTCATAATTTTCCAGGACCTTATTTATATAAATCACTTAAATAACCACTTTTTATCACTTACCAATCCTTATCTAAAAGTGTTGTAAATTGTTGTAAGAAACTTTCACAATTTCCTAGGCTTGTCATCAATAATTTTACCCTTTCTTAAACCTTAATTGGCAACATTATACACTTGTAGGCCTTATTTAAGTGTACTTCGTACAATAATCCCGTTTAACATAATTTAATACATTTTAATTTTTGACACCCACTTAAAATTCCTAAGTGGGAAAAAGTCACCACTAGGGGCGAATTAGTCCCACTGGGCTCAAAAATCAATTTTTATTTCAAAAATTTGGGTATGTGAAAGATCATCATGGAAAAAATAGGCCCTTAAGTGGGAAAGTTTTTAGAAAAATAAGAGTTATGCAAATCTACATTAAAATTTGAATAAGTTTTCTATATTATTTCAAAAATATGTAAGAATAGAATCTATAGAAAATTGGATGTAGTTTCTAAACTACTAGGTTTATTTTTTAAAAAAATCTATTTGGTGAAAATTTGAAATTTCAATGATGTAGCACTTGAATTTTATGGAAAAAATAAGTAGGTGTCTATTTGACCACCATAACCACAATAAAATGATAATATTATTTTATAAGATTTTAGATATAAGTAGAGGACTCATGTCCTGATGTGATACATATTTTTAATAATTTTTTTTCCAAGTAAATAATTAATTATGAATTTTTTATTACAACTTTTAAAAAATAAAAAAACTCGTATGTCTGACCACCTTAACATGGTGAAAAATTCATTAAATTCATTTTTTTAAATCCTATAGTAAGTGAATCATAGAATGTGGCACACGTTTCAGATTCAAAAAATGTGATACTATCTGAAATCTATAGATGTTTTTCAATTAGCCTATTAATCAGGACTTTAGTCATAATTCAAATAGAAAATGAATAATAATTATTTATTAAATTCAAAGTAAAGCATGATTTTTATTTGTGAAAAGATAAGAATCTCCTTTAAAAACCATTTTCATTTCATCAATTTTGGGTTTAAAAAAAGTCGTCAACCACATACCCTACACATACCCATCATATCACCACTTTTTTGCCAATCATGATCTTGCACATACCCTTCTAGTGGGATATTATTCTCTAAGCCATGAGGTTAGCCTATGTGTGGTATTTTCAAGAAATTTTGTATAATTGTGTATAAATATAGTGTTTTCCCTCTCATTTTCATCCTCCTAATCTCCTCAATTTTCTTAATTATTCAAGCAATTATCAATCAATTACTTTAGCATTCTAGCCATTTTCAAGCATACATCCATTGGAGCTTCTACTTGCATGTCTTCAGATTTCTACTTCAAGGGTTTGGTGAGTAGTAGCATTATATGTTGTTTTTTCATCATTCTCTTTTCATTTCATTTCATTTTCAAGGGTTTAATTACCAAACTGGGGTTTGACCAAGGCAAACCCCTATTCACTATCCCTTAACACCTTTTCCCCTCTTTGTATGTGTTTTGTAGGTATTGTGTGTAGCTTTTTCAAAGAGAAAGGTGTGAAAAGTTTTCAATAATTTTTCAAAGTCATTCAAAGTGGTCAAAGCCCTAAAAGAAGCTTGGAGAACACCTACAAGTCAGATTATGCAGTTTTATATCTAGAAACTTGTCAGGAGCTAAAGTGCATAATGGGAACTACAAATTGCACCTTTGAATTTCCTAAAATGTGGGAGTGCACTAAGTCACCATCATTGGAAAATTGGTCCCACTACTAGGCCTGAAAAATGGTTTTTGTAGTTTTAAGTACCCTTTTGTATGAAACTTGCTATGGCAGAATTTCCCTGAAACATAACTAATTTTCCCAACATGGTGTAAATTTCCCAATAGGCTTCAATCATGATTTCTACATGATTCCAAAACTCCTCTCCATCACTTTCTAGTTTCCAGGTGCAACTCTTCAATCTCATTAATTTTTGTTATAGTTTAATTGTATTTTTAGTTCATTTTGCATATCAAAGGGTGTTTTCAAACAAAGTGTATTTTCTTAGTTTTGCATTAGTATTCAATCTCTTTTATCAATTATTTGCATCTAGGACATTCCCCTTAGACAAATTTCAATCATCTTTCCATTGGAATCTCAAGGGTGTATTCTTGAGTGATCCATCAAGGTTTTTGGGATTCCTCTCTCATTTTAGGTGCAAAACCCTAGAAGTGTAAGAGTCCCCTATCCCAAAAATCTATGGTTCACCACACTATTGTGTGTAAGGAAAATAGGAAAATAGACATACCAAGAGATTTTTCAAAGAGAATAAATAATAGCATTGAAATAAATCTTACAATGCTTGTATAAAAATGTTATGTTGTTGATTGATAATATTAGGATGAATGCAGGATCATGGGGGTCCAATAACTATTGATATGACCCAAAAGTAGCTGAAAATAGTTTCTAAATCTCAATTTGATGAAATGAAAAGGTTTGTTGATTAAAAAATTAGCTTTTCACCAATATAATATATTACTTATTTGGAATTAAATAGATAATTATTATTTATTTTCTACATGCATTATGACTAAAGTCCTAATTGATAGGTTGATTGAAAAATTATATAATGCTTAAACAATTTCACACTTTTTGAATCTAAAAAATGCAACATAGTCTATGCTTCCAAAACTATAGGGTAAGAAAGAGAAAATTTGATTTTCGTAAATTTTTTACCAAGTTATGGTGGTTAGGCAAAAAAATTTAATATTTCTTAAAATTTTCTAATAAAAAAATCATAACTAATTATTAACTTACAAAAAAGTTGTAAAAAAAATGTGGCACATCCGGGCATGTGTCCTCTACTTATATTGAAATTTTTTTCTAAAAAAAAAAAATTCTTGTGCTTAGGTTGGTCAGACATACACCTGCTTTTTACTTTTTTCCTAAGAATTTAGTACTTCTATATTGAAATTTCAAATTTTCACCAAATAGATTTACTTTTTTCAAAAAGAGGACTAGTATTTTAGAAAATAAATTGAATTTTCTACAAATTTTGTTCTTAAATATTTTTAAAATAATATTAATAACCTATTCAAATATTTATGTCAAGTTGCCTAATTCTTTTTTTTTGAATTTCCATTGCCACTTAAGGGCCTAGTTTGGATGCCCATGATCTTGCAATGACCTATTACTAGTCAATTTGTAAAAAAAGGAGATGATAGTATTCTAGAGTAGTCTCATGAATATGTAGTAGTATAAAGCTTTAATAATGAATTATTTTCACTGAGTTCAAAGATAGATTGTTGTTGTTCAAAAATTCATTTGGAGAAGGATGGAGAGGAAGCTCGAGAGTTAAGTTTAAGCCAAGAATAATTTCTTCGTGGAAATGTATTACAACAATAAATAGTAGGTAGCTAGGTAGGATTGATCAAAGTTTAATTTTTAAAATTTCTTGAGACACTAGTGAATCACATGGATGTTTATATGCATTGCATTACTGTATTGGATAAATTACAAAAAATTTAGCATGTGGTCCCATGTCAACAAGAAGAATCAAAATGCGATGAAATTTTTAATTATTCTTTTAAGGAAAAAGATCATGGACAATACACCCTAAAACATACTAAGGGATAAAATGCAAAGTGAGTTTAAAATAAAGTATGAAAATTACAAGGTATGCAATTTCTATTCTTACATTTTCTCCTTACTTTAGTGGCCTTGTGTCACTAGGTGATAAAGCTAAGCTAAAGTACAATAATCCCCTATACTATATATTTTTCTTTCTCTATTTATTTTTTTAATATTTGCATACAAAGAATGATCTAGAGAAAAATATGAATCTACCTTTTTAACAATTTTATTGATGTCTACTCAAAAAGGATTGTTGCATGTCTTTATAACATGAAAAATGCCAAACTAAGACATTTATTTTATTTTTGTATGACTATTTCATTTTATCATAGAATATGATTAATTATAATAAAGAGAAATTGAATTGTTGTAAAGCATTTTAACTTATTAGATTATCTATTTCCTAAGATAAACTAAGAGTATGGTTAGAATTTTTTAATTACAAAAACTATAAAAACTAAAACAACAAACTAGATTCAAAAGTAGAAATAATAGAGATTAAGGAAATTGGAGATAAAATATGGAGCTTATTACCAAGTATGTTGCCACAATATATTTATTTCTATGAGAAATGACATTCTCATGTTCATCTGTTTACTCACTCATCCAAAAAAGTTACAAAAAATATTTTCATTTTAACTTATCTACATAATAGAAAACACAAATTATTTGCTAGAGACAAGAAAATAGTTGACTACTTAAGGTCTTGCTAAGAATGATCAAGTTCATATTTTAACTTTTCAACTTCCACATGTAACAAAAATAAAAAAATAAGGAGATGTCTGTGTGTGTTTGTTTAACCTATGTATGTGAAGGAAATTAAAACACAACACTGAAATGAAATCGATAATCATAAATCCCTTCCCTGCAAATATTTCACCCTAATCTGTGTGTGTGAGTGAGTGAGGAAAATAGAGAAATAAAAAAAAAAATCATAATTTTAAAATAAAATATTTAAGAATTATATGGAAATAAATCTTGCAATACTATTAAAACAAGATAATGAAATCTCTTTACAATATTAGTAGCCAAGGGATGGAGAATGAGATTAGAGTATTAGAGTAGTCTCATGAAAAAATAGTAGCATGAAGCTTCAATAATAAAGTGTTTTCAACAAGGTGTATCTAAGAGATAATAGAGGAAGAGGGATATGGAATATAGAATAGATTTATTTTGTTCAAAAATTCATTTGATGAAGGAAGGAGAAGAAACTCAATAAATAAATTCTACCAAAAACTAAATATATTTTCAAAAATTGATTAAAATTTACTAAAATGGTGATGTATTGTGTTGAAGAATTTTAGATAAACTGTGTGCAATTATTTAACACTAAAATTTGAGTAAATTATTCTATGATTTGAAATGTTGATGTTAAGAAATTGCACATAGTTTATCCAAAAATATTCAGCATTATTATCATGGACTATGGAAACAAAATGTCATTAATCATTTTATTACTCTGATGCAAATTTTTTTTATAAAGAATTTAAGTCATCTACACTTAATCTTGCAATTATTATAATAATGGACCACTTATGCAATCCAATAGCCACTCACCTTCATTCCAACAACAATTTCAATGATCGAGTAATTGGTATGAAGAAAATATAATGTGGTCAAGCACATTCCTCATTCAAAACTCATGTTGCCATGACTTTAATTTGGATTTTTTTTAAGTTCACATATAAATATACTCTAACAACTCTATTGTCATGCTTGACAAAGATAATTACTAAATACAAAAACTAATCAACCATAAAAACCATACATGTGTGGGAGAGGTTATGGAAAGGTAAGATATAATTAGATATTTTATTGCTATTAAAATAATTCCCTAGATGTGTATATATAATTTGTGTTATGTGTTTGAGCTTTTTAGGTGGGAATGAGAGTAAACATGGAAGCATGGATGGTGAAAAGAAAAGTCAATAATATTTTATTTATGACATCAATTATATTAGGTAAATATTGAAATCTTTAAATTGATGAAACATTTTTTTTTAAATTTCTTTTGTTAATTTAAAGGTTTGTATGGTAGGTAAGTAGAATTTTGATTCAAAACTTTTTTTTTTAAAATTCACTTTGCCTATTTAAATTTGAATGGTAGGTAAAGTAGGTGAGGTTAGTCTTTAATTGTTTTAACTAATCAAAAGTATATGTCATGACTCTAGCTTGAAGTTATTTAAGTTCACAACTAGACAGGAGATCCAATTGATTAATAAAATCACTTCATTCACATACATGTAACCTACCTTACAATTCAACGAAAAATATTATTATAAAATAATAATAATAATAATAATAAAAAAATATTTTATTAATGTAAAAATAATTACTAAGTATACATAAATACTGATAAATGTGACACAATTGACAACTGTACACCTAAAGTCGCGATTCATGAAAATATATTATTTGATTGACGATTATATAACAGGCAAGCTGATTACAAAGATTCCGGGACATGATTCCTTCAATAATGATCAGCGAATCTCTGGAAACGTAAAATAAATGCTTGATTATCACGGAATAGACAACAAATTTTAAATTTTTATATCGACCATATAATGATCTTTTGATTCGTCTGAAGACTAGTCGATAGTATAAATCATAATTATTTTAAAATATATTCAATTATAAAATTTGTATTTTAATCTTATAAAATATATAATAATATATTGAATAATTCAAACAAATAGACAGATAGTAATGGCAAATTTTAATTTTTTATATTGATCATTTAATGAATTTTTTATTTGTTTGAACACTAATAAATAAAATTAATGATAACTATTTTAAAAATATATTCATTTATAAAATTTGTATTTTAACCTTACAAAATGTATTAAATAATTCAAACAAATAGAAGGTAGTAATGGTAAATTTTAAATTTTCTCTATTGAGCATTTAATTATTTTTCATTGACTTTAGGATTAGTGAATAAGACTAATATATTAAATCATTCAAACCAATAGAAAGGAGTAATGGTATATTTAAAAAATTTATATTGACCATTTAATGATTTTTTGATTGGCCTGAAGACTAGTGAATTAGATTAATGATAATTATTTTCAAAATATATTCAATTTTAAATTTTGTATTTTAACCTTACAAAACATATTAATAATATATTAAATAATTCAAATGAATAGTAATGGCAAATTTTAAATTTTGATATTGACTATTTAATGATTTTTTGATTGGTTTGAAGACTAGTCAATAAGGTTAGTGATAATTATTTTTAAAATATATTTAATTATAAAAATTTTATTTTAACCTTACAAAAAATATTAATAATGTATTAAATAATTCAAATAGTAATGAAAAATTTAAAAATTTTATATTGACCATTTAATGATTTTTTCATTGCCCTAAAGACTAGTCAATAAGATTAATAATAATTATTTCTAAAATGTATTCAATTATAAAATTTATATTTTAACCTTACAAAATATATTAATACTATATTAAATAATTCAAATAGTAATTGCAAATTTAAAATTTTTATATTGATCTATAACGCTCGCCGTGCAAACCCTAGAGAACAAACATTGCAAACATTTTTTTTTTTTAAAGAATACATAAAGTATACATACATTTCTACATTAATTACATTTACATATTAATTACATTAACATTGCACATTAATAACTTAATGTTACATTCTCTGGGGCACGTGAGGTTACTTCGCAAACAACTAATAACAAAAGTAAAAGATAATTATTAAACAACTTGACCAATTATACTACAATAATCATTAATAAAAGTACATTCAAAAACTAAGAGTGAAAGTATCACTACATCCCATACTACAATCCTATAGAATCTCATCCAATAGAGTTACATAGAATCCTAACTATTACATCATTGTTTAAACAAAGATTACAAGATCTCAATAATGAGTTACAATACATTTCCCAAATAAGTGAGATGATACAAAGTACAATGATAATTGAATTTACAAATGAACCACTGGAACAAACTCCAACTAAAGGAATGTTGCGAAGAGAGACTGCTGATGGGGAACCCAACAAGTGCGGAGCACGTTCCACCCAACCATGTGAATTATGAATAATTCACCCCCCGTGCTCAGAGGGGACAAGAAAGTTAACTCGACCATGATTGTCAAACTGACTCCATGAACAACATAGTACAAATACAAAATCAAGGTATACCATGAAACAACCATCTCGTTCACAAATCACATAACAAGTTAAGGCTATGAAACTCATCACAATTAAATACAACATTATCAATTAAACAAGTATCTAAATAACAACCATAAATCAAATCCACAAGAATCAGATACAACATAAAGTTTACTATTCCAGAGGCAACCAAAAACCAAGTACAAGGGTGTTTAGTGGAGAGTGTCATCGCATAGCTCTCATGGGATCTATTGGCCCTTCCTCCAATTGAGGCGCTGAACCCCACGAGAAGCCACTCTCCCTAAGACCCCTATTATAAAACAAATCCAAGCAAGGGTTGAACTATAACATACCAAACATAATACTCAAAACAAGATCATGCGAGGCATTAACCCTCTCGCAATAACTCATAACCAAAAGTCTAGACAAAACCCGTCCAACCCTTCCAAGCACAAAACCAATAAGTTTCGATTCCAAAAGTATAATCAAGACGAAGAGAACATTTAAACTTAAACAAGCCTCTGGAACAATGGTTCACATACAACAACTGGGTTCCCATCTCGAAGACAAGCCAAAAATAACAAATAACAAAAGAACCAATTTCCAAGGGTTTTAGGTTTAAAACATCATAATCAACATTTCATTTATCATACAACATAACACTAGAAATTTTTTTTGAAATAATAAATATTCAAAGATAAAAATCATTCCCCATAATATTTTATTTTAAAATAATCCAATTAACCATTTAAATCTCTACTTCTACAAACAAAGAAAGAATTTCAATATATCTTTTATAATTATGTAAATATATATATATATATACACACGCATACATAATAATATATATACACACAAAAATGTAAATACATATATATTTATAATACACAAATATTTAAACAAATTAACAATGATATATGTATAAAAACCATGAAATAAAAATAATTAAAAACAAAATAAATAATACATAAATTTAAATCCTCCATGCTCGGCCCCTTAAAGGACACTATGGAAGTCCTTGTGACTGTGCAAAGCAGTCCCATTGAATGCTGGATGCAGCAGTCCGTAGGACTACTGTGGTAGTTGTAGGCTATCATAGGGGGGTGAAGGGAAGGGTACGGCCTACGCCGTCCCTTCCTTCAACCCATAAAATTCTTTTAAAAAAAACTTTTAAATAATTTTTTTAATAAAGAACTTTCATTTGTTTTATAAAACAATTACTTTGTCTCAAAGATGACTGCATGGCCTCAATTTGACTTTAACATAGCATGATACTAACACTTATAGAGAGAGATATATATATATATATATATATATATATATATATATATATATGTTATATATATATATATATATATATATATATATATATGTACATATACTAAAATATATAGAAATATATATATAATAATCGAAGAACAATTCTAAAAGAAATTAAAAATATCTCAAATGCATACGGTGAGGACGAAGAATAAATAGATGTAAAAAAAAAGGTAACTTTATATATATATATAGAGATATAAGAGAGACATATATATATATATATATACATATTATTATATATATATATATATATATATATATATATACATATATATAAATAAAAGGATATGGTTTCATAAAAATAAATTGTCCTCACAGAAAAACTATGTATATTTTCAAAGAAACAAACAGAATCAATTTAAGGCCTAGTTTATTTTCACAACTCAACGTTATTTTCACCCAGCCAAATTGAAAGAATATTCATAGAGCAAATTTTTTATAGACAATCTTTGTTTAATTTCTATAGTAATTTTCACTTTTCAATAATTTCTCTTCTCTAAAGTTTCATTTTTCTTTCACCAAATAATATAATCATTTTTTTCTATTTTCTTAAAATCAGAAAACTGGAGAAGAAAATAGATAAAACCTGGAGTCCTGTGCTTATTTGAAAATATGATGATGACTATTGAATTTTGATGGCCTCTCTGAAGAGCTCCTTGTTCCTGCTTCAAAATCTCTTCTCCAGAATACCGTACTTGAATTTGAATCCCAGGCTTTACTTAGAAGACTCTCTTCAAGATTTTTCAAACAAAAGAATGAAAATATTTTATTTTATTTTTTTCAAAAACTACAGAAGATTTCAACCATACATCCCATTCACTTGTGCAGCTTTTGTCTCAATAATCCTCTGTGTGTCTAAAAGTCCTAAAATTCTAAATTCAAATAAAAGATAATACCATTCCATTGCAAAAGCTCCAAAACTCATCAATAAAAGAAATTATATATTTGAAAGCAAGCTTTTCAATAAAATCTCAATTCTCACTCATTCACACAACTTTTTCCTTCTTTTATTTATTTATTATTATTTTTATTTTCAATACTTTTTGTTTTAATTTCTGTTTTTACAACTTTATTTGCAAAGCACATTATCTAATTAATTTAAATAATTTATTCTAACAATTATCCTCAACAAGATAATTAATTAAAATAATAAAACACAATTTAATATTTTAATTATCATTTAATAAACTCATGACTTTTAAAAATAAATAAAACATTTAAAAAATTAAATACAATTTAATCTAACATTAAAATAAATAATCATTTCCATCAATTAAATAAAATAAATCATGGCTTATAAATAACCAACATAAATAATGTACAACAAAACAGAAACGACGACCACAAAGAACGAAAATTACAAGAAGGCACAAAACCATTTAAACAAGATGGTCTGACATCATGGGACGAGATGACTTCATTGCCACCTCTGTTTCAACATTATACCATTGGATTATTGGTGCTCGCCCTATCCTGCCGAAGCAGGTGGAATCGAGACTATGTACCTACAATCCCTGCATACAAATGAAGTCGTGTACATGTGCATATGTGTATAAAATCAAAGCATTGTATTGTGAGAAGGACTCGCACCGTAGCAGTGCACCTACGAACAAGTGATGCTACACTGTCCTTCATCACATCTATCCAAACAATATAATATAACAGATAAATTAATCATTTCTAACTAACAAATCATATCATACTATCATGAACAATTACTAATTCACTGCATCACCACCTAATACTACATATATATAAAAGCATCACCAATTAAATACAATCATAATGTAATATCATACTCACAAAAATACCATTAGAAGCTCTTGTCCCATCTTCCTCTTCTGATTCCTTAGCTAGACTACCTGCACATCACAGGTGAGAATGGAGGAGTACTACACCCTCCTCCCCTAAAACTCAACTTACTCCTGGAAGTCACATGGCTCAAAGTGGAAACATAACCACACTAGTACAAAAATTTCTCTAATCTATAATTGATGTACACCCTCTTTCTGAATCATTACGATTAGAATCACTATCCGGCTTCACATTTGGAAATAATAACTTCTTAACTACTTTTATTTATAAATCCTTACATCTCTTACAATAACATACTTGGTTTCAACACTAATAACAAAGCAAGTACTCCTATTAACTCAATTTTCCATTTACACAACAAACATCTTCAAAATATCATAGAAGGAAAAAACATCAAATGATTACTTGAAATTAACAAAATACACACCATATCATGTTTCAGTAACATATTTTAAGTCACAATTTATGATTCTCAACAATATCCAATCTATTTTATACCATAGAGTCACAATATACCCACATTTAAGACAACATGGTTATCCCTCTTTTACATCAATAGGCACATAATATAATAGATATTCTTCTAACACATACATACATAGTCACATCACTGGGAGCTACACAACACAAGGCTACACAAGGGTCTATCTAGACACTAGAAAGAAGCATACTAAACTATGAAACAAAATCCATGAGCCAAGAGCCAATAACCATCTCACATAAACCATACCTCACACTCAGTGGCTTGATGGTGTTAGGCCACACACATATGGTGAGACCATCCAAACAAGACCACTATGACCCATCTCTTGTTGTACAAGGTGGTTAGCCTCCAAGAGATAGTCATCACACATAGGTGGGTAGTGGTTCCTAGCTATAAAATAGCCTCACATACCCCCTTCCTCAAGGTTCCCTACATCTACTTCCTCGTATACACTCACCAAGTCTGCCTCATACGTCCTTGGAGAGGAATCACAATACGACACATGGCCGACCTCGAAAACAACAAAGATAAACTAGTTTAGCCACCAAAGTCATAAAACAAACATCAAATAAGATTCAATTTCAACAGTAAAGCAAGAAATGCGCGCAATGTCAACACTAAATCAAATGTAACCACAAGGGCTAAAAAAAATAAGTCACAAAGTGTGGCTAAACCATTACAATCAAACATAAACAAAATGTCAGCCTTCAAGGTCAATTGAAAATCATCAACAATCATAAAGGAATTCCTTAATCTTCAAAATCACACAATACAACATTCTGTGACTAGATACTAGCCACCAAACAAGGAAGGAGGGAACATCGTCCAGCTATAACAATAGCCCTCATGTGGTGCAGAGTGAGCATGCCATCCACATAACCCAGAGTGTGCTCCTCGGCTACACCCTACCTCGCATCATCACGCGACATGGTCATACGCTAGACGGAGAAGGCACACACTGACATATGCTGCATAGTGATGTGTTTGTGGCTCTGTGGAAGTAGGTACACACAGACACACCCCACATAGTGATACCCTGTGGAGAAGGCACATGCAGGTACTCACCGTCACGAGAGGTATAGATGGCAAGGACATACCCATATGCTAACCAACCCAAACACTGTCGAAAGAAAACATGAGTATCCCTCTACAAGTGTGTGAGGCCCCATTACACTCATCACACAAGTAGGCTATCATAACACAATCTCGTAGTGCACCTTCACGTGTCTATGCACATGGCATCGTGTCCTCAAGCCCAGCTCGCTACCATCAGCAACACGGCATCATCACCAGCACCGTGTCAGAACATTAGTAGGGTGTGGCATCGTATTCATTGCATCATGTAAGAACATGTGCAGATACAGTGTATGCAATACATATATGAGCATATCAATATGGGGCTACTCGAGCTTCACCTCTCATACAGACGAGGTTGACTCGCTAATGCCAGATCAATGTCCCTATGGACGGCCAGGCATAAACTGCAAACCAGTGCTGCTATACTCAAAACTGTGGGGTTTAGGCTAGCACATATGGATCAAGTATCCTAATCCATCATAAGGGGAAGTAGTGAGTACGTTTCCTCAGGATCGGTTGAGTTAAGACTACTCTGCATTGCAATATGTGTACACTGTACCCTCCGCCCAAGGAAATTTGTGGCTGCTACTACCCCTTCACAGATTGAGGGGTTGGAGAACCAAAAGAAAAGAATCTGTGAAACTATCTTTTGGCTACTCATATATAAATTTCAACCACACGTGGGTTGGCCCTCAATTAGGTAATAGACATACAAGCACACATAATGGTATGGTTAATTCCACACCAAAAAATACAATATAGTCTCCATGAATGGGTACACGGTATCACCATCCCATGGGCACACAAAGCAAGCATGGGTTTAACACAACACACAAACATTGCACAGATATTGGTTTCCACAGAACAAGGAGTACATTCATACCTACTAACATAGAAAACGAATTTTCCCTATTCTCATATGCACATACATGATTGATGCCGCATATCAAAAACAAGTACTCCCAACATCCTCCATATTTTTCTTCTAAAATTATAAACTCTTTAATCACTTTTACAATTCCTTAAATATCAACATTATCCCCTTCCTCAAATTAAAAGATCAATTTTATCAACTCCATTAAAGCTAGAATTAATACCATAAGCCTAAACAATTCTCACCTGCTTTCTCCTAGACAAACATACTCTCTCTTTTTTTTTATCACATAATAATCCTCTCAATTCACAAAAAGAAATATTTTTATCACCATTTACTACATCATACACTTTACCAGAGATAAACATCAATGCCTTTCAATTATAGAATTCCTATTTGCTTCCATCATTCATAATAATACACATGTAAAGAAACTTTTGTTTTCATGTCATGAAACAACATTTTACCCAAGTTATATCATTTACATTTGCAGCGGAGAGTGCACTTAACATAGAAACACATCATATACATGTCAAAATGCATTTTATTTCAACACAAAACATTACCATTTATTTACATACTAGATTCAATAACAATTAAGAAGAATCATCTATCAATCACACACCACAACACATCAATTTTGTATTAATTCAAGATTTTATTAAATGAACATACATCATCACATTTTCTCCTAAGGTAAAACATTTATTTGATCAACACAAGGCCTTTAAACACCATCCAAGTACAACACTTTTATAAAATCCAAATATTTAATTTTTTTTTGTTTTTTTACTTCACGAAAATACATAGGAGATTGTTTTACCCATACACCTAATCACACTCATACAATGCAATATTTCTACCACACTTCTAGCACTCTACAAACTTCAATTCAATAAGATTTTTCCCTATATACTGGTGCAAATAATATATTATCAACTTCACCTATGAATTTATACTTATGAAGGCAATTTTGAAAACTCAGATTTATTCCTAAACTTTTTATGTGCAACTTCTTTTCATAAAACTTAAAATTAACTAGCATATATAAGCATTTAATAACCAATGTACTCCTAGAGCATTCCCTTAAAACTTATGCATCCGAAAACACAAGGAGAAAGAAGAAGTGTTCTTTGCAAGGCACACACTAAAAATAAGTTTGTTAAATTAATTTTGAAGATTCACCCTAAACAATATTTCATACATGTTACATGATCAAGTCACTCACTTGCACCAATCGTAAAGGAACCATCATAATTATTTCAACGGATCACTAATTGATAGTATGATTATACTATACTACATTCCTTTTATACTTATATAATATAATTCAATAAAAATACATGCAATCTCAATCTAGGATAACACTAAAGTCATTCTTTTATCTATTTCTACTTCTACCCTTCATTACTCATAATGAATTTTCAGCACATAGCCTTAAAATCACATAGAATACAATCAATGCCCACATATGTCAAAAGAGGCAGAATGAGGAAAATAAATAAATAAATAAATAAAAATTCACATAATATAAATTCAACAAACATACACCCAAAGAGAAGATGCACGAAGATAAGACAATATAACTAACTTCAAAGTCACCTTGGCCTCACTCAAACTCAAAGTTAAGAGACACACAAGAGAATGTTGAACATCACTCTCACCCTCAACAAGCTAAGACTCAACATGCTCATCTACACCCAAATGACACAAGGGGGTAGAACTATATCCTTACTGACACAACGACTCACCACAACTAAACATGGTAGCAACATTATGCAAAGATCCTAGTGTTGCAACCTTGGCTCTGATACCAAGTTGTAATGCCCGCCGTGCAAACCCCAGAGAACAAACATTGCAAACAATTTTATTTTTTTTAAATAATACATGAAGTATACATGCATTTGTACATTAATTACATTTACATATTAATTACATTAAAATTGCACATTAATAACTGAACATTACATTCTCTGGGGCATGTGAGGTTACTTCGCAAACAACTAATAACAAAAGTAAAAGATAATTATTAAACAATTTGACCAATTATACTACAATAATCATTAATAAAAGTACATCCAAAAACTAAGAGTGAAAGTATCACTACATCCCATAGTACAATCCTATAGAATCTCATCCAATAAAGTTACATAGAATCCTAACTATTACATCATTGTTTAAACAAAGATTACAAGATCTCAATAATGAGTTACAATACATTTCCCAATAAGTGAGATGATACAAAGTACAATGATAATTGAATTTACAAATGAACCACTGGAACAAACTCCAACTAAAGGAATGCTGTGAAGAGAGACTGCTGATGGGGAACCCAACGAGTGTGAAGCATGTTCCAGCCAACCATGTGAATTATGAATAATTCATCCCCCGTGCTCAGAGGGGACAAGGAAGTTAACTCAACCATGATTGTCAAACCGACTCCATGAACAACATAGTACAAATACAAACTCAAGGTATACTATGAAACAACCATCTCGTTCACAAATCACATAACAAGTTAAGGCTATGAAACTCATCACAATTAAATACAACATTATCAATTCAACAAGTAACTAAATAACAACCATAAATCAAATTCACAATAATCAGATACAACATAAAGTTTACTATTCCAGAGGCAACCAAAAACCAAGTACAAGGGTGTTTAGTGGAGAGTGTCATCGCATAGCTCTCATGGGATCTACTGGCCCTTCCTCCAATTGAGGTGCCAAACCCCACGAGAAGCCACTCTCCCTAAGACCCCTATTATAAAACAAATCCAGGCAAGGTTTCTACTATAACATACCAAACATAATACTCAAAACAAGATCATGCGAGGCATTAACCCTCTTGCAATAACTCGTAACCAAAAGTCTAGACGAAACCCGTCCAACCCTTCCAAGCACAAAACCAATAAGTTTCGATTCCAAAAGTATAATCAAGAAGAGAAAATTTAAACTTAAACAAGCCTCTGGAACAATGGTTCACATACAACAACTGGGTTCCCATCTCGAAGACAAGCCAAAAATAACAAATAACAAAAGAACCAATTTCCAAGGGTTTTAGGTTTAAAACATCATAATCAACATTTCATTTATCATACAACATAACACTAGAAATTTTTTTTGAAATAATAAATATTCAAAGATAAAAATCATTCCCCATAATATTTTATTTTAAAATAATCCAATTAACCATTTAAATCTCTACTTCTACAAACAAAGAAAGAATTTCAATATATCTTTTATAATTATGTAAATATATATATATACACACGTATACATAATAATATATATACACAAAAAAATGTAAATACATATATATTTATAATACACAAATATTTAAACAAATTAACAATGATATATGTATAAAAACCAAGAAATAAAAATAATTAAAAAAAAAATAAATTTAAATAAATTTAAATCCTCCATGCTCGGCCCCTTAAAGGACATTGTGGCAGTCCTTGTGACTACACACATCAGTCCCATTGACTACTGCATGTAGCAGTCCATAGGACTGCAGTGCACAACAGCCTACAGACTGCTATGGCAGTCACAGGCTGTCACAGGGTGGCGAAGGGAAGGGTACGGCCTGCGCCGTCCCTTCCTTCAACACATAAAATTCTTTAAAAAAAAAATTTAAATACATTTTTTAATAAAGAACTTTCATTTTTTTTATGAAACAATTACTTCGTCTCAGTACAGACTCTGATGGCTCAATTCGACCCTTTAACATAGCATGAAAATTAATTTATTTTTATATATATGTACATATATACGAAATATATATATATAATAATCATGAATATAATTCAAAAGAACGAAATATTCCCAGTTACAGATACTGCGGATAGAAGAATAGCATAAAAATAACTTATATAAAAATATATATATAAATAAAGGATATATTTTCATAATCACAAAATAAATTGTCCTCACAGAAAAACTATATATATTTTCAAAGAAACAAACAGAATCAATTTAAGGCCTAGTTTATTTTCACAACTCAACGTTATTTTCACCCAGCCAAATTGAAAGAATATTCATAGAGCAAATTTTTTATACACAATCTCTATTCAATTTCTATAGTAATTTTCACTTTTCAATAATTTCTCTTTTCTAAAGTTTCATTTTTCTTTCACCAAATAATATAATCATTTTTTTCTATTTTCTTAAAATCAGAAAACCAGAGAAGAAAATAGATAAAACTTGGAGTCCTGCGCTTATTTTGAAAATCTGATGATGCCTGTTGAATTCTGATGGCCTCTCCGAAGAGCTCCTCATTCCTACTTCAAAATCTCTTCTCTAGAATACTTTACTCAAATTTGAATCTCAGGCTTTACTCAGAAGACTCTCTGCAAGATTTTTTAAACAAAAGAATGAAAATATTTTATTTTATTTTTTACAAAAACTACAGAAGATTTCAACCATACATCCTATTCACTTGTGTAGCTTCTGTCTCAATAATCCTTTGTGTGTCTAAAACTCCCAAAATTTTCAATTCAAATAAAAGATAATACCATTCCATTGCAAAAGCTCCAAAACTCATCAATAAAAGAAATTATATATTTGAAAGCAAGCTTTTCAGTCAAATCTCAATTCTCATTCGTTCACACAACTTTTTCCTTCTTTTATTTATTTATTATTATTTTTTTTTTTCTATTTTTACAACTTTACTAGCAAAGCACATTATCTAATTAATTTAAATAATTTGTTCTAACAATTATCCTCAACAAGATAATTAATTAAAATAATAAAACACAATTTAATATTTTAATTATCATTTAATAAACTCATGACTTTTAAAAATAAATAAAACATTTAAAAATTTGAATACAATTTAATCTAACATTAAAATAAACAATCATTTCCATCAATTAAATAAAATAAATCACGGCTTATAAAATACCAACATAAATAATGTATGAAAAAACACAAATGATGACCACAAAGAACGACAATTACAAGAATGCACAAAACCATTTAAACAAGATGGGCTGACATCATGGGACGAGATGACTTCATTGCCACCTCTATTTCAACATTATACCATTGGGTTATTGGTGCTTGCCCTGTCTTGCCGAAGTAGGTGGAATCGAGACTATGTACCTGCAATCCCTGCATACAAATGAAGTTGTTTACATATGCATACGTATATAAAATCAAAGCATTATATTGTGAGAAGGACTCACAGAGTAGCAGGGCACCCGCGAACGAGTGATGGTACACTGTCCTTCATCACATCTATCCAAACAATGTAATATAACAGATAAATTAATCATTTCTAACTAACAAATCATATCATACTATCATGAAAAATTACTAATTCACTGCATCACCACCTAATACTACATCTATATAAAAGCATCACCAATTAAATGAAATCATAATGTAATATCATACTCACAAAAATACCATTAGAAGCTCTTGTCCTATCTTCCTCTTCTAATTCCTTAGCCAGACTACCTGCACATCCCAGGTGAGAATGGAGGAGTACTACATGACCATTTAATGAGCTTTTCATTGGTATGGAGACTAGTTAATAAGATTATTGATGACTATTTTAAAAATATATTCAATCATAAAATTTGTATTTTAACCTTACAAAATATATTAATAATATATTAAATAATTCAAATAGTAATGGCAAATTTTATTTTTTTTATATTGACCATCTAATGATTTTTTGATTGGCCCAAAGATTAGTCAATAGGATTAACGATAATTATTTTAAAATATATTCAATTATAAAATTTGTATTTTAACCTTACAAAATATATTAATAATATATTATTAAAAAATATTTATAAAACTTACTTTAAAAATAAATTGTAGACATTGATATCATATCTACATTAATTTTTAAAATTACAATCTCTTAATCTATTTAAGTCATACTACCTCAAGTCCATTACATTATCATAATTAATTTAATCAAATAATATTTTGTTTAACTAATTTAAGTTAAACAGTAAATATTATTTCCTGCATTACCCACCAATAAATTAATTTAAATCTTAAATTACACTACCAAGTATAAATCCAATCAAAATAGTTAATTAAATAATCAATTTAGTTAATTCACTCATCAAATCTATCAACAAGACAATCAATTTGATAGACTCAAAATTAAAAAAAGAACAATAATAATAATTATCAACCCTCCAATTAAATGAGTTGATTACATAGTCTTCTCCACTTAATTCTAGAAAAGTCACTACCACTCTCCTCATCATATCTTCCAATCATGAATCCAACTCATGATTTAACATTTGATTTCCACCAATCCAAATTTTCCTCAAAGTTTCTATAAAGTGGAGCTTAATCCTCCATTCATGAGGCATCCCTATTCAAGCAAATATATGTTGTCTCAAAATGAGTAAAAGACATAAGATTATTAGTAAAATCACATTCATTCAAACCTCTATGGGAGGTTTGTGTAAGTTAGAATAATGAACCATATTAAAATGTTTTTTTTTTAATCTTTATTATTATTTTAATTTGCATGCTTCTAGTTGGCATGCTTGTTGTGATGGATCCTTTTGTCTATTATATTTTTCTGAATATCTAAGGAGTTTTAAATAATTTTAATAGATTAAATGGTGTAGGTTGTGAGACTTAGTTTTCTTCTATCCAGTGGCACTAATGCTTGAACACTATTAGATGCTTTCTTGGTTTCATTATTTTTCTTTTATTTTGTTACATTCCTTGTATTGACCTTCTTTTGGTGAATTACAAATTATTAGATAATTATTGCTCCTTGTATTTTCCTCTCTACCCATATATTCATTTTTTATATTTATGTTTTCCTTTTTTAGGGAAGTTGAAAATAGTTAGAAAACTTCTCTATGTTGGAGATGAAAATTAGCTTGCATGCCCAAGGATCACTTAAAAAATAAAAGATAACCTTCTACAAGAGAGTATGGTAAGAAAATAACTTGTTATTATTAAGGATGAAAATAATGTACAATGATCAATAATGGATCAGTGATAGTAAATCCCTTATGATTTCAAATGTACAAGAGGCCTTGCTTATGTAGGCAAGGTGGGAAATAGGATTCAATAGGATTAAATGTCTTAATCCTACAACATGAAGTAAATAACATAAAAAATATTAAATGACATAAGACATAAGAAGTAAATTGAATAAGATAAGGTCTAATGAAAACTAAGACTTCTACAATGATTCCTAGGACCTAAGTAAACTTAACATGTGAATATGTCCTACTAGGTTTACTAGTTAGGTATAAACTTATTTACACCAACACACCCCTCTAATTGTGACTTAGGGAGTAGAAGGAAAATAAAAAATTAAAGCTACAATACTTGAGGATACATGGATGAGTATGATGATGGCTCTCAACTTCTAGACCATGTTAGATACACATATACAAATGATCTCTCACAAACAAAGTAAAGGTGAAAGAACGCATAGGATAAAACCCCTCTCCAAAAGAGAGAATGTATGAAAATAATCATGTACAAGTTATGAATGGAAGACTCATCCTTGTTAATGAGTGTTTTTCACATCACAAAAAAGACAAAATATGAAGTATTTTATCTATATTGAAATGAAATCAAACTTCTTAGACTAAAAAATGATTACCCCAAGGCTTCAACAGTCAAGTATTGATCTTATAGAAATGAGTCAATGGTTTAATTTTTTTTCTATTTAAACAAGGGGCCTTACAGTTACCTAGATGGAACTTGATACCAATCAAGGGTTTGAAAGATATTAAGTTGATATAAAATTCTAACTAGATTTATAAATTTGAGATCTAAAAATAAACCTTAACATCTAAAACATAGAAAAATAGGGGCCTCCTCGGGTTTTCCAAGATGGAAAAAAGGATCCAAAGAGGAAAAATGGGTCGTACTTCTCTAATTTCATTAGGAAATGAGATCCACATAATTAAATCACTATCAACCTTGAGGTGAATCAAGTCAAATTGTGAATCTACAAATTTCCTTTTTTTGTAAGGATGAGGGTCTAGGTCAAACAAAACTTTTGGGAGAAATATTAAAAATAGAAAATCAAACCAAAAATTCCATCTATCACTTGGATTTAGAAGATTTAGCATAAAATTGATGGAACCTACAAACTTTCTAGAGAATTTGGAAGAGATAAATCTTGTCTACCTCTCATAAAAAGGTGGTTTTAGAAGCTTTCTAAGGATTCATTTTCCCTATGGTGAATGGGTCCTAGGTAGGTCTCTTGAAAATCTATTTTTGGGTTCTCTACTTTTTTATCTGCACTTCCAGATTCTTGATTTTCATAGTTGGTGTTTAATAGAAAAAGAAGGGTTTACCACCATGAATGAACAAGATGATAAACCACTAGATATTTTTCTTATTAAAACATTCATTTACGAGGGGAAAAAGATAAAAATAAAAATTACAAATGCTACCTAATTGTTATTGCAATTACATGAGCCAAGTTTTTATAGCATATAAAGTTGTGTACCTTGTCAAAAACTTGTTTTGTTTAGGCCATAGATGAATCATTCACCTTTAGTGGTGAATGGGTCCCTATTAGGGTTTTAAAAATAAACTTCAAGGTTTTATTCCTCTTAGTATGCACTCTCAGATCCTATATTTTCATTGGTTGAAACCCTATAGAAAACTCATTCGCCCTTAGTGGCAAACATGTTCTTTCAGGGTTTTAGAAAACTAATTTTTGGGTCTTGTACTTCAATGTTTGCACTTCCAAATCCCAATTTATATTCTCCTAAAAGTTTGAAATAAGTTATATAGCCTCCTTTCTTTGTTCTTGCACTATAAATGACAATATTGCAACATGACAACTTTTGAAATTTTGCTCCAAATCTTGCTCTTCAACCTAAAACCCATAATCACACATGTAAGAGAAGAAAAATGATGTTTGTTATGGGATATGGGTTTTCCTTGGTCAAACCCCTTGTAGGTAATTAAACCAAATGATGAAATAAGAAAATTGAAGCAAGAAACATGATATAATTAAGTGTTGATACCTTGAAATATGTCTTGTAATAAGAATCTACAATCTAACATGTAGTGGGCATGGAGAATATAGATCTTGATCTCAAATAGATGTGACACAATGCTTGCAACAAGGTTCTTCAATGCTACATCAAAAATCTTCACTCAACAACATATATGGATGCATTAAACCCTTGAAATGATGAAATGATCTTGAAATTATGCAATAAACTCCTCTAATCTGTGTTGAAATGGCTTGTAAATGCTCTTGAAATGCTCTTATGGACTCAAATTTTCTATAAGGTTTCTCTCTCAAAGTTGCTATGTGAAACAATATGAATTAACCCCTTATTTATGTGTTGCAAAAAATTGTATACTCTTGAAGAAATAGACAAATTTAAAATAAAATTGGTCCTACTTTAGACACCTTGCATCAATCACCCATGAAAAACTATATTTATAGGCCCCTAATGCTCATGATTTTTGGACTTTAAGGCCTATTTAGCTCACAAGTCACTTAAATCCCAACAAATAACACTCAAACCACTCAAATTTCATGAAACCCACCAAAAAAATTCATGGTGAGACTAAGTCAGACAAGGTGGTGACTTAGTCCCTTTTGGGGTATTTTCCACTTTTGAGGGGGAATTTCAAGAATTCAATTTAATTTTTCAGTGGATGTTGGCCTCTTAGTTCTAAATAATGGAAAAATTAGGTATAGATGCGTATAAATGCACATTTGAGGTCATTTTTCACATATCCTAGTCATTTTACAAAGCAAAAAAATCAAAAGTCAAAAGTAAAGCATCTTTCACAAGAAGTATCATTAGTCTTTCTACAACAAAGTTGAAGCTTTAGGGCAGAAAACTATGGTTTTGCATATCTTCAAGCTCACTTTTTGTTCAATATCTCACATTGCAAAGGATTGATCATGGATGCATATGGAGAATCATGGAGAAATCTAGGTTGAGGAGAATCATGGATGCATATCACACCATGTTTTCAAACAAGTTGCATTTCTTAGGTTTAGCATCATTAAATCATTTTCTTTTAAGATCAGTGAATTTTTACATCATAATTAGGCATAATACATTTCATTTACATTAATCTTAAGTGTAGACATTTGCATTTTGGAATCCATTCCCTTCCTCCTTTTAGGTGAAAAACCCTACAAGGAGCTAAAGCAATGTGGGCAATCCAAAATCATTGTCCTTATTTTAGTGAACCCAAAATTTGAATATATTTACTTCTAATTTTCAAGTGCATCCTAGGTTTCAGTTACATTGCATTAGTTATTGCATTGATTGAATCCTAGGGTTTTCAAAAGTGCACTAGTGACATGTCATTTTAGCTTGCATTAAATTGGATTCCATTTCATTGTACAATAGTGAAACTCTACGTTTACACTATATATTTTCAAAACACAATACCAAATACATTCATATCCATCAAAAAATTCATAAGACCTTAAAAAATTACCCTACTAGGACTAATTCACCACCTTGGGTGACTTAGTCCTAGTACAAATTCTACATTTTTGTTTTTTGCATTTTGTTTCTCCTTTCTGTAATTACTATGAGATTCAGTTATTGCTCTATTTCTATTTTATTTTTTTTGTTATACTTGAATAATAAACATTAGTATTATTCCTTTCAATGGAAATCATAGATAGTATTAGATTTTTGCAATGTTCATTTTCAACATTAGTTCCTCATTCATTTAGATCAGATACATAAAAAAAAAACACATAAAAATTGCACAACATCAAATGAATCAATCAAAACAATTTGCTTCATTTTACGAAACCATATTATCCAAACATCTTAATAGTGATGAATTGGATAGGCTAGATGAAATCTTACAAGGTTTCCTCTCACTAAGTTCATCCACTAAGGCTTGTGATGACAAACCTCAACCACTTAATGACAACTTACCTCCCAAACCTTTTAGTAGTGATGACTTGATTATGTTAGATGAAGCCATTGAGGACTTCATCTTATAGACAACGAAATTTGGTTTAGGCCTGAGACTTCCATATTCTTCATATTTTGTATTCTTCATGGTCATTGATTAAATAATGTCAATTATTTAATTAATTTATCTTAACATTAATTCTTCTATTGATTAAATAATCTTATATATTCAATTAATTCATTTTCTATTAATTCATCTTTTATTAATTAAATAATCTTAATTATTTAATTAATTCACACTTTTCCTTATTCTATCTAACTAATTAAATAAACGCTTTTTATTTGATTATGTTACTAATTAACCTTCTTCTTGTCAAATTAAATAAATTCTTATTTAATTTACTCTTTATGATATTTCAACTATAATTAAATAAATTCATTATTTATTTAATTATTCATTTAAAATCCCTTCATCATTTAATTAAATAAATATTATTTATTTAATTATTCTTCGAATATTGAGTCTTGAATTAAATGAATTATTTAATTCATTAATTCTATTTTAATGCATTCCTCTATATTTTAGATAATTATGTGAGTTATCTAAGTATTCACTTTTACTCGACTCGACATCTATTTTAATCGCTTAGTTAACTCTTCATTTGATGTCTGAGTGTCATTCTCGAGTAATCTCTTCGTTAGATCATGCAATCGTCCAGTTCTAACTCATTTGCGTACACATGCATATTAATTAAATATTATTATTTAATAAATTAAGTGTTGTGCGTGCGTTCGAACAGAGAGTCATTATAATCAATCTTCATCTTTGTCATGCAAAGATATTTCTAATGTTTTCGAATGCCGAACTGAAGATTAAATCATTTATTTAATCTTTAATTCTATTTCTAATTTGTATCACTCATGTCATTACTATCAGTTATCAGAATGCATGACTAATCTGTCGATCTCAACCATCCGTTGATCTTTCAATCCAGGCCTGTCGTTCGAATAATCAATTTTCTATAAATTGATTTGTCATTCTTCATTCCAATCTCTCATGAAATCTTATGACTTTTGAGAGCACTTAATCTTGAATCTTTGATATTTTGCTAATCTTTATCATTAGGCTATATTTGCACGAACTTACTAAAAATCTGAGGGCAATTATACTACATAAGCAAAATGGAGAAGGGCAATCGAAATGAATCATAGAAATACGTTTGAAATTGGTGAGATTGTTCTAGTTTTGTTTACATTTTATCTTTCCTATGTTCTTTGTTGCTTAACGAATGAATTTGCATTTTAGATTTGGTATTGTATACATGTTTGCTTCTAATAATCTTTGTTTTCTATTGTGCAAGCTTTTATTTGGCATTACATTTGGTGAACCCGACGTGAAGACACCATCTTCGCAAATCTGTAGATATTTTATTTTGGTTTTTGCAGGTTTTTCATACGGAACGATGCATGTGAAGTTTTTTGCACTGCAATTGACTTTATGAACCGCATCTAATAGAGAAACAATGCAATTGAAGTTTTCTGAACCGCAAGTGATTTCCTGAGCTGCAACTGAAAAATAAACGACGCATCTGACTGGTAACAAAATGATGCAATTGACTAGTAAAATTTTATTTTTGTTTCCTGCAATCTAAAATTTTCAATTGATTTTTGTGTTACTAATATCTTATTTTCAACATGTGGCCTTTTTAGAGTTAACAAACTTTTTGCAGGACGATTGACGAAGAAAATATTGAAAATTACTAATGAGTTTTACTGTAGGATGTTTGTCGAAGACCCTAGTTAATTTTGAAACAGATTGTTTGGTAGTGTAGCAAATCTTTCATTTGGATTAAAATTAACAAGTTTCTACTATGTTTGGTGCGAAAGCACAAGTTTGTCACCCTTTACGACTTGGTACATCGAAGTATCCTCTCCCTTTGCGCATCTGTGCGATCCTGGGTGTAAGAGAAATGGTTACCAACTCTAGAACTTGGGCCTGTTCTGGTGGGAAAAAGTACTCACTCTAGGACGACTCAGACCGGTAGCACCCTAAACCCAAGGGACTTCCAGCTGGTATATAAAAGTGGGTTCTTAGGGAAACCCCAAGAATCACGAGTGTGGTTCTGACGAGATGGATCCGAAAGGGGACTCGCGCCGTATGGATCACACCCCACGAACGGAATGCCTAAATTAAATAAATTTTGTTTTAGAGACCAACCTATTTGTGGCCGTTGCTTGGTATAGTGCAAGGTATAGTATCATGCCCGTAGATACTCACTACTGATCCCCTTGAGTAGAGATAGCAGTTCTTGGGAGGTCATTTCCCAAAGAATTTAGAATTGGTGTGCTCAAAAGATGTTAATGAGCCATGGAGGGGAGCCAATGCCACCAAATTCCTAAGCTATCTGCTCTCGAGAAGGAAAGGTGTTCATCACCAATCTGGGGTATAAGAGATGGGCTATACCAAGTATACAAACCCTAGGCCTTTGGCCTATTAGAATGTGCATGTATGTTATCACTTTAAATGTTCTTTGAGTCCAAAATTGAAACTGAAAACACTTTGTCTTACAATTGTCTTTGATTGTCAGAATTTGAACATGGAAAATGGAGTCATTTTAAATTTCATGTCACTAAAAATTCACAGAGAGTCGCAACTGTTCACCAGAAACTTGCATCTGTTAAATTTTGAGTCGCATCTGTTAATATTGGGTCACATCTGTCAGTTTGGCTCGCATTTTCTTTGGAAAAACCACATGTGTTATATTTTGAGTCGCATCTATCATTATCAGCTGCATTTGTTAATATTGGGTCGCATCTGTCAATTTGGCTCACATTTGCTTTGGAAAAACTGCATGTGTTCTATTCTGAGTCACATTTGTTGAGTTTAGAGTCGCATCTGCCAGTCTAGCTCACAATTTCTCAAGAAAAACCACATGCATTATATCCTAAGTCACATCTGTCAGTTAGAGTCACATCTACTACTTTCTGAGTCGCAACTGTGATTTCGAGTTGCATCTATTAAATCCTGAGATGCATCTATCTAATCATCAGAAAACCAGAATTCACAGTTACTATCCATTCAACACGAGTACACCAGTTTCAGTTGTCTTTACACAAACAGTCCTTGAACATAAACCTGAAACAATTTGCTCATTTTTGCATCCTTTAGGGTCATTTAGTCGTTACCATAGTTGTCTTCAGTTAGATTTTAGCTTCATCTTAGGGTACATATTACCTTGCATTAGACTTCTAGAAAGGTCACTTTTACAAACTTTTGGATTGATTTACCATCTACACTCTAGAAAAGTCATAGTGTCAACAAAATTTGTCATTGAACCTAGTCCTATCATCTTATACTTTTTCCTACAGAGAGTCATCCTAGCTCATCAGTCTAGTTAGGAAACTCAACTTGTCTTTGGTCCTCGTCCTACATTGGTTCCTTGACTTAACTAAATTGACACCTTGGTTTGACTTTAGGGAGTTGGTCCCTTCATCTTGGGTTTATAGAATTGATCACTTTAGGGTCTTGCTTAGACTTTTGCATCTTTAGAGTCTAGACTAGTGTCATCCTAGGACATCCCTTATTTTGCATAAGAAAATCTCAAAAACATAGACTAGGGTCATACTGTTCATACATATAGTCTTGTATTTCCCACATATTGAGCTTGTCTTACATGGTTGAAACTAGGTCTAAGAGAAGAGAGAGAGAAAACATGTTGAACCCAAATGAGTTCATCAATCCATTTTCTTCAAAACCTCATAAGACTCTATTAGAAAAATTCACCACTAGAAACACTCAAGGAAATATTGTAGTAGAGGACATAGAGGCTACCGCATAGGACCCTAAGTTTGCCTCTTTTGTAGATGAGTACCTAGCAAACGATCGTCAACGATTTTTAGGTAAATTGTTAGCTGAAGGTGCTACCTTACCTCCAGGATTTGACATTAGCACCTTACAAACTCAACCTACACAAGGGACAAATACTATGACTGCTAGTACTACTATACCTCAAGTCAGCACCGCTATGCCATCTAGCACGTCTACACAGAGTACGACAGTCCATACGCCCCCATTCGGTACATCTAGCATGACATCGGGATTTAATTTTACTACAGGGGCTTCATCATCTACTCCCTTGGTCCTCTTGTTGGGAATAAAAGTTCTAAAACCTTAGCCTCTACACCTTATGTCGGTGCCACAAGTTCACAGTCAATGACTATACCCAATGTTAGTATCACGAGTACCATACCATAGTCAATTGCCATACCTAGTGCTCAAGTCACTAGTACTATACCATGAATTACACAAATAGGGGGCATTCCCTCCTTCCAATATGGCAATCAAAATCCATTCACATAGTTTTTGAGTCAGAATCTACTCTTCCAAACTGGTATGCAAAATCCACTTACATCGATTCCGAATCATAATCCCTTTTCACAGATTGGTAGGAAAAATCCATCCACACAGATTCCAAGTCAAAACCAATTTACATCAATTCTGAATCTGAATCCTTTTGTCCAAAGTGGTACTCAGAATCCATTTATACACATCTCAGGTCAACACCAATTTGTGCTGATTCCTGACCAGAGAACATTTACTAACATTTCGAATCCAAATCCACCTCACATGTCAACATTTAATCAAAACCCATCATGAGGCTTTGGATTTCAGGATACATATCCAGATCCGCATAATCCTCCTAGCACATCTTTAACTCAAGTTGACGTCTTACAAACACAAATGCAGGCATTACAAACCCAAATGGATAACATGTCGGTGTCAACTAAGAAATCATTTTCACCAAAGGACATATCCCCATTCCCTTTTGATAGATCATTGTACATGACCCCTTTCCCTCACGGATATGTCATACCGAATCTCCTGAAGTACAATGGCAAACAAAATCCAATAGAATATATAAGGGAATTTTCTACCATATGTATAGATGTCTCTTATGATCCCACGTATCTTATGAGGCTGTTTCCAAGAAGTCTTGTAGGAATTACACTAGAATGGCTTTCGGGTCTAGATTCTAGAATTAGATCTTGGGGTGAACTGGTTGAAAAATTTGTGGAGCAATTCTCCTTTGACATTGACCATTAGATAAATATAGAAACTTTGTGCCACACAATGCAAGACGAAGGGGAAACATTCATTGCTTTCTTCTAGAGATGGAGAACTATTGCTAGTAGGTGTCCTGTCGAGATACCCAATAAACAAAAGGTTACAATGTTTCAAGAAAACCTTCATCCAAAACTTAGGAGTAACTTAAGGGTACATTGTTGCATATCTTTTTCAAAGCTAGTGGAAAAAGGGGTGATAATAGAGAAGGATCTCATTGAAAAGGGTGAACTCAAGATGAAAACATCCAATCAAAACCCGGTCATACAAAACACCCCTACAGACAGAAACAAATTTTGGTCTCGCAATAAAAATGTCACAAATGATGGGGTGGTTGATGCTAAAACACTACAAGCAAGACCCCTCCTCACATTGCAAGGACCTCATACTTTTTCCAACATGCTTACTGTTGCCAATCAACCTCCCAACATGGTCCAGAACACTCAACATCCACCACAAAGGAGATTTTAGAAATGTGAGTTCACTCCCTTAGGGGAACCCATTGAGTCAGTGTTCAAACAACTGTTACAACATAACCTCATACAGCTACAAGAACCAAGACAATATGATCCAGGATAGTTTAAACCAGCTTGGTGGGATGACAATACCTTTTGTGATTATCATAGGACTAAGGGACATAACCTACAAAACTGTCGACAACTGAAGAATATCATACAGGATCTTGTTGACAGGAGAATTATTGAGGTTAGTGGACAAAAACAAAAGACATTGAACACTAATCATCAAGTCTTTTCAAACCCACTACATGACCATGGAAAAGGAACTGTCCCCAGTTTGAGTACTAAGGCCAATATGTCAGCCAGTTATGCCAGTATGAAACATGATTATGATAGTGGCAAAACCATTCATTGCCTTCGTGCCACCAATCAAAACAGCAATACCATCACTATCAATGCTAATCCTGAGTGTGCGGTCAATACTCATCGTACTAAGTTCACTATCCAAGGCCCTCCATCACAGCAAACACCCCATCCTTCCAAGTTACAATATAACCTACTTGACCAATTGGGGAAGACCCCAGCCCAAATCTCAATCTTGGAATTGTTGCATATCTCTCCTGAGCATCGATCTATCCTCGATAAGGCTTACAGAACACCACGATCCCTAATGACCTTGATGTCAATCATTTCCAGGAAATGGTGGGCTACTTGACCAATAATCACCATGCCACATTTTCTAAACTAGATTATGCCACTAAAAAGATGAACCATAATGACCCTTTACATTTGGAAGTCCTTGTTGATGACACCAAAGTTAGATGAGTTTTGGTAGGCGGAGGAGCAAGGTTAAATCTATGCACTCTAAAACTGATCAAGGTGTTAGGTATCTCATAAGCATGCGTAGACATGACCAAAAGTATTGTCATAAAAGCTTATGATGATGAGGAATGAAAATCAAAGGGGGTGGTAACACTTCCTATCAGAATTGGTCCTGCGGTGATGAAGACAAAGTTCCAGGTCTTGGATCTCACCCTCCCTTATAACCTTCTGCTAGGTAGACCATGGATTCATGCCATGAAGGCAATCCCTTCCACGTATCATCAGTGTCTTAAATTCCCTTACAATGGCACCAAAATAACTATAGATGGTGATCCTGATCCTTTCCAATATTGCACCAATCTAAAGGAGATCCCTCAATGCCAAGTGCCAGTAAACCAAGAAGCCTCACTGTCTAATCCATCTTCCTATGTTGACCCTTCCACACTTACTCAAACATCAGTTTCACCCTCACTTCCTACCACTCCTGGGGTTGAGATACAAGACAAGGGTTGTGGGGAGTATTACATGAAGACTTCTTATTGTGTTAGCCATTTGGTTCCTCCTAAGTCATATGGTTTACCTATAACAGGTAGGGGACAATCTATGATCACTATACATGTTCCCCCCACAACAACTTTCACTAAATGGGGTGAATTAAGCAAAGAGGCTATAGATACAGAAGATGTCACTTCCTGGCTATATAAGGAAGATAATCAAGAACCCCTTTTACTTGCTCATATTCCTACAAGTCTATATGGAAAGGGTTTCAAAATCATGCAAAGCAAATGATATGATGGATAGAGTGGTTTAGGTTTAAACCAAGATGGTAGAATTGAACCAATATTTGTTTCTCAGTGGCTAAAAGGAGTAGGGCTAGGGTTCCAACCGATTCAGATTGGTGTTCCTAGTACTACATTACCCTTACTTGAGGAAGTTTTTGCTTTAGAAGATATTAAGACATCTCACAAACCAGTAGACCAACATCATTGTGACTCCCTCGATTCTAACGATTATGAGTGGGAATCGTTATCCTCTACTTCTCCCATGGACCTTGACAAATTATTTAGAGAATTGGACTTGATGTTAAGTTCCTCACCGAATCCCTTAAATTCCTGTCCACCAAAGAAAATGACAAAAGAGGAATGGTTTAAACACTACTATTGGGAATCACTTGATCCTACCTCGTGGCAACCTGAGCCACCTAATTCTGATTGTCAAACCTTGGCATTAGGCTCACCTATTCATCAACCTAGACCCAAACCCAAGAGAAAAAAGGACTTGGTACAAGACTTTTGTAACCACGTGAATAATTCAATCTTTACCTTGACCCCATTAGACTTTGATAACTCTGACGATGACATGCCCTTAGTTTATCCCCAACTCATTGATTGGGATCAACAAGATACACCCATCTTAGACACTTTTGAGAATGACGAAGCAATTGCTGAGTTCCTGGGATTACGTTAAGGCATACCTAATGGAGATCATAAAGCTGGTTTTAACATTTACTTGGACAAAAAAGCATATTTTGGGGAATTTGTTCAACCCTCGAGTCGCAAAAATGAGAAAAAAGATAAACAAAATAAAAAGGATGAGTCTCTAAGTGAAAATCGAAAGGCACCTCTAGACAATGAAAAAGTAAAAAGAAAGGACGCATCCGAAGGTGAAAACCTTTTTGAGGCAGCGTCATTGACAACAAAAGAGAATCCTTGACTGGTTTATTTGGCAGCGTCATTGACAACAGAAGAGAAATTAGAGTTTCACCACTTCTTTGAACAAAGATAGATAAATTTTGCTTGGTCATATGCTGACATGCTCGAGTTAGATCCTGAACTTGTTCTACATCATTTTCCCCTACAACCAGGTGCCAAACTAGTGAAACAAAAGTTGAGAAAAATGCACCCACAGATTGCTTTATTAGTCAAGGCAGAACTCAAGAAATTGTTAGACGTTGGTTTCATCAGGTCTATCGACTATGCAGATTGGATTTCCAATCTTGTACCAATCACTAAACCAACTGGGGGCATCCGCATCTGCACTGATTTTAGAGATATCAACAAAGCTTGCCTAAGGATGACTTTCCTTTGCCTAATATAGACATGATAGTCGACATGATAGCAGGATATGAGATGTTGTCCCTTATGGATGGATTTTCAAGATATAACCATATCAGAATTGCAACTGAAGATCAACATAAGACAGCTTTCACTTGCCCTTGGGGAACGTACTGCTAGAATGTTATGCGCTTCAGACTCAAGAATGCCGGAGCAACTTATCAACGTGCCATGACTACTATCTTTCATGATCTAGTACACACTCTTATGGAGGATTATGTCGATGACCTTATTGCAAAATCCAAAACAAGGGAAAAAACATTTATAGGTTTTAGACAAGATATTTTAGAGGCTAGAGAAGTACAATGTGAGGCTCAATCCAAATAAATGTGTGTTTGGAGTCAAGTTAGGAAAGCTGTTAGGTTATATCATCTCTAGATGAGGCATTGAAGTGGATCCTACTAAGGTGAAAGCAATCATGGACATGCCACCACCCACCAATCTTAGTCAACTAAGGACATATCAGGGATAGTTGCAATCCATTAGAAGATTTATAGTGCAGCTAGGAGACAAGACACACCCTTTTCAACATTTACTTAAGAAAGGAGCACCCTTTGCATGGACACCTAGGTGTGAAGAGGCTTTTCAACTGATCAAAGAATATTTACTTACACCACCTATCTTAATGCCACCTATTGAAGGAAGACCATTGATTCTTTATATCACAGCAACACATTCATCACTCGGAGCATTGCTTGCATAGAATGACATTGAAGGTCATGAAAGGGTAGTCTATTATATCAGCCAGACTTTGGTCGGTTATGAGCTCAACTATAGTAACATTGAACGTTCCTATCTTGCAGTAGTATTTGCTACCCAAAAACTAAGGCACTACATGCTAAACCATCCAACAATGTTGATTGCTAAAATAGACCCTCTAAAATATCTTCTCAACAAGGCAGCATTAACAGGACGACTGGCCAAGTGGGTTATGATACTTAGTGAGTATGATATCGAGTATGTAGAGAGAAAGGCTATTAAAGGACATGTCATTGCTGATCAGTTAGCTGACGCACCCATACAAGCAGATCACCCCTTAGTTGCAGACTTTCTTGATGAGTTCATATTCACAATTGACACAAACATAACATGGAAGTTGTACTTTGATGGCTCACATACAAATCATGGTTCGGGGGCTGGTATATTGTTTATCACACCACAAGGTGATTCCATCCCTAAGTCATTTAGGATTGCATTCCCGTGCACTAATAAAATGGCAGAGTATGAAGCTCGATAGTGACAGGATTATGCATGTCAGTCAAGTGGAAAATTATGATTTTACAAGTATATGGGGATTCTCAACTAGTAATCAGATAGGTAAATGATGATTATGAGACTAAGGATGAGAAGCTTACTCCATACAAATGCATGGATGATAGCTTTAAAGAGTACTTTGACAAAGTTGAATTTCATCAAATACCTCAGATTTTAAACAGGGCAGTAGATGCTATGGCTACAATTGCATCACTTCTAGACATTCCTAACAATGTGCCTAAGTTTGAGTTCTTGGTCGAACAAATTTTGGTCCCAACCTATGATATCCCAGATTCTGAAATGGTGTGTGATATTGTTGGTCCCGATTCCCCATGGTACAAAGAAATCTATGATTACCTTCATGCCGAAGTCATACCCATTGGCCTATCCAATAACCAACGTAGGACATTCCTCTGCAAGTCAGCCAAATACACCATTGTCGGAGACACCCTATATAGATGCACCTTAGATAATACCCTACTGAGATGCCTTGATTCTACTGAAGCACAAGCAACCTTGCATGGGGTGCATGAGGGTATATGTGATTCCCATTCTAGCGGTCCTACCCTAGCCAAAAAGATTATGAGAATGGGTTATTACTGGCCTACTATGGAAAAAGACTCATATGTCTTTGTAACGAAATGCCGCCAATGCCAAATTCATGGAGACTTGATACATGCCTTAGCATAGGAGCTCCGTCCTATCACGTCACCATGGCCCTTCACCCAATGGGGACTCGACCTCATAGGTAAGATCCACCCTACATCATCTAATGGACACAAGTTCATTATCACTTCCACTGAGTACTTTACAAAGTGGATTGAAGCCATTCCTATGACATATATTACCGGCACACAGATTTCTAGATTTATCCTAAACTATATCATCTGTTGGTATGGTGTCCCTCAGTCCATAATCACTGACAATGGCCGCCCATTTAAGAATCAAGAAGTCTGCCACCTGTGTGATGAATTTCATATCCAGCACCACTTTTCCACTCCATACTACCCACAAGGTAATGGCCAAGTGGAGGCATCTAACAAGACCATCATTAGAATCCTCAAGAAGACTGTCAATGATACTGGTCGTGACTGGCATTTACAGCTTAACCCTGCCTTATGGGCTTATCACACAAGTATCCGTACTCCCACTGGTGCTACTCCATATTCACTTGTTTTCAGGTCTGAAGCCATTCTACCTATTGAGGTCGAGATTCCTTCCCTAAGGGTATCCCTGAAAGGCCACATTGATGATGAAGAGTATCGAGTGTCGCGACTCCATGAGCTAGAATTCCTGGATGAGCGAAGACAGAAGGCATTAGACCACCTTCAAGCATATCAAAATCGCCTTCGTCATAGCTATAACAGGAGAGTGTTGAATAGAAACTTTGACATTGGTGACCTGGTTTTAATGGAGAACCCAAAGAATCAAGCAGAAAGAGAGAAACCAAGAAAGTTTGAACCTAACTAGTTAGGACCTTATGTTGTTACATAAGCTTTTGGATCAAGAGTGTACCAACTCTCTACTCCTGAAGGTGAACCATTGTCCTCACCAATCAATAGTATGCATCTAAAGAAGTTCTACACATAGCTTCTGGGAGCCTTTGTCTTAATTAGCAAAAATACAAAAAAATCAAAAAATTATAAAAATCATTATCAAGGTGAAAACCTGGCAAACAAGCATCTTGGTAATACCAAAAAAATTAGATAATTTGGAAAATAGTAAAGACAAATCATTCGTCCAATAGTGAAAACCACTTCAGTGGCGCTTTGGATAAGTACCATGGTGAAAACCTAGCAAACAGGTGCCGTGTGTAGCTTAACTCTGCTCCTTTGTCTGCCATTATTCTATACATAGTCTTTATCCTTGTCTATAATCCACTACCTTGTACATAGTCCCTATCATTATATATCATCCATGATCCTTGTACATAGTCCCTATCATTATATATCATCCATGATCCTTGTACATAGTCCCCTACCCTGTACATAGTCCCCTACCTTGTACATACCATTACCCTGTACATACTATCTATCCCTGTACATATTCCTTATCTTTCATATCCATCGCTTGTATATACCATTCATAATAAGTGGTAGTCTTTCCCATAATTTGGAATGATTGACATCGAGTGTATTTCACATCCTCCATTTTACCCTATTTCATAGTCAATTGGTCTTATACTTGACTGGGGGAAAACACTTGACTTGAGTCATATTGGTTCTTACATTGGTCATGTTGAAGATGTAAGACCATAGAAAAATCCAAAAACATCACAAAATGACCTGAGAAAACACAAAAACATCAGAAAACTTCAAAAAGACAAAAAATTTTTAAAACATTTCAAAAATCCAAAAACAGAGTCAGAGTTAGTCACACTTGTCAATCTTTGTCATTTGTTGAACTATGTTGCCTCTGCGACTGGATGTAGGCAAGGCCATCTGCCGATGTGCCCCCGAGGCATTAGATTTGTCAGTTTAGGTTTGTCTATACAAATTCATGATTTAATCCATATGTCTATATGACAAGGTCATTGGTCATGTCAAACTATGAGGTCTCTGTGTGTATAACGTAGGCAAGGCCATCAATCGATGAGCCCCCGATGTCGCACTAGGTCAGTCCATTAGGGTTCGTTGCATCCACTTTCATCATGTCTTCTATTTGTAGTCAGTCTTGTCAGTCAATTCAAGTCAAACTATGAGGTCTCTGTGTGTATAACGTAGGCAAGGCCATCAATCGATGAGCCCCCGAGGCCGCACTAGGTCAGTCCTTTAGGGTTTGTCATCACACACAATCAATTGTCTACAAATCATATAAATTCATGCATCAATCTAGTGAATACGTCAACAATGTCTCTGAGTCACATCAAATAACTTTCCAAACAAAACAATTCAAACAGATCAACCAAAAGTCTCCTATAGGATGTGTCCTTCTTGGAAATAGACGTTATCAAAACAAACAACCTATGTCTTATACAGGATGAGTCCTTCCTGCATAATCGACAAGGTCACACATAGTCTTACATAGGTTATCACATCAATGACATCTGACTCAATGTCTTATATGATACATGTCTTTCTGAAACTAGGCTTTGTCATGCCTTATACAGATAGTCATAACATTGAAACCAGAGTCATAGTCTTATCTGGTATGTGTATCTCCTGAAATCAGGCTCTATCATTCAAAACAAATCAAACAAACAAATCATGTTTTGGAAAATATTTCACTGGCTTATTGACTTTATGGCTTATTTATGTTATCATTTATCTTGAATTGATGACTAGGATTCAGGTTACTAGTTTTCTCAAGGATGTTTGATGAGGGATTTAGAGAAGCAACGATGTATCCAAATTCTATTTTCTTTGACTACTGTTTGTCGACTGTCTTTTACATCTGATTTTTGAGTCATGTTACTAGTTTCCTCAAGGATGTCTCATGAAGGATTTAGAGGAGCAATGATGTTTCATGACCTATCTTTTCTTTTGTTTGTTGTCTATGGTTTGTCCTGACAACAAGACTGGGGCAACTTGTGCCCTTAGTATGAGTTAATGACAATCCTTGTCTGCGACTATCTATTATTAGCAAGTGGATGACATTGCACACCTTGATCTATGCCATATCATGGTGTTTTTCTCCATTTGTATTAGTCCCGCCCAATGATGATAAAGTGCAATACCTTTTGTGATATAGCAAAATATCTAAGATTTCCAATACTAACATCTATCTTCTGTTCTTTATTCTTTCTTGATCTTTCTTTCCACACTAACAATTCTTCTTTCTTGCATTATGACGGAGTCCTATGACACAAAACATTATATATCATCCTGCATCAACATACATGTTAGAAACATACATGCATATGTACATATCTCATATCTAGATCATCATGGCATAATAAATAATCATCATCACATAATATATATACAAAGCAACTGTAAATACATGCATTATATTACATTTGTATAGCATCACATGTCGTCTACATATAACATCATATTGCATCTCATAATCATATAGGATCAACATCATATAGAATCATACATCATATAGAATCAACATTATCTCATTAACTATATAAACATCATAAAGTACATACACTCATCCATCACATATGCATATCATATAAACATCACATGTATAAAAATAAAAATGCATAATCAATACATAGAAATGCATATCATGAGAATCACCGCCAAAATCATATATATATATATATATCGCTCAAATGTGTCACATCACAATGTCATAATGTATGAATAATACATGGAAGCTCGCAGGCTATAAGATCAAAATACAATGTCTCAAATGAATCTCAAGCAGTATCTCTATCTTGAACTGCCACTGCCATCATGTTGGGAGTGTGTGGGAGAATGGTGATGGGACCCTAATGATCTTTGAGCCGAGGGAGGTCTGTCATATGGCCCTGCTCTACGTGGCTGATCCACCCCCGTATGTGTTGACTGTCCGAGTGTGGGTCCTAGTCTGGGACCTGCTACTGTGTGCTGCTGAAAAGCTGGGAGCCCATCTCTTTAGGGGAACCTCTGCCTCATATAGGTCCCAGTAGTATCTCTCCCTCTCTCCAGCTCTAACCAACTCTTTGGCAAATGTTGTTGATGGTCCTATGCATAATGACCTGAGCTCTGTGAACCTCTGCTCAGTCTCCTACCACCGGGCTATAGCCTAATCCCTATCCATCAAGCCTCTATCCCTCTCTACCCTGTAGGCATCTCTCTTGGCCATCAACACTCTCATCTGATCCTCCAATGAGGCAACTTGGGCTCACAATGTATCTATGTTTGGATCCTCTGCCCCTCTCTCATCCTGTATGGCCCTGTCTATCCCATCCTCCTCCTCATCGAGCTCCTCCAGGATCTGATCTCGGATCTCTCTCTCTCTCGTGATCATCATCCTCATCATCGTCCTCCTGGTAGGCACCTAGCAACCCAAGGGCATCAACCTCTGCCTCCTCTCCACCTGCCTTCTTGCCACCTCCCTCCTCAGCACCTGCCTCCACCTTTGCTGGGATATCTGGGATGTCTGGGATAACAGCCTCTGCTAGCTACTCCTTGTCACCACCTCTGGCCACATCTAACATAGCTACATCCTCCTCTCCTCCTCCCTCCTCTTAGATCGGTGACAAGGCTGGTCCTCGTCCTCTCCGACCACACCTCCCTCTCCTGCCTCCACGTCGTCCAACTCTACCATCATCCCCTCCATCACCATGGCCTCCTTTGCCTCCTCGGCCTCTCCCTTTGCCTCGTCTACCTTGTGGACCTATACCACGCCACTCTACCGGTGCTGGCTGCCCTTGATCTGTCAAGGGGATCGGCCTGTGTACTGTCCAACACTGATCATAAGCTAGAGTGGTCCCTGGATCTTCTGGTCCATTCCTCCATCTCCATGGAAGTGCCTATAAACCATCAATATCTACCTTCGTAGTGGCGACTGGAATCTCTGGCTCCCATAGCAGGACCTCTCGTGACAACCTGGAAAACTCAACTCTCAGTCGAGGTACATCCTGTACCTCTCCAAACTATCTCAATACCCGATCTAGCAATTGCCGCTCTATAATGTGCACATGGGATACTGTCTGTCCCACCAAATACTGTGCCTGTCTAGAAAATGGCAAGTGCTCATCCTCATCTGACCACTGCTCGCAGCCTAGGTATAGTCTCCATGTGAACTCTTGCATGTTGTCTATAGCATGTCTAAAGTAGCCCGTATCCCCAATATGATGCTATGTGGTTGCCCCTGCATAACGGAAGGCGTATGGAGCCCCATGAGGTAAGTCTACTATAATAGGTGGTCTGAAAATGGTGATATGCTCCCACACCCATATCATCAGGAGCGTGGTACCATAGCTCATCAACTATGCCTCTCTATAGGCAATATCATGAAGATGGAAGTACAACATCCCAAGTACACAAGAACCCCAGGCATATACAACTCGATGCTCGAGCATGCCCACTAACATCTCCCCCCATCCCACAGGAAATCCATAACCTCGGCAGTCAGGTAGTACTATACCGCCTATCAAAGTCACTACTAGACAGTCTAACTGTCTATACCTTTGAGCCAACACCCGCCATCTAATCTCATAATCATCAACCCCTGGGTGTCTAATATCAGCATGGGGGTAATATCTAGACATCTCAGCAATCCCCCTCTAAGTATCATAGACCACTCGTGTGCCTCTAATAGGCAGTCTCAGTATCCTATATACATCCTCTAATGTCACCATGGCCTCTCCAGTCGGCAGGTGGAAGGATGATGTCTCAGAGTGCCACCTCTCACATAACGCTATCAATAACCCCCAATTTGTCTGAATCTGGGGCATATCGGTCACATGCAACAAACCTAAATGCCATAGAGTCTGTCGCTCAGCCGGCTGCAAGCTGTCTCTGAATCAAAACATTGTGGGTCTCGACTCTCAGGTATAAATAGGGTCTAATACAATGAGCAACAACATTATACATGCCTCATGTTACCTTGAATCATCTATTCTAGTGAGAAATGACTTTTTTAACATACAATGCAAATGCGTCATTATTTTGCACATGCGTCATTCTTTTACACATGCGTCGCTTTTTCACAAATGCAGTTCACAAATTCTATATGCATCATTGTTAAGAAAATGTGGCTTATAATAATCAAATGCATCACAAAACTACCATTTGTGTCACAAAATATCCATTGCGTTTCTAAATACACATATGCGGCTCTAAATATGCACATGTGTTTCAAAAATTCAAATGCGTATAAAAAATAAGCAATTGCGTCTAACCGCTAAACATATTCTAAATGACCGACGTAAAAATTCAAATGCAGTTTTCCGCATACATATGCATCGTTCGCGCATACATATGTGGTTCAAAATTAAAATATACGCATAACTAAAAATGCATTAAATGTCTTAAAATGCATGCAAAAGGAAAATTTTCAAAAGGCAAGTTTTAGGTCCATACCGGGGGCTCCGCACTAGCTGGTCTCTCGTATGTCCGGACTTTGTATGTGCGGTGATGGGTGGCTAGAACTGGAGACATCGTCGCTATCAATCCAGAGCAAATTTTCAAATCTCTAAGCTAGGTGGGTGCAAGTGAATAGTTTTTCACCCCAATTCAAATATATACCTAGGGCTTAGGTGGCATTACTATCCTATTGGCCATCTAAACTTCCATTTTCTATCATCCCATACCCGTCCCTCCCATTTCCGAACCCAATTCCATCAACTGCCTTGCATTTCTACCTATCTAATGGACTAATCGGGAGCATTTCCAAATTTTTCTGCACGTTTCAGAAATTTGTCAATTTTCCCGAGGGGGCATACCTTCACCTATTTTAATCTCGAGCATGACTGGGGCATATTTTTATTGACTTTCTTTGACACAATGCCTAAACGACATTGTATCAAAGAGGGGCAAATGTAGACACCAAAATTTGGTTTAGGCCTGCGACTTCCATATTCTTCATATTTCGTATTCTTCATGGTCATTGATTAAATAATGTCAATTATTTAATTAATTTATCTTAACATTAATTCTTATATTGATTAAATAATCTTATATATTTAATTAATTCATCTTCTATTAATTCATCTTTTATTAATTAAATAATCTTAATTATTTAATTAATTCACACTTTTCTTTATTCTATCTAATGAATTAAATAAACGCTTTTTATTTAATTATATTACTAATTAACCGTCTTCTTGTCAAATTAAATAAATTCTTATTTAATTTACTCTTTATCATATTTCAACTATAATTAAATAAATTCATTATTTATTTAATTATTCATTTAAAATCCCTTCATCATTTAATTTAATAAATATTATTTATTTAATTATTCTTCGAATATCGAGTCTTGAATTAAATGAATTATTTAATTCATTAATTCTATTTTAACACATTCCTCTATATTTTAGATAATTATGTGAGTTATCTAAGTATTCACTTTTACTCGACTCGACATCTATTTTAATCGCTTAGTTAACTCTTCATTTGATGTCTGAGTGGCATTCTCGAGTAATCTCTTCATCAGATCATGCAATCGTCCAGTTCTAACTCATTTGTGTGTACATGCATATTAATTAAATATTATTATTTAATTAATTAAGTGTTGTGCGTGTGTTCGAATAGAGAGTCGTTATAATCAATCTTCATCTTTGTCATGCAAAGATATTTCTAATGTTTTCGAATGCTGAACTGAAGATTAAATCATTTATTTAATCTTTAATTCTATTTATAATTTGTATCACTTATGTCATTACTATCAGTTATCATAATGCATGACTAATCTGTCAATCTCAACCGTCTGTTGATCTTTCAATCTAGGCCTATCGTTCGAATAATCAATTTTCTATAAATTGATTTTCCATTCTTCATTCCAATATCTCACGAAATCTTATGACTTTTGAGAGCACTTAATCTTGAATTTTTGATATTTTGCTAATATTTATCATTAGGCTATATTTGCACAAACTTACTAAAAATTTTAGGGCAATATACTACACAAGCAAAATGGAGAAGGGCAATCGAGATGAATCATGGAAATACATTCAAAATTGGTGAGATTGTTCTAGTTTTGTTTATGTTTTATCTTTCCTATGTTCTTTGTTTCTTAACGAATGAATTTGCATTTTAGATTTAGTATTGTATGCATGTTTGCTTCTAATAATCTCTGTTTTCTATTGTGCAAGCTTTTATTTGGCGTTACACATCTCATACAAGCCATCCACTAAGGTTTGTTGTGAGAAACCAAAAACAAAGATATGTCAGTGTGATTCAACCTCAACTTGTCATTTACCCACCCTCAAATCAACCTTCACCTCCACCTAAGCCTAAGTTTACCCTTAATCTAGCACAACATGATGTTCTTACACACAAAAACTACAGTAGAAATAACCCGCAACCACAATAAACCCCTCAAATATCCTTACCTTTTCTAAATCCTATTTTTCCTAGTACTCCTCATTCAAATTCACACCTTAGGGAGTATGATCTCATCAAACAACTTAAGAATACTCTCGCAAAGATATCCCTTTGGGATCATCTTTAAAATTCACCTAATTATCATTCAATGCTCCAAACTGCTTTGCAAAACATAGTGGTTCCTCCTAGTACAAACACAAGTGATGTTGCATCTCTTCTCAAAGGAATGAATGCAGTTAATGTAGACATTACCTTTCATCAACATGAGCTCCCTCTGCTAGAATTAAGAAAATAAAATTAGGCCTTTATTATCATTTCTCAGTATAATACAGTAGGCATCAAAAAGACCCTTGTTGAAAATGGCTCTACCCTCAATGTCTATAGTGTGAAACTCCTCGATCAGTTAAGTGTGGATAAATCACAAATTAAACCCTATTCTTTATCTATTAGAGGATTTGACAACAAAACAAAACATTTGCTTAGTTTAATCACTTTTCCTATAACAGTTAGAGTGGATACCTTGCAAACTACTATTCATGTCATGTCCTATGATCTTGCATATAATCTTCTCTTGGGAAGACCATGGATTCATGAGATGCATGTGGTACCTTCGACTCTTCATTAGATAATGAAATATGTTTATAACAATAAACTATGTCAAGTTGAGATAGACCTCGAGCCTAAGAGTTGTTTTGAACTTGAAAAAGGAACAAGTAGTCCTCTAAATACTTTAATTCCAACATCTCATATTGAACCTCTTGAGACCAATACACAAGAAAAATAATACATGTCTAATTTTTTGGATGATGATTGGGGCACATTGGAATTCACACCTTCATTTTTGGATGAATACATAATTACTCGCAAGGAAGATGAAAAACTAGAACAACCAATGGTTATGTCAATTTAGAATTTAGAATACTCTCCTCAAATATCTACCTTGTCTCCTTTGGAAGAAAATACAATGTACATAATGAATTTTGATGAGATAGATTATCAACATATGTCTAACCCAAAAGAAATGGAAATATTATATGGAAAAGGCTATGTGTTAGTAAAAAATTTGGGATAAAATGGTAAAGGGTGTGGAAAGAACGAACAAGGAATTTGTGTCCCTATTGAGCCTAATACACAAGAAACAAAGACTAGTTTGGGATAGTCCATTTCTAAGACAACAAAAACAACTCAACAACCCTCATTAAACATCAACACCACCACAGGTAAATGAAGAACCATGCTTACGTTAAAACATTGTAAATTTCTTGATATGAATTCTCCATGGAGTATGTTGAAAGTGATGACACCTTGAAACAAATGTTCAGTGCTATTCATAAACCATCTTCAGAATGAAATATTACATGCACCATGATAAGTTCCAAACAAAAAAATACTGATCATAATGAGAAAACCATATAACCATATGATCCTAACTCTCCTAAGTCGAATGCGCACCCTCTAGGAGATACAATTGATATACCAATGGACATCGATGATAATGAAAAATTCATTAAGATCAAGAAGTTCCTTGATGATGAAGAAACAAAGGATACTACACTTTTTCTCCATGATTTTCCTGAAATCTTTGCTTTGAAATATTTAGAAATGCCAAGAATTGACCCAAAAATTGTGACACACAACATCATTCTTGTAGAAAATGCTAAAAAAATTTGATAGAAGATATGAAAAATCAATCCTCAGATAGCCTTGCTTGTTAAAGGAGAACTTGAAAAGCTCCTTGATGCAGGTTTCATTCACCCTATTAATTATTCTCCTTGGATCTCAAATATTGTTGCAATTGCTAAACCTGATAATCTTATTAGGATATGTATGTATTTTCATGACTTGAATAAAGCATCATTGAAAGATAATTTTCCTCATCCTAATATTGACATGATTGTGGATTCAATTGCTAGAGATGCTTTGTTGTCATTCATGGATAGATTTTCCAATTACAATCAAATCTTTATCAACCCACAAGAACAATACAAGACAACATTCACAATTTTTTGGGGAATGTTTTGTTGGGTTATGATGCCTTTTGGATTAAAGAATATAGGTACAACTTATCAAAGAGCAATGAAATTGATATTTCATGACTAAATACATAAAATATTGGAATATTATGTTGACAACATCCTTGCCAAGTCCTTAACATGGCAAGTCAATGTGAATGTCCTTTGACAAATCTTTGAATGAATGCATAAATACAACATGAGACTCAATCTAAAAAAGTGTGTCTTTTGAGTAGATAGTGGAAATTTTTTAGGGTTTACCATATCTCACAAAGGCATCGGGGTGGACACAAATAAAATAGATGATATCGTCAACATGCCACATCCTAGAAATATTTCTGAATTACACACATTATAGGGAAGAATTCAAGCCATCCATCATTTTGTAGCCTCTATAGTTGATTGAACATTACCTTTCACACATCTCCTCAAGAAAGATGTGCATTTTTATTGGAATTAGGATTGTAAATAGGCCTTTGAAATTTTGAAGGAATACCTTGCAACTCCACCTATTTTATAGCCTGGCATGCCCAACAGACCATTCATCCTTTATATCGCCACAATTTCCAATGCTCTTGTAGCATTGTTAGTTCAAAAATATGATAATAGAAAAGAACATTCTATTTATTATGTATTAAGTCAAGCTCTAATCAATTACGAAACCCAGTACTTGCCAATTGAAAATTAATGTTTAGCCCTTGTATTCACTACTAGTAAATTGTGACACTATTTACTTAATGCTAAAATACAAATTATGAAAAAATTTGATCCTCTCAAACATCTTTTTAACAAAATAGACTTATCAAGAGATTTAGTTAAATGGGTTATGTTGTTGACCAATTTTGAACTTAAGTTTACTTTACAAAAAGAAATTAAAGGACAAGCCTTGACCAACCATTTAGCTGATGCTCCTTCACCTCTTGCAGTACCTAGTAATGATTCATTTCTTGATGATAGTGTGTTGACAACTAATTTTTCTACATGGAAAATATATTTTGATGGATCTAAATGTAGAATAGGGTCCAGTGCTAGAGTAATATTAATTCCGCCTAATGGAAAACCTATTCACTTGTCATATAGAATGAATTTCCTATGTACGAATAACATTGTTGAATATGAGGCCTAAATCGCTAGAATACATGTTGCTTTAATCATGTGCATTAAAGAAATTAGGATATTTGGTGATTCACAATTATTGATCAAACAAATAAATGGTGCCTATCAAGCTAAACATGATAAATTATCCAAATATAAAGATCTCACAATGTCATTGTTGGAAAAATTTAACTCCTTCACCCTTGATAACATCTCACAAAAATATATTATTCATGTAGATGCAATGGAAAGTGTTGTTTCTCTTATATCCCCCTTAGATCCTTCAAAAAATATTATGCTATCTATAATGCTATGTATAATTACATAAAATATGGTACCATTCCCGAACCTATAACAAGTAACACCCATGCTCATTTAAAAAAATTAGCCACCAAGTACATAATTCTTGTTGATGTGTTATATAGATGACCCTTTGATGGAATTTTACTTTGATACATGTATTAAGGATTCTAAAATCAATATGGTACTCGAACAGGCTCATGCTGGTAGCTATGGTGGTCATTTTGGCATAAAGACCCTAGCACAAAAACTCCTTCATATAGGTTACTAATGGAAAAATATGGAAAATGACTATTATGTGTATGTTAAGCGATGCCACAAATTTCAAGAACATAGTAATTTACTTCATGCTCCTACTTCTAAGCTTTGTCCCCATATCCCTATTTGGCCATTCTTTGTCTAGGGGTAGGATATAATTGGAAAAACATCCCCACCATCTTCCACTGTACATATGTTTATCATCACTGATGTTGATAACTTCACAAAATGGGTAGAGGCTATTACTCTTTGATCTACGATCATTGAAGTAATATGTCAATTCACTCTTGAGCACATAATTGCTCATTTTTGGCTCCCTTATACATTAGTCTCTAATAATGGCACACCATTCAAGAATAATGATGTGAAGAAGTTCTTGGAGACTTTCCATATTCTACATCACTTCTTGACACCTTACTACCCATAATCTAATGTTTGAGCCTAATCAACTAATAAAGTCCTTGAGCTTTTTTTGAAGAAAACCATGAATGCTAATCACAAGGACTAGCATAGACAACAACATTATGCACTTTGGGATTATCCCACAAGTGTTCGCTCCTCCACTAGATCCACACCTTATAACCTGGTTTATGGTACTGTGGAAATCATGCCCTTGGAGTTAGAAATCCCAACATTATGGATTTCTCTTCAAGGTTTGGTTGAAAAGAACTTATAAGGTAGAACGATTACACCAACTTGAGATGATCAACGAAAAACACATTAATTCTCTTGAGCATCTCCAAGCTTATTGCAAACAAAAAAAACACTATTACAATCTCAATGTCATCCCTCACATATTTAACAAGGGTGACTTAGTTCAATCTACAAATTAGCATAATGTCAATGCCAACCCTAATGAATGGGGAAAATTTAGTCCTAATTGGTTAGGACTATATGTCATCGAAAAAGCTTTTGGTCTAATGCGTATGTTTTAACAAAAATTGATGGAACACCTTTTAAAGAGCCTATCAATGTCATACATTTGCATCAGTATTACATCTAATCCCTTTTAAATAGTATGACTTATAAAGTAGTGTTGTTGGAGTTATGGGGTCTTGTCCTATACATTTTCACATTGCTCCATTCTTGACAAACCACTTGCGCATATGTATTGAACACTAAAGTGACTACTTACTTTAGGTTTCATGTTATTCAAATTCATCTTGTGTGATATTATAAGTTAAATCTAATTTAGCATAACATACTCGATCATCATGTTGTATCTAAAATAAAACTATAATATGTTTTCATTAGATCACATAATTTTTGTTAAATCATGAAGATAGTAATTAAAGTAATCTTACAAATGTTCTTTAATTAATCACATTGTCATGATTCAACATTCAAACACATTCAGATAGATCATAAAACATAGACACATATATCCAATTTTTTATGTACATATCTTCATAATATACAACATCACCAAGGTATATAAGAACTAGACCCCTCAGGATATGGTACTCATGATCTAGTACTTGGACATTGTGAGATGATCATGTGTGATTGTGATCCACCAAATCTGAGTGGAAAATCAAGACCCTCTGCTCGCCCAAGAGCCACATCCCTCTCCTCTCTCTACATGTAGTCTCTCCATCTTTGCTAGAGTCTAGGATGACTATCCTATAGTCTTGGCTTGATAGATTCATCTCATAAGTTAGTTGTAGCCTCTCGAAAGGTCTGAGTGACTCTGGATCCTCCTCCATGATTAGTGGGGGCATGTAATTAGGGTCCATCTCCTCATTAATGGATGCAAGTACTATCTCTACAATACCTTGATGGTACAACTCCCACCAGTCTCTCATCACTCCTACAAGATAGAAATAATACACTATCGGTACACATCATCATGATATATATATATATATATATATATATATAATATAAGCACTAAAACACATGCATACAATCAAATATCATCAGGTCTATATCTTTAGTTGGTTGAGAAATCTCAATGTCATCCTGTATAGGGGTTATGGAGGTTGTGCTAGCCTCCCCTCAACTGTGAGTACTAGTGCCAACTGTAGCTATTGCTCGTGACCTCATCATATGGATGCAAGAGGAATCTCCCCCCTCATAGTGGTCCTTAGCTCCTTCCTCATCACTCTCACTCAAGGGTAGCTCCTCCTCTTTGTACTCCTCCTCCTCATCCTCCTCATACTCGCACTCATCCTCCTCCTCTCCCTCCTAACCATCATAATCTATATCTGTATCCTCATCATACTCATAATCAATCATGTCAGTGAATATATCAGTAGGTCTATAGCATGTCTCCTCAACCCTATCCACTTGCTCATCTCCATCATCTGGTAGTGGCTCTACATCTCCCACTAGCTTTTCCATTGAAAATACTGGTGTTGGTTGAGTCACTACACACCACTTCTCATGCTCCCTTGTGGCATTGACATCATCTATGTCAGAGACTAGTGGCTGGTCATGATCATAATTGCCAGAGTCACTCTTAGCTACATGTTTGAGAGTGAGTCGTACTATATCACCCAGTGTTCAACAACTTAACATTGATCTATTGAATGAGGATTGTGCTTGGGGTGGTGTCTGCACCTACCCAAACTACCACATGACCTAATCATATTAGAATGGTTGTACTACATGGTCATGATGGCCAACCAAAAATATATTCATCTACATCCTCCTCTACTATCTAGTATAATTTGGCCACTACAATTTCAGTTGATAAGGTCTCCAAAGGACCTCATCCTCCTCCAGTTAGTCAAATTGTAACCTCCAAAAATTTAAATCACCATACTACCATAGTTGTTGTAGAGGATAGCCGAAAGAATGAGGATACCCTACCACAGTCATACATGGATAGCCAACTGGTCTAGTGCATGTAATATGCTAAAGGAACCACACATGTAGAAGTGTGTAATGCACCATACTATCCACCTTTTAGGATACAAATCACCCAAGATCATAGTATAGATGTGCCAAGATACACCGATCCTAGGTGTATACTATCTGTTGCTTTGCCATCCCTTGAATCAAGTGGACTAGTCCTCCATCGAGATGCCATCCCTATTGGTTCTCAGTTGTGATCATATGGTTTGTCCTTGATGACAAAATCCCTTTCAGTTGATTCTACTTGTTGACAGTTTCAGATTGGTTTCTTATGCTTTATCTTGGTATAGTTTTGTCTATATGGTTTACTTGTCTTGGCATTTAATGGACAGTTTACATTTAAAATTATAATATCTTATGGTACTGATCAATTTGAGCTTAGTGCCATCTCTGGTTATCTTATTTGTACTTTGTTTTGGTGAAAGAAAAATAACATTTCAAAGTGAAAATGCTAGGGTCTCCCCAATCCATTTTTATGATAAACATTTGTGTTTCCTTTCGGCAAGACGTTTCTTATTTCATGAGGATTTGATTTTACATACATGAAAATTTCACCATGACATTCACGTGGTCATGGTGATAGAGGAAAGGTCTATCAGCATGAGTATTTTTCACCGCTGAGAGGTCTTTCTGAATGAGTTGGGTCTCACCGATTAATACATAATGAGGTTCATTGGCGTAAGTGATCCTTCATCGACATTGTGTCTTGGTGAGTCTGACTTGTTACATCAATTGACTGGCACATTAAATATTCACTTCAGCCAGACATATTGCTTTCAGTGTGAAGTCATAGCGATTGTACATTGTCACACCAACCGGTGGTGGGAAGATACATCGACAGCTTTTGGTAGGACTTCTCTATGGTTTCAGCGACAGAGTGTGATCCCTATCAGTAGGAGTTATTCTATCGGTCTTATGTCACAACAAGATTGTTATGTCTCACCAACCAGAGGTTGAATGGGAACACGTTAGCAAGAGTCGCGGCATCAATATAATGTCCTAGAGAACTCATCATGTCTCCTCGACCGGAAACAAAGGGTGCTCATTGGCAAAAGGTTTTTCTTCATTGTAACATCTTGGCGAGCTTAGTTTAGTCTTGCTGACCACCGTTGGAAAAATTGCATATTAGCAAGATTGTGATCCCTATCGGTAGGAGTTATTCTGTCAGTCTGTGGTCACAGCAAGATTGTTATGTCTCACCGACCGGAGGTTGAATGGGAACACATCAGCAAGAGTTGCGGCATCAATATAATGTCCTAGTGAACTCATCATGTCTCCTTGACTAGCAACAAAGGGTGCTCATTGGCAAAAGGTTTTTCTTCGTTGTAACGTCTTGCCAAGCTTAGTTTAGTCTTGCCGACCACTGTTGGAAAAATTTCATATCAACAAGAGGTCTCAACTTTGATATAATGTCATAGTGAATCTGTCAGGTCTTGCAAAGTAAGTCTTATGAGGGGCTTTTGGTGAGAGGTTAGTATTGTTACAGTGACTTACAAGGGATAAAGTCTTTTGATGAAACTTAATGAAAGCTATGAAATGTCTTCCTAACAACCAAGTGTCATGGTGACACGTAAGAGATAAAAGGGCTTTGGGTGAAACTCAATGTAGTTTGCGAGACGTCTTTCCGACTCTGATGGGTCTTGGCGAAAGCGATAACTAAGGGGAATGACTGGCAATTTAATTGCCTTTGGTAGGACTATCTGGATGTCTCAGCGAATGGTTAACGAAGACTCATACACTGTGGCTAGCATGGATTTTTCTAAGTATAGTTGCATGCCAACATCTTTGGTTGGCATCGAATCTATAGAAAAATATTCTCTGAGAATTTAGAGGTTATGTTTTTTTTTTAGTGGGTAGTCATGGTTTTGATGAAAATCTATTAGTTACAATTTGAAATCTCCTGATTCAGTGCAAAAATTAAAGCTCTTTGGATAGGTGTCACACTGATCTTTACCATCATCTACAGATCATCATTATTCAGCTTCATATTCTAAAATTAGCAAGAGAGTTTTAGAATCTTGTGAAAAATGCTATTTGAAGATTTCTTCATAATATACATACTTTAAATGTATATAAAAACTAGTGTTGAAATTTTGGAAAAGTGAGGGAACTGGATGTAATTCTAGAATACTGTTCCTAGGGAATTAGAAGCAGAGAGTTATGAGCTTAACTAAAAATAGAGAGATCCTCTGAGATATTATTATTGTTCTAAAAATAATTTGAGTGGTTGGTGCTCCTTGAAATTGGTGTTTCAAAATGAGGGGTTGGTGCTCCTTGAGTTGGTGCTCAAAAATTAGCATATAAGGCATTGCTAATAGTGGTTTTTGAAGATTAAGCCAGTAAGGCAGTTTAGGAGTGGTTTTTCTACCCTATGAAGGTTTTCCACTCAACAAATATTTTGTCTCTTTGTTCTTCTATGTGCTCACTACTTTTTTATGGTGTTCTTGTTTTAGTTCACTATTGGGATTATTACTGTTCTCAATTATGTTTATGAATGACTACATTCAATTCATGAATAAATTAATCAGAGTAATATTGAGATCAAATATGAGCTATGTTTTGGAAAATGCAAGATATCTCACTCAAATCATATTTTCATAAGTTGTCTAATAGACTGAGTTAATGTTGTCATATCTTTGTGCTTTCAAAAGTGATTACTCTACTCTTTTGTTGAAAGAAAAGGAAATCAGAATGAAAAATCTTGGTCGAAGTTGAAAAAGTTGACACTGATTCACCCCCCCTCTTTGTGTCTATCCATAACTCCAACACTCCCCACCCATCTCTAAAGAGAACTAGTGCTACGTTGTGCATCATAATCTGTCAAACCACTGGTACCTTTGAATATAATAGCATAAACAAATCAATCTGTCCTCTAACCCATGCATCATGAACTGGACCATCTGGACAATACTGTAAATCAACCCTTTGCTTGTATAAGGTGTGGTCTCTACAAAAACGTACTCACTCTCCTCAAATTAGCATGTATATAATTTAGTGTACATCCTCCAAGGTGATCGTCATCTCCCCCATCGATAGATGAAAAGTGCATGTATCTAATTCCCAATGCTTGCAGAGAGCCATCAACATGGCATTATGGCATCTCATAGGAGGCATAAGATATGCCCAATAGATTCCTACTATCTGAAGATGCTCCATCTCCTCTATTGATGGTGCTAGAGCCAGATCTCTCAGAAAGCTCAACTCTCTCCCTCCTAATCATTGGCATTCTCAGGCGGGTACCTATCAAAATTGCAATAATATGCTCTAGTATTCCTCTAACATCTTTATTTTTTATATTATTCATCATGTAAGTGTAATAAATTCTATTTACTATGCTTTTCTTAAGGCCATAAACAATTTAGACCCCTTTTGGGACACTTCATAAAGAAACAGAACACTTTGCGAAGAAATGGGACACTTTGTGAACAAAAGGGACACTTTATGAAAAAATGGGACACTTTGCAAAAAAAGGGGACACTTTGCAAAAAAAAATTTCCAAGATCCTAAATTAACTTAGATATCCATAAAAATAATTAAATCATTGCAAAATCACAAGGAAAAGGTTGCAGAAACAACTCACCTTCATATTGATGCTCACTGTGTGCCACCCGGTCCTAGAGAATGTCCAATCGTGTAGGTGTGTAACCCTGTCTACTCAAAATTTTCCATGTCACTCATCACTCTCACACTACAAGAAGGTAAAATAAAATAGTAAATGACTACTTACTTTCCTTTACCTCTTTTCATTTATTTTCACTATGCGTTAAATTAGGGTTTCTTCTGTCTTACAAATTAATAATGTACTCTTCCTTCAAAACAACATAACATGAGCTTGGGAACTCCATTTTTTATGTCATTTGATGCATTGGAATCATGATTACACACCCAAAATCATCAAATGTCTATCTTTATGTGATATGGTTCTTGGAAATTTCCTCCAATGTGATCTTTTTTGTTCGATGTGGCTAGATTGTTGCCTTGATTCCACCTTTGTAAAGCAAGTGAAATCAAGGGGGCCATATATCTACCCTCAAAATTGATTTCTAGGAGATAGGAAAAAGTATTTCTAGATAACTAATGAATTTATGTTGTAGGATGTGGCTCCTAATGTTTTGGTTTTGTAGATAACTACATTGGGGGCTTCATTCTCCTATCTTTTGAATGAGTATCCATTTATAGTAAAGTGTACTATTTAGAGTACTTTAGCTTACATATGCACATAAGTTCATATGGGTGCTAAATTGGGAGCTTAATGTGTTACAAAAAAATTTATACTCTTGAAGAAAGAGACAATTTTGTGATAAACTTGGTCCTACTTTAGACACCTTGCATCAATCACCCCTTAAAAATTGCATTTATAGGCCACTAATGCTCACGATTTTGGTCTTTAATGCCTATTTCATTCACAAATCACTTAAATCCTGACAAATACCACTCAAACCACTCAAATTTCATGAAACCCACCAAAAAAATTCCTGGTGGGACTAAGTGACACAAGGTGGTGACTTAGTCCCTTTTGGGGTATTTTCCACTTTTGAGTGGGAATTTCACCAATTCAATTTAATTTTTTAGTGGATGCTGGCCTTTGAGGTCTAAATAATAGAAAAATTAGGTATTGATGCCTATAAATGCACATTTTAGGTTGTTTTTCACATCTCCTAGTCATTTTATAAAGCAAAAAAAATCAAAATTAAAAAGCAATGAATCTTTCACAAGAAGTCTCATTAGTCTTTCTACACCAAAGCTAAAGTTTTAAGGAAGAAAACTAAGGTTTTTGTAGGTCCTAAAGCTCAATTTTTCTTCAAGATCTCACATTACAAAGGATTGATCATGGATTCCTATGGAGAATCATGGATAAATCTAGGTTGAGGAGGTGCAACTAGCCATGAAATCATACCTAATGACTTGTTTTCATAGTCATTCAATGTTCCATTTTCTTCCTATCTTTAGAATTAAGGGTTGCATTAAATTTGCATGTCATTTACAGTTATTTTTAATGTTGTAGGGTTCCTTGGATTGAAGTCTTGCATCATTCAACTACCATTTATTTATCTTATTCTAGCACATTAGAATAGGGTTTTGTCTCATTTCAACTTTTCCTAGTCTTAGACACACTTAAGGCTAGGGTTTTATGCAGATTTTGTCTTTCAATAAGTTTAAATATAAACTAGGGGTTTGACCAAGGTAAATCCCCCATTATAAATCAAAATATCTTTTGTTTTGTAGGGTTGTTTGAAGGTTCAGATCCAGATTTCCGTCAAAAAGTAGAGTGCGGATTGTTGGATTTCATTTCCACTTTCGGATTTGGAGAAAATCCATAGTGGTGACTTAGTACCACTAAATTTATTTTTTAGAAAATTTTACATTTTAAGATACCCTTTTGGCAGAAATAGCTTTCTAGACAGTTTCCTCAATCTGGGACTAAGTTTTTGAGCCTAGAGTAAGTGTTCGAGTTGATTCAAAAATCAAAATTTATAGAATTTAAAAGGTCTTTACGATCCAAAATCATCTCTTCATCAATTTTAAAGTGCATAGTTTATGTCTTGCATTTTTATTTTGTCATTTATTGCATTTGTTTCATTTTTCTGCATATCACATTGTGTTTTTGAACAAGTTGCATTTCTTAGGTTTAGCATCATTAAATCATTTTCTTTTCAGATCAATGCATTTGAAAATAATAATGAGGCATAATAAATTTCATTTACATTAATATTGAATGTAGAAATTTGCATTTTGGACCCCATTCCCTTTCTCCTTTTAGCTAAAAATTCCTAGAAGGAGCTAAAGCAGTGTTGGCAATCCAAAATCATTGTCCATAATTTATACTAAATTGAAAAAATAACCCCTAAATACAAATAAATCAAGCCAACCTCAAATCCATGTATTAAAATGATAAGGATCCCACCACAATTACATTCAAAAGGAGGGGTCCTATTAAGGGAGGACTCATTCACCACTAAAGGCGAATGGGTCTTGTCACAGTTTGCAAGACCAAGCTTCAAGGAGGTGAAATAACATCAAATACCCACCTCAAAAATGTAAAGAAAGGGGTGTCCTATGTGGAGAGGACTCATTTTAAATTAAAGGTGAATGGTTCCTAGCAACATTTTTCAAGATAGGAAATTTTCCAAATTAATTGTAATACAATATCATTATTAGGTGTCAAGATAGATCTTTGAAATGGGGCCATGAATTTGAATTAAAAGAGTCGATTGAACTCAATTAACCACCATTTATTAAGGGGATCCTATCTAAATGTGATAGTGTGTTGCAATAATTTACAACACCTAAATAAGGTACAAGTTAAATATATTTTATTTAAAAGGACCCCAATAAGCTCAATTAATTAAATAAACCTTAGAAAAGTGTGAAAATGTGTTACAAAACTTTTGTAAAAGGTACAATTTAAGTATATTTTAATTAAATAAGGACCCTAAAATGATGATAATGTGTAAAAAAAATTACAATACCATCCCAAGGCACCATTAATTCAATTTTAATATCAATTATCAAATTAAGTATGAAAAATGATTACTTTTTCTACACTGCATTTTTCCCCCACTTTAGTGAGACGATGACCCCATGTCAAAATCACACTAAAGTGTACATTCAAGAAACTTAAGTATGCAACAATCAAAAAGATATATAATCATAACCTATCAAAGGCCAAGTAAATAAATAAAAAACAAAAGGATCAAGCACAACCATCCCAACACGATGTGGAATGGGGTTGTTTGTCCATAACATATGTTGCTCACTCTAGGTTAGTGGAACCTTAGTCTATCCACTAGGTGAGTTGTCCCAAAATATGTGTATTCTCACTCTGGGGTAGTCGAACCTCAGACTATCCACTAGGTGAGTTATTCCAAAGAAGTGGTTTAGTGAGAAAGTCATGCTAGTGTGTTGCTTCCCACCTTATAATAAGAAAGTCATGCCAATGTATCAACTTCCCATCATACTAACCATACCCAAGTTATCCTCCTAATAAATTTAATAAGGCACCACAATGTAATGATTTTGTAATGTAAAAATAATTCTTATAGGGGATTTATATTTGTTCATGTAAAGGTCTCATCTTAGGGGAACATCATGCTTAATGTGTCCAAGAGAGGACAAGTCAAAGAAATTTCACAGTCTTAGAGGAAATCAAAACTGATGTTATCACCAAGAAAAAGAAACATCACAAGAATAAATGAAATCACATAGCAAAACATGAGTGTCGATGTATGTTCCCACTTTCAAGCAGTTGCTAAGACCATTGATGTGAGAAATTTCTTTAAAGTAGAAGAAGAAATGAGAGCTTTCCTTGAAAAACCCTATGCAAAGTCATATGTTTCTAAAATAAGTTGTGTCATGCAATAGGATGGAAGGGTTTCTCCCAAAAATAAAATGCTAAGTATAAATCAGTACATCACATGTGAACCAACTTATGGCATGCCAGTTACATTCCAAGCTTGTTCTTATATATACATGAAAGTTGGTCAACTAGTCAAAAGAGACAACAAGTGATATATGAGTACAAGTCTACCTAAGCCCTTGCCCCCACTTAGTGTAGGAAAAGGATGAGCCAAAATGATTGATGAGAGGAATTCTAGAGTGAATATTAGTATGTATTAGAGGAATTAGGTGCCCCCACATAAGGGATTGCACCAAACTCCTTAAGATGTTGGATTTTACTAGTGAAATCCTTACATTCATTAGTAGAATGAACAAGAACTCCGTGATATGCATAAAATGAACTCTTGTAATAAAATTATTTATTGTTCTTAGAGGGAGGGATATCAAATGATCTTGGAGGAGTCTCAAAAAGATACTATCTTCATCAATAGTAGATGTTTCATTATTTTGTGAGAAAGATACCTCTTACTTGGTATCATATATCATACCTATACAAGACTCTTTATATTGTGATATTTTGTACTCTCCTTGAAAGGATGGTGTAAAATCTAATGAACTTGAATCATTATTTTTTTGTTTGATGACATGGATATTAAGTGATTCTTTCAAAAGATAATAATAAGGAGCAATAATGTCTATCAGTTCAAGGTGCACTAATGTTAAAGTTGTCTTAGAAGATTATTTTTCAAGGTTGTTAACATTAAGTGAATGCTTTCTTAACACTTTCATTTCTATCAAAAGACAGTAACCAAGACCACAAGTTTCTTTTTTTTTATGTTAGGTTCTATAGGGACATGAGTACCTTGTTCTCTATCACCACATCCTTCTCCACTATAACCAATTTATTTCATAAGTTCATAACCTCTTCCATAGATTTTTTTCATTTCTATAGGATTAATAGGTTGTTCATAATCAACCTCATCAAAATGTGTTGTGTAATTTTCCTGATTGTCTGAAGTGGTTGAGGTGGATGCTTTTGCATTTTGTGTCGACATTATTGCTTTTTCTTTTCCCTTGTCAAACTGTTTTGTTATGATCTTGTATTCACCCATGAATGTTAGTGTGAAATCTAAGGATCCCCAATCATTTTCCAATAACTTTGTGACTTCCTCAATTTTCTTCTAGTGTTCTTCTTCCTTTGTGATTTTCACTTTGTTAGTTGTATGGAATGCTTCCAAAGGATCTCATCCTTCTCTCTCATCCATCAAACAAAGTTTAGGTTCAAGATTTTCTTTTAGTGCGTATAATTTATTATTATAGACATACTTCATGACACGATGCAAACTAGAAGGGACACCATTCATTTCATGAATCCACTATCTCCCTAAAAGGAGGTTGTAAGAAAGGTCATCAAGCATAATGTGGACAAGAGTTTGTAATGTTACTTCTCCACCTCTAATAGGTAATGTAATGAATCCTAGCAGTTGTTTTCCTATGCTTCCAAATCCTCAAATACATAAAGAATCAAGCTAAATATCATTTTTACTCATTCAATTTTTTTTCACAAGGCTCATACTATAGACATTCAGGTCCAAACCATTTTCAACAAGAATTCTTTTTAATGAAATTTTACCAATGTGGAATATTATGTTGAAAGCATCATACTTCTTCTAAATTTCCAATGGAGGTAACTTGCTCTAGTGAAAAACAATATCTAAGTTCACGTCATTCATTCCTTGAACTATTGCCACTGCATCATTTGAAATAGTGTTAGGAGGAACTGTAACTTGTTGCAAAGATTCTTGAAGAATGATATGATGACTAGATGATGTTTGAAGCAGTTCCCATACGAAAATGTTAGCAGGACTAGTCTTAACGTGTTCAACAAGATTATATTCCTTTCCATTGTTTGTTGTCAAATGAGGAGCACTAGGAAAGATTGGATTAGGCAACATGGGAAGGGATGTGTTGGAGCAATAAATTCCTCAAATATCCACCAGCTTTCATTTTTCCATTCACATTTTACCCACACCAAAATCCATTATTGTTGATTTTACAATGTGTCTAACATGAAATGCAACAATTTGTGTGACAAGATCCATACTATCACGAACATTCCTTTGTATATACCAATTTATTCCTCTAGATAGTCATAAATAGAAAAAAATCTACCTTTACTATAGTACCTCAATATCAAAATAAAGGAAACATGGATTGGTGGCTTCCATGTTATGAAATAAGCCCTTACCACCATACCAGCAAGAGGTTATATAGCATGTGCAGTGAAGTGGTACTCACTACCACCCTGCAGGGAGAATTGTGTGGCAATGTAGTACCTACTACCATCCTGCATAAGAAGATTCAATGGAGTGTAGTAAGGTGGTAAATAAAAAAGAAATAAAGCATAGACCACTATACAACCAAGAGGGTGAGCAACGTATGTAGTAGAGTGGTATACACTGCAACCCCACAACAAGAGGTCTTAACCAAGGCGGTAGTGCAGTAAACAATAGATAAGAAGGACATACACTACTATACTGCAATTGGTATAATAAGTGATGACAATGGTACAATGGGTCTAGTTGTGGCATCATTACAATTTGCAACAATAAATGTAGAAAATTGCATCAGCCACCCTAACACACAAATCTAGTTGTACAAAATTAAATTCAAGGATTTGATCTTGTTGGGAAAATTTTTGGCATTAATACTGATATGAATGAGTACTACATCATTAAAAGAAAGTGAATTTTCTCAACATAAAACTCAATTGAAGTGCATTGGCATGAAAGAAGCTAAGGACACAAGAAGAAGTTTTGTAAGCATCAAATACCTAGGTAGGTGCAAGAAGAACTCTCTTAAAAGGCTTAGTTGATGTAAATATCTTTCAAGGTTCTATAACTTGAAGTCATAGTAGAAAAATTGAAATATTCCTCCTAAAAGAAAATAATCAGAAGTAAAGGAAAGTAAGGAAGAAATTAAGGAAGAAGAAACTAGGATAAAAAAGAGACCACTGCACTAGTCTATACTAGATATACTTCCAGGGTCCACCAAAGAGGGTAATAAGAAATTTTGGATGTTGTGGTTGTGATGCTGATATGTGGTTTTCATTGATGTCAACACTATTGGCCTTTAAGATATTAGAAGTTCTATGTGTCAAGGATATTGAGAAAATTGTAATGGAATGAGTTGTAGGTTGTCAATGGTGAAGTGAAGCTTAGTATGTTGTCTATCTCAATACGTTGATGATCAGAGGTTGTGAATTAAAGGGTTTTTTTTTTTAGTATATATATTTTATCCACATTAAGTTTTAGAGATCTACATGAAGATTTGATTCTGTTATGAGTAGTTGTGTTTTGATAGTTTTTATGTTGCTTTAGTTGGTGCTCCTAAATGAATATGATGTGATTCTAGTAATTTTAGTTATTGTGGACACTTCTCTAGTGATTCATGATGTTTTTGGATGCTTTTAGATCATACTCTATTTTCATTTGCATGTCTGCATTGATTATTGTGCTCGTGATTGGTGATTTTATCTTGCATGTTCATGTTTTTCATGTTCATGGATGATAGGGTGTTGTAACATGTTGTGGATCCTCAAACCAAAATTGTTTGAAGTTTTTTTGTGTTTGAGTTTTCATTTTGGGTCTTCACTATGTTGTGGCTGACCTTGGTGGATTCAAATTAATAATTGTTATTGTTTTGGGCCAACAATTTGTATTCATTTTATTATTTTGTTGAAGTCGACATGTAGAGATGTAATATCTTGTTGCAGATATATAAAAGTGATTGTTTATTCCATTTGAAGAAGTGTGAGTGAATGTGTTTGTATAAGATGTGTGAATAATGTTCAAATCATTCAAAGGAAGAATTAGAATGTGAAGAAGAGTGTACAGAATGTGAATACGTGTTCATGTGCTTAATCAGAACTATAATTAGGCATTACCAGATGCTATTTTCTTAGTTTAAAATATTTTGGATGTAATCTGAATGTTTCTGTAAGATAGTGTGTCTTCCTTTGGGCAGTAAGCCTTGTTGTATTTGAGCAGTGAGCTCTAGGCAGTGTGCCTAAATGCATGTGCATTCCCCATTTATACTTCTTCATACTTTTAACAGGGTATAATCTTATGGACTCACCTCCACCATGGTTTTTCCCCTAATAGGATTTCCACATAAAAATCTTTGTGTTATGTGTGCTTCTGATGTGTTGAAGATTTATGCTTTCATGGTTATTAATCAGATCTGAGAATAAGTTTAATAAGTTTGAATTTTTGTGACAACTAATTCACCCCCTCTCAATTGTCTTCCCTTGTGCTGCCAATAATTGGTATCAGAGTAAGTTCCTTGGAAGAAGTTTGACAACTTGAGGTGATCTGAGATGGAGACATACAAGAAGGATAGTATGAGATTTGATGGAAAAAATTATTCTCTATGGAAGACTTGAATGGAGTGTCATCTGAGATGCATTGGTGAACCCTTCTGGAATATTACAAGGAATAGGTATATCATCCCACATAATGGTCCTACTGCTACTGAGATTAAAGATTTCAAATACAATATCACAACTAAGGAAGCATTGTTGAGTGATTTGACTAATTATGAGATGACAAATGTTATGGATCTAAAGACTACTTATGAGATCTGGAAAAAGTTGGAAACTTTAAGTATGAAGGTGATGCACATGTGAGGGTTACTATGTTGCAAAGCTTGAAAGGGAAATATGAAATATTGAGAATGGGTGATGACGAGAACATTACTTATTGCATGCATAGAGTGAATGAACTTGTGAGTAGGATCAAATGTGCTAGTGGAACATTGGATGAATCATAAATTGTTGCTAAAGTGCTCAAATCCTTTTATGTTGCATATAAAGCCAAAGCCACTGCTATTGAGGGGATATGGACTATGACAAATTCAACTAGAGACATGTTAATTTGTAAGCTTACAAATTTTGAGTTGAGTGAGTTTCGTGATGCTCTCCCTAAGATATAATCTGTATTCAAAGCTACTACCTCTGGAAAGGATAAACAGAGAGATGGTCTAGGAGAAATTTTTTCTAGAAACGTATTCAAGTATGAGGAGGAAATGAGAGAGATTGAAGAAGAAGAAAGAAAATTGGATGAGCTTGAAGCACTTATTATTGAAAGGGAAGCCAGAGGAGAAGGTAATTATAAAGGAAAGTTGCCTATAAATTTTTTTCTTACAATAAGATAGGTCATTTTGTATCAAGGTTTTTGGAAATAGCTACTACGTCAAGACTTAACAAGCCTAGATTTCAAAGTAAGTGTTATTATGTTGCTGATTAAGGTGTGAGAGATGATGAATTTGAGGACGAATGGGTATTTATTTCTATCAAGGAAAATAATCCTATGTCTACTGAATCTGCTAGTTGTACAAATGTGGAGAAATCCCTAGTTGCTTGAGTTGAAGAGAAAGATGAATAGTTGATTGAAAGTGGATGCTCTCATCACATGATAGGAGATAAAAGTAAGCTTGTGAGCTTGGAAAAGTATGATGGTGGTATTTTAAGATTTGGTGATGACAAAGTAGGTGTAATTTGTGGCAGTCGATGCATTTCTCTTGATGGTAAGAATAAAACTAATGATGTCCTATATGTGGAAGGTATGAAGCATAATCTTGTAAGTGTTGGACAGATGGTAGATAAGGGATACAATCTTCAATTCAAGAATGGAAAGTGTATAATATTGGGAAGTTTTGGAAATGCAATTGCTTCATGTACAAAAATAAAAGGTAGCATCTTTCACCTAAATGCTACTAGTAAAAGTTGTCTGATTGCTCAAGTTGATGAAAGTTGGTTGTCACATAGGAGAATGTGTCATGTTAAATTTGACAATATTATGAAGATCAGTTCTACTCAAGTTGTGAGAGATCTTCCAAAGTTGGTAAAGCGTACTAATTCTATATGCAAGGAATGTTAGTTAGGGGAGCAAACTAGAGTTTCATTTCATAAAAAACAACATTGTTGAAATGAATTATTGGAGCTTGCGCACAATAACTTGTGTAGTCCTTCTAGAATGAAAAGTTAACAAGGAGATAGGTACTTCATGTTACTTATTGATGATTATTCTAGATTGATGTGGGTTACTTTCTTAAGAGAGAAATATGAAGCTCTAGAGAATTTAAAGATCTTTAAGGCTATGATTGAGATAGAGATAGGTTTGAAGATTAAATGTCTGAGATCAGATAGAGGTGGTCAATTCACTTCTAGTGATTTTAATTCTTTTTGTGAATGGTATGGAATAAAGAGACAATTATCTGCCCTACGAACCCCTCGACAGAGTGGAGTTGTGGAAAGGAAGAATAGGAAAATGCAATATGCTACTAAGACTATGATGTTGGAAGGAAATGTTCCTCATATCTATTGAAGAGAAGTTGTCAGTATTGTTGTTTGCATCCTCAACCAGGTATAAATCAAAGGTGATATTGGTATGACCCCTTTTGAGCTATGGTCTAGTAATACACCTACTATTAGATATTTCAAAATCTTTGGGAGTAGATGCTCTATCAAAAGAGATGAAGATATAGAAAATTTTGATGCTAGAAGTGATGAAGGAACCTTTCTTGGTTATTCTACTAAAAGTAAGTCCTACTAGTGCTACAATAAGGGATTCATGAAAATGGGTGAAAGCGCAAATGTCAAGGTTGATGAAGACATTGCTAGACCATCTAGAACCCGTGGATATGATTTAGATGATTAGAATAATAGTTTAGTTATAGGAAAGAAAGTTTAGACTCAAGAGCAAGTTCAAATCATTCTAGTGAATCAACAAAATCAAGAGGAAGGAGAAACTAGTGAAAGTGCAGAAGTGAGATCACAAGAGCTTGAAGTTCATGAACATCCTAAGGCTCCAAGGTATGTAATACTAAATCATTTAGCAGATCATATTATACATGATAAGAACAAAGGTGTTCAAACTAGGAGAAGAATTGTAGAAGAATATTATTTGATTTCAAATACTGAGCCTAATAGTGTCAATGAAGCATGCAAAAATGAGCATTGGATTGCAGCAATGAAAGAACTATAGCAAATTGAGAAGAATAATAAACAAATTCTTATTCCTAGACCCAAGGACAAAAATGTAATTGGAACTAAATGGGTCTTTATAAACAAACTCAATGAGCAAGGTGAAATTGTTAGAAACAAAGCAAGACTAATGCGTAAAGGATATTCTCAGATGCCAAGAATTGAATTTGAAGAAACGTTTTCCCCTATTGCTAGGATTGAAGTTGTGAGACTATTTCTTGCTTATACTGCTTACAAAAACTACAAGGTTTATCAGATGGATGTCAAGTCAACATTTCTAAATGGTGAATTGGATGAAGAGGTGTATGTTGAGAAACCTAATGGATTTCAATTGATTAATCAAGGAGATATGGATTGTTGGTTGAAGAAAGCATTGTATGGACTCAAGCAAGCCCCAAGAGCATGGCATGCCAAATTCGACAAGTATTTGTTGAAGCTTAGATTTAATTAAGGTACTACTTATATTAATCTATATTTCAAGATTGTTGATGATAAAGATTTGATTGTTGAAGTCTTTTTTGATGATATCAGTTTTGGAGGAGATGATAGTTTGTGTATGAAGTTTGCCAATGAGATACAAAATGAGTTTGAGATGTTTATGATTGGATAGATGAAATTATTTTTTGGATTGCAAATCACTCAGCAAGATAAAGGGATCTTTATATCTCTGTCCAAGTATGTGAAATAATTTCTAAAGAAGTTTGGTATGGAAGATTCAAAGCCAGTTGGTACACCTATGGTGATCGGATGTAAGTTGACACAAGATGATGATTCTTCAAAATAAAAATTAGACTAGATACAAATTGATGATTGGTGGATTTCTCTATTTGACCCAAACTAGATTTGATATCATGAATGTTGTATGCATTGTTGTAAGATTTCAAGGTGATCCTAAGGAATCTCATCTGACTGTTGTGAAGAGAATTTTTAGATACTTGAAGGGAACTATTGATTTTGGCCTATGGTATCCTAAAGATGATGAGCTTACTTTGAGTGCCTTTATTGATGTTGATTGGGTAGGAGATGTGAATGACATAAAAAGTATGGGTGGTGGTGCATTTTTCTTGAGAAATAAGTTGATTTCATGGTGAAGTAAGAAGAAGAATGCCATTTCCTTATCTACTACAAAGGTAGAATACATTAATGTTGATAACAACTGTACTCAAGTATTATGGATGAAGCAGACGTTGAAAGATATCAGAGTTGTGTATGATGAACCTATTTCTATATTCTATGATAATTCAAGTGCAAATAGTATTTCTAAGAATATGGGGTTGCATTCAAATACCAAGCATATATCTATCAAGTTTCACTTTTTGAGAGAGAAAGTGAGTGAAAAGGAAGTCAGATTGGAGTATGTGGCTACTAGGGAATAGATTGTAGATATCCTTACCAAACCATTTCCTAAGGATACTTTTGAGTATCTCAAAGGGAAGTTAGGGGTGATTACCCCTCCTAATCAAAACTAAGATGCATTTTCTTGCATTATTTTGTGCATTTCACAATCATATCTTGATCCAAATTGATTTTGTGGTGGTTGCTACTTAAGGGGAGTAGTCAGATGTTTAGATATGTGGTTCAGAGCTTGTGTAGAGAAAAGAGATCTTTTTCATTGATGTAAAAGGGGGATAAAAGTGATGTGAAAAACTACAATTCATCTGGGGAGAAGAAGTCATGAGAAAATTTTGAGGAGAAAAGAGTCAAAATCTAAGGGGGAGAAAGTGCTAAGAGATAGTTGTGTTGATGGTGTTTTGCACATCATGTGTTGCCATCAATGTGAAAGGGGGAGTTGTTGGATATTGTAGTTGTGTTACTGATATTTGGTTGTCATTGATGTCAACACTATTGTCCTTTAAGATATTAGAAGTTGTATATGTAAAGGATATTGAGAAAATTGTAATGGAATGAGTTACAAGTTGTCAATGGTGAATTGAAGCTCAGTATGTTTTTTAGCTCAGTACATTGATAATTAGAGGTTTTTGATTAAAGGAGTTGTTTATGATTATATCTAGTTTATCCACATTAAGTTTTAGGGATTCAAATGAAGATTTGATTGTGTTATGAGTAGTTGTGTTCTGATAGTTTTTTTGTTGCTTCAGTTGGTGCTCTTGAATGAAGATGATGTGATTCTAGTAATTTCAGTTGGTGTGGATGCTTCTCTTGTTATTCATGATGTTTTGGGTGCTTCTAGATCATGCTATATCTATGTTTCCATGTCTGAATTGAATATTGTGCTCATGGTTGGTGGTTTTCTCTTATGTTTTCATGTTTTTCATGTTCATGGCTGATAGGGTGTTGTAGCGTGTTGTGGATCCCTGAAATGAAATTATTTGAATATTTTTCATGTTCGAGTATTTCATCTTGGGTCTTCACTATGTTGTGGCCAATCTTGGTGGATTTTCATTAATAATTGTTATTGTTTTGGGCTGAAAGTTTATATTCATTTTATTATTTTGTTGAAGCCAACATGTAGCAATGTAATCTCTTGTTGTAGATATATATAATCGATTTTTTATTCCATTTGAAGAATTGTGATAAATTGTGTGTGTATGAAATGTGCAAATAATATTCAAATCATTCAAAGGAAGAAGAAAAATGTGAAGAAGAGTGTGCAGAGTGTGAAGAAGTGTTCATGTGCTTAACTGAAACTATAATCAAGCATTAGTAGATGCTATTTTCTTAATTCAAAATCATGTGGATGTAATCCGAATGCTTTTGTAAGATAGTTTGTCTTCCTTTGGGTAGTAATCCTTGTTGTATTTGAGCAATGAAATCTAGGTAGTGTGCCTAAATGCATGTGCATTCCTCATTTATTCTTCTTTATAATTTTAATAGGGTATAATCTTATGGACTAACCTCCACCATTGTTTTTCCCCTAACAGGGTTTCCATGTAAAAGTATTGGTGTTATGTGTGCTTCTGATGTGTTGAAGATTTATGATTTCATGGTTATTAATCAAATCTAAGAATAAGTTTAATAAGTTTGAATTTCTATGACAACTGATTCACCCCCTCTTGGTTGTCTTCCCTTGTGTTTCCAACAAGAAATTTATCATAAATACTACACAGGTGTTTAGGGATTCTCTCATTCACAAATCTTGACGGGACTTATTTTGGTATTTTTATAGTAATAGAAATGAGAACATTCTAATGTCAAACACTTGGGTGTTGGATTTAGCAAAATTAATTATTTTGAATGTGTTTTTTGATGTGGATTTTATCAGACTACTAGCCAAACATTATCACTCTACTACCAAAACAATAAGGTTCTAAATGGCTCAATATTGGTAGAGGTAACTAGAGCAGCTATCATTGAGTGTTTTGGCTTAAACAAGTAGGCTTTGACCAAGATAAACTTGCCAAAAAGTGAGGAAGACTATACCAGGTTAAGGACTTATAGAAGTGATGAGCTACCCCTATATATGAAAAGAGGCATTAGTAACAAAACAATACCTATTTCTACTTCAACTCCTAAACCATTCACTATGATAGATTTTCAATACTTTGTGAATATGTATCTTTCTCTTTGCCAAGTGTTGGGGATGGATGCTAAAGATAAAATTCCAATAAGCATGATGATGATGGATGTGAGAATTCAAAATGTTGATACTAATATGGAATATGACTTTGCTTCCTACCTTGAGAGGGCATTGGATGATGAATTCTCACAAATCATAGAGGAAAAAGAATTGTTTATATTCAAACACTATTCCCTACTATTTCATTTAATATTGTACCAGAATTAGGACCATTGGACTAAATGAATGGACTTGGTTAGAGTGGATGAGCAAAGGAATCCCACACTTGTCCAAAAGTGGTGCTATATTTGGGACAATCGGTGCAAGAATTCATCCTCCACACTATTCTATGAAGATTTGGTGCACATAATCCTTGGAGTTATTGGTTATTCATTACCAAGACTGCTAAAAAAAATGCAACAATTGTTAAGACCTTTGGCACTAAGGTAGGAGCGGGGTCATACACACAATTTTGGTGATTAGTTCTTCCTCCCAGAAGTTACAATAATAAGATTTTATGGATTCCCTATTGGTCCACACATACTACCAAAGTTTGTACCCCTCATATTAGCATTTCTTGAATTTATGTGGAAAATGATGTGGATAGAAAAGGATGTAATACAAAAATAGAAGAAGGGCCCATTTCAGCCAAACCAAACCAAGTGTGAAAATTGGGCAGTAGGCTTAGACACACTAGAGGAGTTGCAATGTTATTTTGAAGACAAGATATGCATTGTATTCTAGAAAAGGAAGAGCCTTTGACCCTAAAAATCATATGAATAACATAAGGCATAATCTTCTTACCAAAATGATAGTGGAACACCAAGTGGACTATGAAGAGGATGTTATAAGAAATTTCCTTACTATTCAAGAAGTATCTAGTAGAAGGAAAAAATGGGAATATATGAGGAAACTTGAGGAAGAAATGAAGCAAAAACACAAAGACTTCCTAGGCTATTTTATTGAAGAGAAAGACCCTATCAAAAGAATAAATTTTATAATTGACAGATTTGAAGACTTATATGGCCAAAAGAAGGCATATCTTCAAAAATATGGTGGTGATAAGGTAGCGGAACACACCCTAGACACAATATTTGAATCTTCCATGGAGCATGTTCCTCATAAAAGATAGAAGATAGGAAGCATTGAACAATTGGTACCTTATGAAGAGAGTGAAGGGGTGGGTGATACTAAAGAAGTGGCCACAATGCTATAGTCATTGAAAGGTGATGTTGAGGTTGATCATCCCATCCATGAGACCAATGACCATATGCATTAGTAAATGATAGATGATGCATAAACAAGTACAAAGATACATGAAGATGAAAGGGAAATTGCAGCCAGGGGATTCATAGAAGATGATGATTTCATTAAGACTCTAGAGTTTAGGGATATCTAGACAAACATGAAGATAAAAGAATTTGAAGAGAAAATAGAGTCAAATGAAGTAGGAATTGAAGAACCAGAGAAGAATCAAATGGTGTTATAGACCTTCAAGGAATTAAGAGTTGACCACATTGACATTAGCCCCTAGAAGGCTAGAGAGATGATTTTGAAAGGAAACATGTTGATTTTCCTTGGTTTGGAATTGAAGTAAAAATAATTCTTGACCAACTATGAGCTCAAGAAGATCCAATGTTAGTTACAAAATTTGACTCTGATGAAGGAGTGAGTGGAACTAGGTATTTAATCCAAAGATTGAAACCCTAGCTATATGGATCAAACAAAAAAAACACATACAAGACAAAATTAATAGATGTAATTCACAGAATAAAATGGGGTAGCAATGGTAAGGATAATACAAGACACCACCCCTTTGGAGGTAGCCACAATGAACATGCATTCAACCATGTTTACTCATGCCACTATTAGTGGATTGGAGGATAGATTAAAGGAGTATGGAAAGGGAAAAAGTTCCTAAATGATGAAGGGAATAAGTTATTCATGGAAAATTCAAAACTAAAGGAGAAAATTAGGGGAGTAGGAATTTCACAAAGCAAGGAGATAGTGCTATATAAGCCTTCTAGTACTCCATTAAATGTTGTACAAAGAATTCCTACCAAGCAAACAAAGGCTCTTCAGAAGGAAGTGGATGAAGTGAGGGGGAAAAACAATGAAACTCAGGATGAAGTAAAAATGAAAGTTTGTGAAGTTATGGAAAAGATTCTTGAGCATAGGATAAAGTTGGTTATTGATAAAATGGAGAGTGTTCATGACAATTGTAAAGCACTTCATTAGGCAATTGATCAAATAAAATTACATATGCTTTTATTGAATCCCATATGCAAAAGTTGATAGCCTATTCATAACACTCTATCTAAGTTATGCAAAATTTTATAAAGGATTCTCGATGCTCCTACATCATTAAAACCAAATAAGAAAATAGTGAAGATGACTTTTGATGAATTTTAGTATATACAAGGGGAGAATAAAAGGATTGTGATGTGAATGGATTCATTCCATGCCTTAAAACAATGGTATATACCAAAAATTGTAAAATATGGTGGTCAGTTAAATGACTTAGATGAGTGGAAGAGGAATTTTAGCCAGTTTATTCATGTGTATAGCCCATATACAGGAGGATGGTGACACCAGTCTTCATAGGCTAAATTTGATCATGAGTGGATTAATTGTTCTTGATGCTAGATATCTAAAGTTTGTTAATGACAAAAAGGAACTACTTGATAGTCAATGGTAGACTCATCTTGCAAACATACAAAAATTTAGGAATATAAGTGGCCATAAAATTTCATGGTGTATCAGTGGGAAGAAAAGTATTTGGCTTGAAAGGAGTAGGTCACTGAGGTGAGGTAATTTTGATGCCTATCATGGAGAGGAAAGCTTTTCCAAATTGATGATCACAAGGTTTCTATGCTAATTAAAGGAAACATACGTCTAAATTTCTTAGGCCTTGCTATTTCTTTGATTATGCTAATTAAATAGTTTTTAGTAAAAGGAGTAGTTTTGAAAGGTCATATCTTTTTGAAAAAGGACTATAGCTTCTTGCTTCCTATATAAATAGGAAACCAAGGCCTAGTTTTGATCATCATATCATCTTTCATTCTATACCATTATAGTAGGCATTAGTAGTAGATAGGTTCATCCATTTTCACATTTCAAAGACTTCTGCTATAAATGTATTATATTTTGAAGCAATATAATGGAGAAGATTGATCATAATTAGTGATATATTTTAGTGTTCAATTATTGTGTTAATTTCATGCTTATTTGTTACTGTGTTGTCTCCAAAGTGATTTCTTCAAGTAATTTAAATCCATAAGATTTATCAAGACACATTTGTTGTTTCTATATGATTGCTTCGATTAGGTTTTGGTGAGAGAGAATTAAAATCCTTTCAATGAATTCATTTTAATTGGTTTCATCAGGGATTAAAATTCCTTTTAAGGTAATTAATCTAATTGGTTTCTATTGATGACAATTTTACTCACAACACACAGGGTGAATAAATTCTTCATAGAAAAGACCACAAAGAGCTTATCCTTCTTGAAAGATATTGAACAAAGACAACCTAAAGGGGAATTCTTCTTTAACATGAAAAGATTAGATTTAGTTCAATCCCAAGTGTCCGACAGCAAGGTCATGATTGTACTAGGTTCGCTCTCAATTTTGATGTGATATTGTTGTTAATCTCAAAGGGACTATGATTGTTAGGAATTAAATATTTTAGGAAATGGATTTTTAATTGGATCATAAAGACAAGTATCAAGAAATCAAACATTTTTTAATAGTATTCCATGAAAATCACAAATTTTTTGTTATCACTTAAGTGGATTTAGCATTAAGCATTTAGCAATTTCATATAAAACAAAATATTTTCAATAAAGTTCCATCCATTCATTTTAATTTTGGAACATTTAAAAAAATTCAAAACATCAACTCTAAAATAAAGCATAAAAATACTAAAAATTAAAGGTTTCTCCTAGTTAATCTCCATGCATGCCACAAAGAATCAATTAAAACAGAGAAAATCACTTTATACTTTTCCAAATTGTTTCACAACTACATATAAAATAGTGTGAGATTTTAAAGAGAGGGGTTTCATTTCTGGACACTAAGTAGGTTTTGTATGCACCCTTAAATAATGCAACATACAGTCTTGTTTGGTTGAACTAACAAAACTAGCTATAAAAGATTCATGAGATAGGTAGCTATCTAATTGGCTCTAGTATCAATCAATGTCTAAGTGTATACAAAGTTTGATGTCAGAATGATTCAATAAATAGAAAAAAAACTAGAATTTTTTTATGCTCTTCTAACATCCACAAATTCTAAACTTAAAATAAAAAAAGGGGATCCTCTAGCCTTCTATAGAACACAAGGCTTAGATAGGATAAGACAAATACATGAGAGGGGATCCAAGGGACAAATCACATCAAGGCACATGGAATGTAATGACTAATAGGAGAATTGTAATAAAAGTCAATGGAAGTCAACTCTAATTACACGTTGAAGCTCTTTGAGTGTTAATCTTTAATTATCGAGGTTATTTCTTTGAACCAATCAAATCCACTCAAAAAAAGATAGGAACTTCACACAAAATAGAAATAATAAGGTGGAAATATTGTTCCTACATCTCAGGTTCATCCATAGTTTGAACATTCTAGGAATGAGCTATTCCTTGAATAAGTACACTTCTTATTGCATGCTTGAACTCCAGCGTCCATGGATTCTAGTATCTAGCATACCTTTGCAACAAACTCTATTCGAACATGATATTTTAACTTAGTGCATCATTGAACCTAGCAACATCATCAAATTTGTTTGCAAATAAAATTTTCTTGACCTTCCATATGCAAACTTTGCATTACAATCTATATCTCCTAAGATAAAAAATTCCACACATTAAATCCCTTTTAAAGAAAGAAAACATTTATAACATCTCATGCAAATAAAACCATTATTCAAATCTTAGTACAAAAATATCATAAATAACACACTTTCTAGCATATCAAAAATCCTCACATATATACTGGATTATCGAAAGCATTAGATAATCTCAAAATTTTAAAATTTCATTTCACATTACAACTTGGTACTCAATATTCAACTTTACCCACAAAATTTTTCGGACTTCAGTTCTACAAGACTTTCATCTTACTAGACTCCATCTTATCAAAATACAAACATCAGACCAAAGCTTTCCATTCAAACTCACATTACCTTTTTCCTTTACAAATATTTCTAGTTCCTAATACCTAGTACTTGAAACACTTACATTACAAAGTACATTTTATTAAATATTTCTCTTTTCTTTTCACTTTGGGCAATCCTTCAATTTGTTAGCTCCCACCATGAGAGTTATTATTTTTTCACTAGGGTCCCCAAGACTTTTAGTCTTGGGGCATGTTGTGAGACCACACAAAAACTTGCAACCAATAAAACCAAATTTAAACCATATTTGAAATTAAATCACCAGTCATAAATTAAAATTTATACATATTTTAAACCAATAGCTTTTATCTTTACCTAGATTCTGACATAAAATAGTAAAAATTCATTGGAAGCATCTGTGTGTGCTATGATTAATTCCAATTTTTGGAACTCGGTGAAAAAAATTGGTTCATTACTATTGAATTACATAATATAGTAATCCTCCAAAGCTAACTAGGGATAGAGCCTTGCTTCAAGTCAAGAATCCATAGCCCCAACAAGGTTATCCCCATAATTCCCCTAAAACATAGCTCTACTGTAAGCTAGGAATCCATGGCCCCGATAAGTTATTTAGATAGCCTAAAGAGTAGATTTTTTTTTAGATATAGGAATGATAGCTCATTTTTTTCACTTTTGATATTTCAGTGACAGCTCTTTTATCAACTTGCAAGAAATGAAGCCCCACTATTAGGTTGGGAATTATAGTGGTAGTGATAGTTTTTGATAAAAGGGATAAACAGGTTTTATAGGGACCCGAAACCAAAAAGTAACATTACAAGCAAAGACCAAAACAGAGGTCCAAAAGACAAAAAGGCTGCCAAAGAGAAAAAACTAGCAAAAATAGATAGCCACAAGAAGCTGCAAAAAATCCATTAGACAGCTGGAAAACAGACAAAATTGGGCCTAGCCACAGCTAATCCATAGACTTCAGAAGCTCGTCAGCAACCTCTTCCAAGTCCACCATATCCTGGACCCCCTCCATGAAAATCTGAGTCATATTTGGGGTAGTCAGGGCTTTTCTTTTCATACTTGATCTAGTGCGCCTAGAGATCCCCGCTGCCTCATCCTGGTCTTTCTCCTTATCAAGGTCGATAATCAGCACTCTTTTCTGGGTTTTCTCCAATCTTTCGGTCATGGCTTTCATGATTATAGAGTTATGTTTGACAATTCTGCAATTCTGATCAGTAATTTTTTTCATGGTTCCTTTAATTTTATCAAGATCATTTTCAACAGTGTTGTCCTTTTGTATGTTATCCTTTGCCAAGGTATTCTTCTCCACTTCGAGTTGTATTAGCCCTACAACTTTGGATTCAATTTCCTCCAACTTACTATGAAGAGATAGAGTTTTGGTCTTAAACTCACTGATTTCATAAAATAACCATTTGGCAGAATTAAATTGGTCCTCAGAACATCTCTTGGCAGTTCCAACGAAGTCAAAAGGGGGGTCACAATCAGAATTGACCCCAAAATTAACTGACTCCGCACCTCTGGGAGGGCTATAGTTCTACTGTTGAATATTCTGAGGGAAGTGGGGATCCTCAAGACTGACCTTGGCCACTTTAACAGAATCAACAAGAGAGTCATCAAGGTAGGAAACTAACTTGTTAGTCAGAGAACTAGAGCCCACCAAATATGCATTAGGGTTTGTGTGGCCGCGAGTAGGAATAGAGCATGCACCAGAAGGCTAGGGGGATCGGCTATAGGTAGAAGGGGGATAGGGGAAGCGAGGAGAGCTTGACACGGCCATAAGAAACTTTAGTCTCAGATATACTAGGCTCAGTATCATCCTCATCATGCTCCAAAGGGGCTATAGGGTTTGATAGGGTAGGTATATTCTGAAAGTGCTCATAGATGAGCCTTAAAAGACCCATGTGAAGAATCGGGTATCTTTTAGGGGTCCTACTGTGGTCAAAAAAACTATTTCTCAGGGAACAGAGCAAGAAGAAAGGGATGGGAACATGCACCTTATGCGAGAAGTGATTGAGCAGCACGAAGTGATAACCATAAACCCTAGTGAAGTGGTTGTCAAGAGTGATGTACTCCATGATAACCCTTAGCACTTTTCTCCATAAAGCTTTTATGGTGTCTGCTTCATAGTAACTGTTCGTCATCTTGACAAGTTTTTGCTTCTCCATTTCAGTCTTAGGGAACCTCAACATAGCTTCGTCATAGAATTTCCCATCTCTAAAAAAATTATGCTCTCAAATCGAGATACCGGTCACCTCGGCAATCAAAGCTTCATCAATCTAAAATTTCCTCCCAAAGAGGAGAACCTCCCCATTGTTCCAAATTTTCTCAAAGAAATCAGTAATCTCCTCCTTAGGGCTATGGAGTTTCTCGATGAACGAAAGTAAGCCACCCCTTCTTATTTTTCTCCACGCTTTAGTGTTCTTGGTGTGTGACTCGAAACTGGTAGGTTCAACCCTCTTCCGTTCCCTGCCCATATTTGAGATCTCAGTGCGAATATTGTTGCAAATAGAGAACCTGTTCCAGATAGTTCCTTTGCTTCGTAGGACCCACAAAGCGTGCCAAGGTAAATCATTTCTCTGTTGGATACTCACGGCCCCATATTGTCTACTTATTTTGTTAGTCATGACTCGTACCTTCCTCATTATTACAAGAAGCCGCCACTTTTCCATTCACCACATCGAGTGCCAATAAAGCTTGAACATTGGAATGGAGGTCAATCCTTTTGTGCCATGTGAGGATTTTATCACTCTTAACTCCCTCACTGGCAAAAAAATCTGCAATAGCATTCGCCTCACAGTAAGCATGAGTGATTTTTATTCTGTCGAACTTACTAAGTAAAACCTTATCATCTTCAATCCAATTTTTAATCAACCATGTGGGCTGGGACCTACCACAATAGCTATCTATTATATTTTTTGAATCACCTTCAAGCCATAAATTTTTACATTTAATTTCCACTGCAAGGTTGATTATGTAATAAGCACCCACCGCTTCTGCCACGTGATTAGTTTAGACCCCCAAAGGGGTGGCAATGGCTCCCATAAAGTTACCTGTCAAGTCCCTTAGTACCCCATAACACCCAACCTTCCCCGGATTTCCTTTGGCTGTGCCATCAAAGTTGGCTTTGGCCCAACCATCCATAGGAAAACTCCAGCAAACTCCCTCCCTAGACTTTTTGGTCATATTAGGAACATTGGAAATGTCCCAATTGATTCTCCATTCCCTAGCAATCAAGCTGTCATAAGGAGAGCAAACCACATTCTCAACCTTGTCCTCCCTGAAGGGAACAATAGAGAAGTTTTCTTTAATCATCCTAAGAATTCTTTCAAACACAATTTCCTCTGACGACTCCTTATCCCTGAAGATCCTGTTGTTTCTCTCTTTCCAAATTCCCCAAGTCACATGGGGGAACGAGAAAGCCCAAAATTTTTTTATAAAGGGGTTGAGAGAAGGGTGAACAAAAAAATCTTCAACCGACTCCGGGGGGATCCAAGAAAAATGCCAGCATTTCAGAAGCTTGTCCCAAACCAGAGAGGAGAAAGGACAGTGGATAAATAGGTGGTTAACTGATTCAGCGTTGCTTTTACAGAGGTAGCATCTATTAGGGAGCATAATACCTCTTTTGCAAAGATTATCCAGAGTTAGCACTTTATTTTGCAGCAAGGACCAAAAAAAGATGTTAACCTTAGGTAAGAGATCCTTAGTCCAATTATGCGACTATAAAGGGGGAGGATTAGGAGCATGTGAAAGCCAGGCAAAATCGGATGAGACAAAAAAGCACCCAGAAGGCTCATACTTCCAGATAAGACTGTCCTCCTAATTCAGGCACAGTCTGACAGCATTCAAAGAGGAGTAAACAGAGACCAAAACAGGGTTTATCAAGGGGAGATTGATCCACTTACCATCCCACCAGTAATCTTTAACAAAGAGGCCAAAAGTATCTTTGCAAAACTCAGCCCATCTACTGAGATTCCCATCCTGAGACAGAGGTTCATTGTGCAGCCAATAGTCATCCCAAAATCTGACCTGGTTACTATTGCGAACCTGCCATTTCAATCCCAATTTCACAACCTTTATCCCATTAGTCATATAGTTCCAGCAACTCAATCCTTTCGGGAGATAAATATTCTCAATAAGATCCTTGAGGGAATTGTTATTCTGCAAATACTTGCTTTTAAATATTTCACTCCATTCCCCAGAGGAGAAGAATAGTCTCCATATTTGTTTAGCTAGGAGCGACTTGTTCAGCAGTCTGATTTTTCTTAGCCTAAGGCCTCCATCCTTTTTAGATCTGCAAACCAAGTCCCAACCAACAAGAGGCATTCTTTCTCTTTCTTCTACTCCCGACCAAAGGAATCTCTTTTGAATCTTTTTAATGGTTTCAGCGTATTTGGTTGGGATTTTGAAAAGACTAAGAGCATAGATAGGGAGATTCTACAGGGAGGCTTTAAGAAGCTGGAATTTTTCGGCTTGGCTTAGGTGAGCTCCTTTCCAACCAGAAATTTTTTCTCAAACCTATCAACCAGAGAGATCTAGAAAGAATCCGAAGGTTTTAAGCATAGAGGTAATCCCAGATAAGTAGCATGAAGGGACTCTATCTTGCAACCAAGAATTCTAGCTATCTTCCTCTGTCTATGCAAAGGTGTGTTAAAGAAATACAATGAACTTTTTTGCTTATTTATCACTTGACCAGAAGCTCCTCCATAGGTATCCAAAAGTTTCTTTATCTCTTTAGCTTCCGAGACAGCAGATCTACCCATCAACAAAGTGTCATCCACGAACTGTTGGTGAGAGCAAATCAAATTGCTCGAAGACGGTTTTAGCCCCACAATAGATCTTTGAGCAACCAATTTACTCATATTCCTACCAAAACTCTCAGCCATAATCATGAAGAGGATAGGAGAAATGGGATTTCCCTATCTTAACCCTCTAGAACTATGAAAAAAGGTGGAAGGGGTCCCATTAATCAGAACTGCCACTGAAGCAGAAGTAATGAGTTGTTTAATCAGCTGCAAAACCCTTTCATTAAACCCAAAAGATTTTAAGATCTTAAACAGAAAGTTCCAGTCCACCCTGTCATAAGCCTTCGAGATGTCAAGCTTTAGAAGAAATCCTTCTGATTTAGAAATCGAGAGGGAGTGAATATTCTCATGAGCATGGACAATGGAGTCAAGAATTTGTCTTCCAGGCACAAAACCATTATGTTGAGGAGCAATAATAGTGGGCAGAATGAGAAGCAGCCTAGAGGTAAGAACCTTCAAAATAATTTTATAGGAGTTACAGAGGTTGATAGGTCTGAAACCTTCAAAATCCTGCACTCTAGGTTTTTTGGGGATAAGAACCAAGAAAGTGGCATTTAACTCCTTCAAAAGGTTTCTAGAATAGAATAACTCTTTCACCACCTTCTCAACATCCTCCCCAACAATGTCCCAGAACCAATGGAAAAAAAGTAAAGGGAAGCCATTAGGACCAGGAACTTTGCTTCCTTCAAAAGAGAAAACAACTTTTTTAATTTCCTCACTAGTGGGTATAGCAGTCAGCATTTCATTGTCTCTAGAGTTAACAATCCTGGGGATAGCCTCTAGTAATTGATTTTGATCCTCCAAGTTAATTCCCTCTTTCTCAGACAAAAGGTTCTTAAAGAATAGGACAGCCTCTCTTCTGATGTCCTCTTCCTCATAATCTATGCTGTTAACAACAATCGCAGAGATTTTATTAGCTGCTCTGTATTTAGAAGCTGAAAGATGAAAGTATCTAGTATTTTTGTCTCAAGCCTTTAACCAAAGAGCTCTAGACCTTTGTCTCCAAAATTCCTCTTCTTTAGCAATTATCTCATGAAGTTTTGTGAGAATCTCATTTTCCTTCTCTTTAGTTTCATTCAAGTAGCCTTCCTTCTAAGTTTTGTTTTGGATTTCAGTAAGCCTAAACTGAAGATCAGATTTGATTTGAAAGATATTGCCAAAAGACTCTTTTTTCCACTTTCTGAGATTCATTTTAACTTCTCTTAATTTTTTGGCGATTCTAAATAAGGCAGTGCCCTTTATATTAATATTCCACCATTTCCTTATTTCCTCTCGGAGGAGAGGATGGGAAAGCCACATCTTCTCAAAATGAAAAGGAGTATTCCTCTTAATCTTTAAGTGGTCAGCAACAAAACTAATAGGAAAATGGTCAGATCCAATCCTAGGGAGGGTTTTCAAAGAATAGCAATAATTTAAGAGCCAGACATCAGAAGCAAGGGTTCTATCAAGTCTCACCTGGATCAGATCAAACATAACTCTTCGATTTGACCACGTGTAAGAGCTCCCTTGCAAGTCCAGGTCAATCAAGGCCTGATTGTTGATGAATTCAAAAAGATCCTCTTTGCTTTCTTCATTGATCTGAGAACCGCCAAACTTCTCACCCTGAAGGAGAGGGGAATTAAAATCTCCCATGACAACCCAGGGTTCATTTTTAAAGATATTCCGAAAAGCAGCCAACTCTTTCCAAAAAACCTTTCAAGCTTTTTTGTAGTTAGGAGCATAAATATTAGACTGGATCTAGCTGAAGTTGTCCCTTATATGAGCAAATCTAGTGGCAATATGATTAGGATGAGAAAAAATTGGATCACCTCTAATGATCTTATAGTTCCAAAAAGTCGCAACCCCACCAGAGGCGCCAACAGAATCACTTCCCTGAATAGAACAGTGTTGGAACAAAGAAATATTTTCCACCTTTTCACTTAACATTTTAGTTTTCTGAATGAGGAGAATATCAGGCTTTTGGTCCTGGAAAAAATTGTGTAAAATATCTTGTTTGTGGGGGTTATTTAGTCCCCTTATATTCTAAGACAATAGCTTCATGATGATTTAGGAGGGAGAAGGATCTCAGGGATGGTTTTTTGGCAGCCATCCACAATATCTTGAAAGCTAATGTGCTCTCTTATCCAATTTTTAGGTCTTCTTCCTCTAGCCAAAGAAATCGCCCAACAGTCCGCTTTTGCTCTCGATCTTGTTGAGATCCCGCAAGGGGTGATTTTGATTTTCACTTTTTTCTTCTTTTTCTTAGATAGCACCTCTTCTCTATCGGTATCCTCTTGACTATTTTGATTCTTTATTGGATTCCCATTCTTTTTTAGAGAAGAGTTTATGTTCCCAGGGGAGAGTATCCATGAGCCCATTCACGCAAGGCGAGGAGCTACTTCTTTCGAGAGAGCTTACCTGGCTAGGGTCCAAATAAGTGTTTTTAACGACTTCAATAGGAGCCACATCCGAGTTGGATTCAACTACTGGGTTATTTTCCCGAAGCGGGGACACGATCAAAGGAATGCCTACCTCCAGAGAAAGACCCTGAATTGGAATATCATCCAACCCTGGCGTCACGGGGTCCCGACCAAAGGCGTTCATTACTGGGGCAAGAGAATCTTCCTCCTTCCTTATAGCTAAGTTCCCAACATCACATTCCACACTTTCCTCTTTGTCCTAAAAGTTAGATTTAATCTCTGGTATTAAAACTTGGGGGATCTAGAAGGCAGAGCCTTCTTTTGTAGCATCACCTAAAATATTATCAAGAGAATCATCCGCATTTCCTAGTGCTAAGTTCCCACCATCACATTCCACCCTTTCCTCTTTGTCCTGAGAATCAGAGTTAAAACATTGATGTATAAGAGATTTTATAAGGTCGGCTTATTTCTAACAACTTTTTACTGTTTGTAGGGTTGACATCGAAATCAAGCATTAGCATCAAGCAAAAGCAAAGCAAGATTGGAGTTGAAGAAAATAGGACATTGGAACTTGAAGTTGAAAAAAGTGTTTTTTAATGCTTTAAGAGGCTTCCATTCTGTGTTTTAGTTTTCTATTTTAAATCAACTCACATCTTTTTGGGGCTCTGAAAAGAACGTTTCAATTTTTTCAACAAAAGGGCTAAAAAAAGAACTTTAGGACAAACTTACTAAAGTTGGTTTTTTGATTTAATAATTGAATAAGGAAACTTTCATATCTCATTTTGGTGTTTTAAAACGAACTCATCATTTCTTTGAGGCTAAAATGAAGAAGTGTTTGAATTGAGTGATTTTATCTTTGGTGCATTTTGAGAGTGTATCCTCTCCCCTTGCACTTTGTGTGATCTGGGGTTCAAGAGAAACACTCAAAATGCATTTTATTAATTTGAGTCACCTTTAAGAGAGGGCTTACTATGAGACACACCTCACAACAAGAAACTCATAGAAAATTTCTTCCAAGCACATTTACTGACGGGCTATATCAAAGGGTGTGGAATTGTGATAAATTAGCACCAATCCATGCCAACAACAAACTACACCTAATCCCATCCCTTAAGTGGAACGAGAATGGTTGAAGAGCCTTAAGTGGCCAAGCAGGTGAGTGTTGGTTCCAATTTTCATGGTTTTTTGTCATTAAGAACCTTGTTTGTAGCAACCAGCTAGTCCATCCAATGAGTTTATCAAAGTGGTGCATTGGAACTTAGATTCCAAGAAGTTACTTGCCATGTCTGATCTTGGTTCAAATATAGAGGTTAAGACTTCATTCTTAACATACCTTTATATTTTTCCTTGGTTGCATGTAAAATCATCTCTTCTACTATGAAGGGCATGAGGCAAGCCCACTAAGAAAAATGTATCAATTGAGCTAGGATGTTATATTTCTTGTGAGCCAGTTGAAAACATAGTGCTTGGATCCAAAACATTGAAACCAACATTCAATGAATCATCAAAATTTTAAACCCTTTAGGAGAAGCAAATATCCTTGAACAAATTTGCATGCCCTTGCTTGCCCTTGGGATTCATATCCTTAGAGGTTTCTAGGCATTTGAATTTCATCTCAATGTGCTCCTACTAAAGTCAACATTAGGAAACTATGCTCTTGAAACCTTGATTTTCACATAGTGGACCTTGTGGAATGAAAATGGAATTGAGACATAGACATTCATTTTGAAAACTAAGAAATAAGTGTATTTGTGGTAAAATCAAGTCATTAACCGGGATTAACTCAAATTGAACCCCACACATGTGCTTGTTTATCTTTTTATCGTCTTTCAAGCAAACATTGGTCTTTTGGTTTGAACTAGTCTTAGAGAAAAGCGTGTTCTTCAATATCTTGGTCTAGTAAAAAAAGTCTCTCTAAGTCTCTTAGGATCAAAATAAAAACTTTCATCCATCCCCCAAACATCAAATCAAAATCATCTCATAAACAATTATTGGAAATCTTGAAAAAATCCCTCATGCTAAACTTTGGGAAAATCATTTGAACCAAATCAAAATCATTTCATTTGATTATATGTGTGTAGATGAATCCTTCTCCACATATTTAGTAAAATTATTGGTCTTTGTGAACAAGTCTATCCCTTGTTAACTTCCAACATCTTGTGGTTTATGAGTTCACTATCCAAAATCCAAAATCAAATAAAATGAAAATCATCTTGTTTGGTTAGGTGTGTCTAGATGAATCCTTCTTTACACATTTAGTCGAATTAGCATCTTGTGGATATATTTACTCTAGGACAACATCCAACCTCTTAGAGTTTACGAGTTCACTATCCAAATCAAGTCAAACCAATCCATATCAAATCAAAAAATCAATCCAAGTCCTAAAGTTTAGAATTCTCTTCAAGGTTTCCTAAGAGTTCCAATCATTCACCAATCATCCATCTTTCATATCTCATCACCATAATTTTGATCCTTAAAATCTTAGACTTTCTTGTTTGTACCTAGATTTTAGATCAATCCAAAGAATTAGAGGTTCACCTCCCACATTCTTGAAAATTGATCCTTATTTTATGGTCCAAACTAGACCTCAACACAAGAGGAACATGGAATATAAACTTGCTCCATATATCATGAGTAATCCAAATAAATTGAACTTTCAAAGCCTTACAATGCCGATTGATTATCAAAATTCGCATTTATACAATCCATACATGGGATCATTATCTCCTACAAACCTCAATGGTACAAAAAATGTGAGTATGCCCAGTCAAAAGTTTGGAACACTCTTCCCGATGGTAGATTTAAATCCAAGTCCAAACCTACAAGTCTATCAACTGAACAATCAATGCATTAGCCTTCAAATGAACAACATCATCCCATCAAATCCCAACATGCCAAATGTGAATGTACCAAGTACAACTTTATAAAACATGAACATTTTGAATCCAAACATGGTAAAATTTGGGATGGATATGTTTGCAAATCATATGAATATTTTTCAAAGTCCAAACAAGATGTTAATGACTCTATTTATTAATCCAAATCAAGGTAACACCATGCAAAATCAAAGTTACCTAAATCAAGGAAATGTGATTCCCAACATCAACAATGTTCAATTTCAACCTATCATTCCAAATCTAAACATCATCCCAAATCAGAACATTTTCCAAAATCAATCGATCCAAGGCAATCCATCAAGCACCAATCAAGTCATTTCATCAAATCCTCCAAATATACCATTGATATCGTAACAACAGATGGTATCCAATCAAACAAAAATGTCAATCCCAAAAAATCAAAACACGGTCTCCCAAGGACCTATCACCTCAGTCATTCCAACCATCACTATCACTTCAATCATTGCAACCACCACTCTCACACCCATCACATCTCAACCCCTCACTACCATGATCACTCCAAGCGTATCTCAACCACTTGTCACTGCATCCAACACAATTTTGATCCTACCACCACTTCCACCTAAACCAAATGCAGCAAGCCAATATAGTAATGCACTAAAAGCTTACCAAGCCTACCAAAAAATACTCTAGCAATACAAAGCTGCTCAGGCTACCCAATCCTCCCAAGCTGCGCAAGCTACCCAAGTTGCCCAACAAGCACAAGCACAAGCAAAAGTGCAAAAAATGATAACTATTAGGGAAAATGATCAAGATTCAACCAATGATCTTGTTGAAAATGTCTCTACATCACCCAATGAGTTAGAGGGAATATCTCAAGAACTCATTCCAAACCATGATCAATATATTTCACCAAAGTCTAGAAGTAATGGTCCTTTCCAAGACATATTGACATCCTTCGACCTCATGGTTGCAGATATTGAAGGAATCTTCAACTCAACATTTGATCCAAGTCCACTAAAAAATGAAGAGCATATTGAGCCAATTTCCATGCCTAATGACGACATGCAAGAACCTTTTATAAGCAATCCATCCTTTCAAACTAACCCATGTCAAGAACTTGATCCAAATCATGTTGAAAGCAATTCTAAAATTATTCAAGATCAAGAATTTGTATCTCCAAGATACTATAATGATTTAATGGACACTCTTCTATCTATATAGGATGTCACAGATAATGATCATATCCATATAGCACATACTCCTCCATCTACCCATGATATAGTTTCTTTGGATGGACATGTAGATGATCTTCATTTAGAACATGATTCTTTTACTCCTAACATTATTACACAAAAAGAGAAGGTTATTGATTCCTACAGTCAAACTGAGTTTTTAACATCAGGATTAGATATATCCCAAATTCAAACTGAGTACATCATGTATGAAGATATCCAACATTATCCACTCAAGGAAACATGTCAAATAGAACAAGATATTTTACAGTCAGCAGAGCAAAAAATTCCAATAACATCATCTACGGTGGTCATTTATTAGAGAATGCATTCTAAACAAGAGCTCTTAGAACATGCAAAATCAAAGAATGAAATTCATATTTCCACAATACTATGGGAAACTATGTCTCAAGAAAACGTCAACATAGGGAGCATGAAGAGTCCTTATGATGAAACTAATGTCAATACTACAACCAACCACATCACGAATCTTCATCCACCCTTCATCTCATCCATGAATTGCGACCAACGTTAAAATAAAGATTTGAGTCAAAGCACAATGAATGTTATCAAAGCAAGAGAAGCTGAGAAGCATAATGGAAAAATAAAATAAGCATGGATACCAAAACATACAAAGAAAGATTATTCCTATCAAACTCCATTAGTCAAAGAAACTATGGGGAAAAATAAAAAATGGAAAACTATCCATCAAAGATGTCCACAAAAGAAAAGTAGGATTTTCAAGTGATGTACAAAGTGTATCAAGCAGGTTGTCCTAATTCCATGCACACTTTCGTATCCACCCATCATTGCTCATCTTCCCAAGTTTGGAGAGTCAAGGTTCCAAACTGTCAACCAATCCATCTCCTATCCATAAACACACTCCATCCACACCTCCACGCATAATATCCAATTCTCACATTGGCCATGTGTTGGCAATGACCCTTCATCATAGGGATTTAAAAGGAACTCTGTCACAATGTGTGCACAAAGACAAATTCAACTCCGAAGCAAATCAAGAATCTCAAAATTTGTATTCAAGTGCATTTATCTTGGCAAAACAATTTCTTCAAGTATCTATGGAACATTATGATAGAAGCATCTACATCAACACCACTAGGTGGGTCAACATGAATCTTTTAGAAAAAACCAAAAAAATCAGAAAAATGATTAAAAACAATAAAGAAAAAAATTTCCTATAGTGAAAACCATTTCGGTGGCGCTTTGGACAGGTACCATGATGAAAACCTAGAAAATGGGTGTGATGTGTAGAATTGAGCATCTACATGCACCACTTTAGTTGAAAGCATCTCATCCCATCCATAATAAAATCCAACATCTCATCCCATCTATAATAAATCCAGCATTTCATCCACCTTATCCATAATAAATCCATTCATCCATGAACCATTTATCTAATCCATTTTCACATATCTGCATCCATCATCTGAGTTATCTTGATCTTGATAAAATTTGATGCACACTTTACACTTGCTTATGGTAAACATATTGGCATGGATCATTTTCATTGATCCTATCTTACCCAACATTATCTAAGCCATGAAGCACTATCCAAATGAGCATTCTTTATTTGAACACCTTATCTTATCGCAAGATAATAATTGGCATCCTTTGCATGCTTTCCATATCCATCCATCCATACACCTATCTGAGCATCCATCCATGGAATTCCATACATTTCTAGAAATTGGGAGCAGATATTTACATCTTGCTTCAGGAATAAATCTTGACACATATCCTCCAACTTATGTGGTGATTCAAACATTAGCAAACATGAAAATCAAATTGGTTAACGTCACATCAAATCACTTAAGATAATTTTGTTCCAAAACCAAGCTTCAAAATCCTGATCAAATCAGTCCATCATCATCTTGGGATATCTTTCCCAATCCTTGTGTTGCTTAACACCATCCTTGCATTATTGTGCATCATTGACAATGTTATCATCATCAATCCTGATCGATCAATCCTTGCATTGTTGTGCATCCTTAACAATGTTATCGTCATCAATCCTAATTAATCAAGTCCTTGCATTGTTGTGTATCCTCAACAATGTTATCATCATCATCAATCCATCGATTCGATCAGTCAACCTTATCTTGGTTTTTTAGAAAAATCCCAAACAAAGCACTGATATCGTCACACACATCCATATCCAAATTTTCAAAATCATGCAAAAAATCCAAAACCACTCAAAAAATAAGAAAAATATCAAAACATATGGTATCCAAACTATGTCATCCCTGAGCTTAAATGTAGGAAAGCCTGATCTTTGATAATTCCTTGAGACATCAAAATCCAAAAACATTCATAAAATCTTCGAAAACCCCAAAATATTGGAAAATTCAAAAATCAAAACATTCATAAAATCTTGAAAATACAAAAAACAACCTCAAAACATTTCAAAAAAAATGGAAAACATCCAAATATTTGAAAAAATCCATATGTCCCATTTCGATTTCACCTGCGATAATCAATCATCCATATTGAATTGATCATCACCTTCATCCTTTGGCAAAACAAATAGAAACAATCACAACAATTAGCAAAAGCAAACTTCAAACACAAAATCAAAATCGAAACAACAAATCTTTAAACACAAAATCAAACTCTTGATCATTTTCAAACATGTCAATTAACCTTATATCAATAGCCTTTCAAACAACTTATCAAACCATCATCATCCTATACAATGCATGTCCTAGGATATATCATTCTGACAATGGGCATCATTTTAGATATCACTTTGGATTCTTATCCTATCAAAACACATCCCTTTGGCTGAAGGTATAAAGAGCATTGGCTTATTTGTGTACTTGGTCTTTTCTTTTTATTTATCTTATTGCGCTCATTCCAATGACCTCTCAATGAGGTCTACTCAAAATAATTTAGTCTGATGTGCTTGTTGGACATTCTTGTAATATACTTGCTCTATTAGGTGTGTATGGAAGTTTTTTTGGGTAGCTTTTTGACTATTTCATTGATAGGTTATACCTTTCCATGTTTTGGTCCAAGAAGTTTGAAACTTCATAAATGCATCCTAGCAAGGTTTTTGTATGTGAGGTGTGAACAAGGACACTCCTATATGTTTATCGAGTCAAATTCCATCTCACTAGGTGCAATTCCATCCAAGTTCTTTATACCTTGATGCATCGTACCTACATGTGTAATAAAACATAAGGTAAGTAGCCCTTTTTAAATCCCAATCCTTGATAAGCAACACATCATCATCACTTATCATCATATCTAATTTAAAGTCTTCTTGGATCATGGACTTGTTGGATCCTCTTGTCATCATCTCACTTCTTCTTTCTTCTCTCTGCACTAACATAACATCACGTATGCACCCATCTTGCATCCATGTTGCACCCATCTTGCATCTACAAATCATTAGTATACATATATCTCATAATAGTAGTATATCACATCATCCATCTCACAGGCTTTGCATAATCATCCAGGTTGTTTAGGATAATATAGATTCGTTATTCTATGCATCTTGCAAATATCATATTTCAATCATAATATAGATCTATTAGTCTAAGCATCTCATAAACCATAACAACATCCATTGCATAATCATATAGGCATCATCACATCATCCATGTCATCCATTTCACATGCATGGCATCATCATTTTAAGTTGTTTAGGATAATATAGATTGGTTATACTAAGCATCTTAAAACCATCGCATTTGCATCATCATCATAACCATCCATACATCCATCTTGAACCTCTTTATCATAAGATTGACCCTCAAATCAAATCTTTTCGCTCCCTCTCTCGAAGGGGCAATGTACCAGTGTACTTTCCACTGGAGTATCTGAAAAAAATCATTTTTTTTTTGAATTTTTTTATCATGGTAACATTATTCTTTGAACCAACGCAACAAGTACATTGCTTCAAAGAGGGGAAAAATGTAGACATGGGAAATTGACATTGATATGCATTCCTAATATTTAATTAAATCATACTCGCCTGATCAATTAAATAAATCAAGTTTAATTGATTAATCTCCTTAGGTCATTCCATTAAATTAAATAAATTAATATTTATTTGATTTAGTCTAACATCATCCTTTTTGATTAAATAAATCAAATCTTTATTTAATTAAATCTAAAATCATTTTCCATCTCCTTTTGATTTATTTCAATCCATAAATCTAAATCAAATAGGTCAAATCACCTAATCCCTCATTAAATTAATCAAATCCTAATTAATTTAATCCTAATCACTTGTATTCTCTATATTTTGTCACTTGGACATGAAAATTCATTTAAATGATATATTCAAATCTTTATTTATTTTCAACTTGGTATCTTTGAGGAATATTCTCCAAGTTTGAAATCTCCCCCCAAATTGACATGTACATCAAACAAAGAATTTAAGAGCTCTAACATGTCTCTTGCACAAGTCAAACTTAGCATTTAACTCATCTTGTCATCAAACTCAAATTTCAAATCTCCCCCTGTTTGGCACATTGACCAAAATGTGCTCATTCCTCAACCTCTCACATGTTGACAAGTGGCATCTTGTCATTGGTGGATCTTTAGTCCCACATCCTCCATGTTTGGAATTATTTTATCCTTATTGGCTATAAATAGAGAGTTTCTCTATTGTATTAATCCTACACAACTCATCCAAGTTAGCATTTCGTCTTGATCATCATTTCCACAATCTTGATTGCATTTTCATATCATTTTGATCATTTAGCTTAGCAAGGATTGGGAAAGGGATTCTTTCCACATCAAAGAAGCACCAATCCACTATGAGATAGAGTTTTATTCTTGCTTTCTTATGCTTTCACTTAGTTTATTTTGATATCTTACTTCTTTGTTTGCATCTAGGTAGCATGATCAATTATTTCATAGGGATGCTCTATCTGATTTGCTTGATTCAACTAACAATACTCATGCTTGTTTGTTTTTGAGAAAAATGCAAAATTTGATGTCCATAGATGAAACAATGAAATATGAGCATGAAATATGAAACATGAACAATGGTACCTTGAGTGATGTCTTGAGATATAAATCAACAACCTAGCATGAAGTGGCCATGTGGCATGTAGATCTTGATCTTGAATTGGATATGAAACAATTCTAGCAAATGGATCTTCGATGCTACATGTCACAACACTAGCTCAACAACATGATTGATGCTTGATGACTTTGACATGATAATGGGTCTTGAATTTTTGCAACAAATGATGAAGAATTATGCCCTTGAAGGCCTTAGAAATGTTGTTCTAAACTCTCTAGACACTCTTGTGAAGTCTTGGAATGCTTAACTCTTGATGGCTTATGTTGATATCATGAAGGCTTAGATAAATAATGATTTGAGACCTTGTTTATACAGGAAATCCATCCAATCCACCATTTATTATATCCCAAAAGCTGACATTCATGAAATTTGAACTTAAAAACTTGATTTTCCCCTCAAAACCCTAAAAAGGGGCCAAATGGTACGCATACACCATTTGTAGTGTATAGGTCTGATATTGATGGGACTCATATGCCCAAGGTGGCATATAGCTCCCACCAAGATTTTTCAAGTGGAGGAAATGTTAGGGAGTTGGCAAATTATGTATATTTGATGTCTATGTCGATATTTAGGTTGAAATAAACCTTGGGATGCATAATAAAGGGTCTTTGGGGCCTAATAATGATGATATAAAGTTCATAAATGCAAGAGGGCTCAAAACTCAATGTGGAGGTGTAAATAAATACACTTTACAACATTAAATTAAGGCAAAATTAGGTCAATTTAGCTTTAAAAGTTCCCAAAACCCAATATGAATGTGTAAAACACATTACAACACTAGATCAAGGTGATGTTAGGTCCATTTTAATGTCAATCATTCCCAAATTAAGTGTGAAAATGTAAAGGGATACTTTTTTCATTATCACAATGGACATTATTTTATGTCTTAGATTAATGATAGTTGGTTATGGAACTAGATGATGTGTCATATGAATTTTGATAATTTGGTCAAAATAAGTTTAGTTCATGTAGTAAAAGATTTACCAAGAATCACAAAGCCTATCAATGATGTTTACAGAGATTTTCAGTTTGGAAAACAAGGAGTAGTTTCAAAGGAAAGGAGTAATCTGCTACCGAACTATTGGAATTAATTCATACAGATCTTTATGTTCCTAGAAGGGTGAGAGGTCTACACTGAGGTGACATGTATTTTATGATTTTGATTGATGATTAATCTAGAATGACATGGGTTACTCTTCGAGAGAGAAATATGATGCATTAGATAAAGTGAAGGCATTTAAAGCTATTGTTGAGAATGAAATGAATGTGAAAATAGAATGTTTGAGGTCTAATAGAGGTGGATATTTCACCTCCAATGAGTTTAACATGTTTTGTGAAGTTCATGGAATAAAGAGGCACTTGTTTTCCCTTATAACTCCTCAACAAAATGGAGTGGTCAAAAGAAAAATAGGATGATTCAAGAAGTTGCTAGGACTATGATGAAAGAAGAAAATCTATTGGAAGTCTATTTGAGAGAAGCAATTCATATTGTTGTTTAAATACTTAACAAAGTTCAAGCAAAAACTAACAAAACAAAAACTCTCTATGAGTTGCGGTATGGAAGGATTCCTACAATAAAGTACTTTAGAGAATTTGGAAGCAAATGTTATATCAAAAGAGATGAAGAAAACTTAGGAAATTTGGATGCAAAATCTGATGAATGTATCTTCCTTGGATATTCTATTAAAAACAAATCTTACAGATGTTACAAAAAAATACTGAGAAGGATTGTTTTGATAGAGTATCCAAGAGTTGGATCTATAGACAAAGAACCGTTCACATGAACCAGTCGATGAAATTGCATTAGCAATAATGAGATTTTATAATGTACAAAGGCCTTGTGAAAAGGCATGAGAAAAATATTGAGAGATAGCATGGGAAAGTAGGTGACCGCCCTCCATCAATGGACAAACCAAAAAAGAATTAATACAACTACTGTAATGAATACTAAGTTGGACTTAATAGCATGTTGCAAATAAACTTGCACTCCAACACCCCCCCTTAAGTGCAACTTAGGGGGAACCAAAAATGAATGAAAGTGAAATATGAAATATGAGATGCATTATGGGTCCTTGGAAAAAACCTTGTTAGGTACCCATGTACAACTACAATGCAATGCAAATCTCTCAAAAACAAAGAAAAGGAGAAAAACTATGTGGGAGAAAACTCCTCTCCAAAAGAGAGCACCAAAAAAAAAAAAATTGTAAGAAAGGAGGACTCCTCAAGACCCCCCAAGGACAACTTCCTTCACCCCTAACATCGATCAAAACTAAAGATAGCGAGAGGATGCCAAAGGTTTAGTGAAGATGTCTACAAATTGCTGCTCCATAGGAAAATACTCCAAAGCAAGAACACCATCCTGAATGAGCTTTCAAATGAAGTCCATGTGGATCTCAATATGATTAGTTCATTGATGCTCCACTGGGTTGTGAGAGATATGTATGGCACTTTTGTTATCACACCAAAGAGTAGTGGGATGATTAATAGGAAGGCCAAACTCATCCAATAACTGTCAAAGCCAAAGAACCTCCTGGAGCCAAGATAGCTCCTCGATACTCAGCATTAGTTGATGATAATGCAATAGCAGTTTGCTTCTTGTAAGAACAAGCAATTGGACCAGAACCAAGACAAAAAATAAATCCAAAAGTATACTTTCAATCATCAACATCACCATCCCAATCTGAGTTGGTGAAGCCACAATATTAGTAGCACCTAATTTGTAGTGAATGCCAAAAAGTGTAGTGCCCTGAATATACCATAAGATACACTTGGCTACCTTCCAATGACTCATGAGGATCTTGAGAGAAATGGGAAACAAGACCAACAAAAAAAAAAATACCAGGATGACTATATGTTAAGTGCAAAAGCTTACCAACCAACTGTCAATACAAGGTAGCATCAATAGAGGTAGTAGTGCAATCATTTGACAACACAACACCTAACAAAAAAGGAGTAGGGGCTAGCTTGTAATCAACCATCCCAAACCTCTGAAGGAAATCAAGAGCATACTTCTACTAGAAGATAGAAACACCAACAAAATATTGATAGATTTGAAGACCAAGGAAGTAATGCAACAAACCAAGATCAGTCATATCAAAACATTCCATCAAAGCTCTCTTAGTATCCTCAATCATTGCAGGAGAACTCCCTATTAGAATCAAGTCACCCACATAAAGAACAAGAATGATAAGATCTCCCCCATGCCTCTGAATTTAAACTATAGGATCAGAGTGACATCCTAGGTGAATCCAGAAGCAAGCAAGAAACTATCCATCTTCGCATACCAAGCTCTAGGAGCCTACAAATAAGTGAAGGGTCTTGCACAAAGCCTGTGGTTGTTCCATATAGATCTCCTCTTGAAGATCACCATGCAAGAAAGCACTCTTCACATCCATCTGATACACTGACCAACCCTGAGATGCAGCAATAGAAAGCACAAGGCAAATAGAATCCATTTTGGTGACTGGAGAAAAGGTCTCAAAATAGTCAATACCCTCAACCTGAGAAAACACCTTAGCCACTAGACGAGCCTTATACTTATCAATAGATCCATCAACTGAAAACTTGGTACAATACACCCACTTGTACCAAACCAACTCTCTTCCCTTAGGAAGAGGAACCAAATCCCAAATATGATTATTCATCAAATAAGAATACTCCTCTATCATAGAACTATGCCATTCTGGAACACCCGAAGCATCTGAAAACTTGTGAGGATCAATAGAAATTACATGACTCAAAAGACTGATACCTGAAGTGTGAGAACAAGTGCAACATGTAGCTATGGGATCACCTACAAGAGAACCAACACCCTCAAGAAGTGTACGAGCCCATAAAGGTCAATAGGGTACAGGTGGAGGAGAAGGAGAAGGTGGAGTAATGTCAACAACTAGATCTATACCATCACCAGTAACAACATCATCAAGAACAACATCATTACGAGCATCATCATCATAATCCTTTGGAAGCACATCCTTTGAAGAATAACTAGGAAGAAGAGAGGGAGAGGCTTGTGATGGAGAAGCTGTCAGAGTGAAAGACTCATCAAATTGATCACGATGAAAATGAACGTCTCGAGTGGCAGGATCAAACAACTGATAACCCTTCACATCCTCACAATAGCCAACAAAAATGAATCGTTGACTTTTCTTATGCATTTCCTTGCGCCTCCCATCTGGAATGAATGTCCATGCATCACTACCAAATAATCAAAAGTAGGAAACTTTGGGATTGACATGAGACCAAGCCTCCTCGGGAGTCATATTTTGTACTGCCTTGTGGGGCATATGGTTCTGAATATAATTGGCACAATTGACAACCTCTACCCAAAATGTTGGACCCATGGATCTAAATTGTAGCATACAACATCTCCCGTAAGGTTCTCTTCTTTCATTCAGCCACACCATTCTACTAAGGAGTGTATGGAACTATGTGTTGATGAAGAATACCCTTAGTATGACATACTTCTTGAAACACTTGATTGACATAACCCCTCATTTATCTATGTGAATCTTCTAAAGGGAATGTCTTGATTGATTCTCCACAAATGCAAGGAAGGTCATGAAATTTTGAAGGACCTCATCCTTGAACTTCATAAAGTACACCCAAGTGCACCTAGAAAAATCATGAGTGAAGGTGAGAACATACTTGGCCCCTGAAAAAGGAGTGGAGAATGACATGTGGTCACTATACACCAACTCAAGGGGTGTTGAAGCACGTGTGGCCATACCCTTAGGAAAAGGATCCCTATGATGATTTCCAAGCACACAACCTTAACAAACTCCATCTGAACAAGAGATCTAAGGTAGACCAATTACCAAATTTAATGTGCTCATCTATTGAAGATATCTGTAATTCAAGTGCCCAAACCTTTTATGCCAAATCTTTCTTGTAGAATCTACATGAGTAATAAGGGATGATCCTGATGAAGTCTCAAATCCATCAAACCTATAAAAATAGGATGAACGGTCAACTGTTCTTGTAGCAATGACCTTCTCAAGATCCTACATCTCTCGAATAGTCACATCAGTAGGAGAGAACTTAACAAGCCTTCCATCACCATGATTACAAATCTGATAGACAGAAAGCAGATTATGTGAAATATTAGGAACAAAAAGAACATCAGCAATGCTACCATCCTGCATATGAACTGGGCCTGTTCCCAAAAATGGAATTTGAGAAGAGTTCCCAACAACAATATGTGAAGTAAGACTATCAGAAAGATAATCAAGAAGATCCATAGTATGAGTCATGTGATGAGAAGCACCAGAATTAAGAATCCAACTGGAACTAGTAGAGGACAAAGTCATAGCTGAGAGGGCTTTCCCTTTTCTCGAAGAAGAATTCTTAGGCATGGAAAGATTATTCTTCCTCATAGATTCATGTAATGCTGCTAGCCTCATAAAACAATGTGCATCATTATGCCCAAATTTTCCACAAAAGGAACAGTTCTCCTTCTTCTTAGACTTAAAAGATGACTCTCTTGAGTTAGAAGGAGGAGGAGGTGAAGGATTATCCTTCTGATTAGTCTTTTCCTTAGGCTTGGAGGGAGGCTCACCACCTGGAGATGAATTTTTCTTGTGCTTCTTCTTATTCTTACCCTTTCCCTTGGAAGATTGAGCCATTAAAGCATGACTCCTAGGAAGAGCATCCATCTGAATCAACTTGGCCTTCTCCCTAGTTAATTGATCACAAAAATCCTAAAAATAAGGCATCTTATGATCTTCCCCTACAACATCCATAACAGAATATAAAGTAGAGGTGGACACTTGAAAAGGACCTCTAAGCTTAGACAGGATCAAGAAAATGCATTCCTTATCTTCTTTGGCATGACCACATCCTTTTAATTGAGACAAAATCAACTTGAACTGTGCAAGGAAATCCTGAATAGAGGGAAAATATCTAGAGAGAGAGAAGTGAGATCAACTTCATGCTGCAATATCCTAAACTAATTGACCTTACCATACAACTTTGTAAGCTTATCCCACACCTCTTTAAGTGTTTTACACTCAGAATATGAAAAAAATAATTATTAGACACATGAAGACCTATGAGTCCTTTAGTCTCATCCATTTTGTTTCTATGAACAAATTGCTCAAATGTTTTAGTGAATTTGGGTTGGTCGGCATCCAATAGTTGCCAAAGACCCCAAGATTGCAACAATTGTGACATCTTCAGCTTCCATGTGTCATAGTTGTGTGGAGTGAGAAAATCAATCCAGGTTCTAACATGATATGCAAGGGTACACAAATACCAAAAAGCAAGACACACCTCCCCCAGAATAGATACAGACTGATTTTACAATTCCCAAACACCAAATTTTCCATGAGAGACAATAATAATAACTTGCAACTTCAAGCTAGTAAAAATTTCACAAAATGGCATAATTTTTAGAAAACACCTCATCCACAGTGAAGTTTGTCAAAGTAGCTTTCCGATGATAGCTCATTTGCTGAAACAGACTCTGTTTGCAGAAGTTGCACCAGTTTGAAAAAGAGGCCTATTGTAGGCACTTTCAAAATCTTTCTTTGATTGCTCCACGTGACTACCAAAAAGCAGGTGCAAAAAAAATGTGGGGCCCAATGGCCCAAGGTGTTAGTGGATAGGAAATATTTTGTGGATTCACCAACCACATCAACACTAAATTTCAAACAACCTGGTACACATATCAGCATCAAGATCATAAAGCCATCTATCTGCTTGAAGGCACAAATGACTCAAGCAAGACTTAGCCAAATCAGCTTCATGCAAGTAAGCAACACAATAACTATGTGAGCCTACAAGCTCAAAAGTATAACATTCAACGCTGAGTTATAAAAGCTATAAAAAAGAAATTTTCTGAGCCAATGTGGGATTAAAATCCCAAATGATGCCCAACAAAAGCTAGATCATGTTGGAAACAAGCAACACTGAGAGGGGGGTGAATCAGTGATGTGCAAATTTTAATTCTTTTATCCTGATCTTTATTCCACTGAACACACTTAACCAAAATCAATATGTAGAAACAAAAAACAATAAACCACACAACCATAACACAAGGATTTTTACATGGAAACCCTATAAAGGGAAAAACCATGGTGGATGGCCAATCCACAATATGTTCTGAGTATACTCAAAATGAAGAATTACAAAATGAGAATGCAATTGCATTTAGGCTCACTGCCTAGAGCTCACTACTCAGAAGATGGGGTCTCACTACCCTTATAATAGTTTGGAATTCATCCAAAGGAAAATGAACTGAATAGATAGCATCTACAAATGCTTGATTTCAGTTTCAGTTTAGCTTTGATGATGAACTTGTGTCCTGTTTGACTGGTAATGAACTTTTTCTCTATTATGCCCAAGTTCACACACAAAATCTCTATGCACAAGTGAAACTGTGCATGATATCGCTCAAATACACCTTAGAGATTCACAACATACACACAAACACACATTTTTCATACCCAAAAATGATGTGACAAACATCTAAATATATCCAATCACTAGGAATTAACCGCCACAGGTCAATTTCAACAAAACTTGATAACATTTGCAATTATTTGGTCCAAAAACATAAATAATTCCAATGTGTATTCAAACAAGTTGGTTACACAATAGCTTAGACCCATAATTAATTATCTAATAAAGATAATCCAACTTTATACAACAGTTATATACCATTTACACTGAGTCGGCTCCAATAGGGAAATAAACTGAAAATCTCCTACCAAACCTCCAAAACCATGTAGCCACAAGGATAGCAATACAAGATTCAATGATAAGGTGTTTCACATGCTTGATAAACAATTTCAGTGATCCACAACATGAAGTGATGATCCGGTGAAGCTATTAGACCAGATACCTTGTTCTATTAGTAACACACAATTTTCCACTTTAACTATTGGTTGGACTAAATGCATAACTGTGGACCAAAATGATGACAATAGTTGCCATCAATGACAACATAGAAAACTGAAAACTGCATCCACACAAGCGATATTCCAATAGGTCAGACCCACCAAGCAATGCACACAGGAGTGAAAGACCCCGCGCAATGCTGTAAACAACTTCCACAATCTTGGCAAGGGAACAAACTTCTCCACAAAATCCACAAGCTCAAGCAACTCCAAGCTCAACAACCCTAAACGCCTCAATGAACAAACTATCCACTAGAGAGAAGGCTCCAATAAAATGGATGATGAAGTTGCAAGACATGCGTAGGGGTTAGAGGGGCACAAAAAAAATGAATTCCGCATAAAATGTTAGGCACAACCACAACTTGGCTAGCAAACACTAGAATTCACCCACACAAACAAACTTTCATGCCATAGTTGAGGCATACAAGAATCTTGCGAGCCGTGAAAAGGCCAAAGACTATGACTAGGGAACAAGAAACACGTCCTTCATAGTATCGTCAAAGCAAAAAAAAAGGGTTGAGCAAAGACCAACATTGTTTTGCAATGGAAACATTGATCTTAAACTGGTAAAAAAATGCAAGGAAGGGGTTGCAGATCAACTGCTCTGATACCATGATAGAGCATCCATGACCTAGATCTATAGACAAAGAACCCTTCACATGAACCAGTTGATGAAATTGCATTAACAATAATGAGGTTTTATAATGCACAAAGGCCTTGTGAAAAGGCATGACGAAAATATGGAGAGACATCATGGGAAAGTAGATGACTGCCTTCCATCAATGCACAGACCAAAAAAGAATTAATGCAACTACTGCAATGAATATTACGTTGAACTTAATAGAATGTTGCAAATAAATGTGCACTCCAACATGTTGAACTTGTGTAAATGTTAAAGTTGATGAAAACCTGCAAAATTCAATTGTAGTAGATGGATATGTGTCAAATGAACTTGATTGTAGAGAAATAGAAGAAGGAAAAGTTGATAAAAAAATAAGTACAAAATGAAGAAGAAGAAGAAGCTATAGAGAAGACCCCTAAGACCCCTAAGTATGTGCAAAATAATCATTATGAGGATCATATCATTAGAGATAAGAGGAAAGGAGTATTGACAAGAAGCAAAGCTGCTAAAGTCGAGGTAAATCTTTGTTTACTTTCTAAAGTTGAACCTAAAATAGTAAGTAAATCGTGCAAAGATGAATATTGGATGAAGGTAATGGAAGAAGAACTTATGCAAATTGAGAAGAATTAGACTTGGGAATTGGTTCCTAGACGGGCAAACAAGAACATAATTGGAACTAATTGTGGATATTTAGAATCAAAGGGTAGGAAAAAACAACCTTTGCAATATCTTGGCTAATTAAATGTAAAAAGTATAAAATTAATTTTTATCTAAACAAGAAATTAAATGTAGACAAATAGTAAAATTATATTGAAATTCACAAACCAAAATATATGAGTATTAGCTTTGTGTGAAGTGAGGAATATTTTGTTATAAAATGCACCTTGATCTAATTAAAATTCTATTATTACATTTGCATTGAAAAAACTCAATTAGATTGAAATGTTAATTGCTCTTTATATTCACATATTTACTGTTGAAAACTTGACTCTCAAATTCATGACCCTAATCTTGTGTAAGAAATTTGCAATCCTAAACTTCTACCCAACATTAATCTTGAAATTAGTAACCCTAAACTTCGAGATGGCTAAAAATGAAAATAATACAAATAATCTTCAATGGGAAAATAAAACTAGGGGTACAGGTCATCTTTTGGCATCTTGCAAGCCAAGATTCCCCACTTTCCTTTTCCCTGTGCAACAGACTCCATTATTGCCGATTGCTCAGAAGTTGCTATTAACTTTAATAATGAGTACGAAATGTGCCAAATTTTGTTCAGAAAAATTAATTTGATTTGACTAAAGACTCTTGAATACGAAGTCCTATGAAAATGGTGGTCTATGACCGTGTCCATTGCCCACGATTTTATAATAAATTAGGCCATCTTGGTGAAGAGTGAAGAGTGAAGATATTTTGGAATGGATGCTTAGCTCAGTTGCGTGTGAGGAATGCTTTGCGACATTTAAGGAGGAAGCTTTTTTCTGTGAAATGTGAACATTCATGATGACTCATAGTAATCCAAATTCCTGAAAAATAAACTGCGATGTGAACACTGAGTTATGAGTCAAGTCCAAAGTGTGTGAACATGCTATGGGCGGTCGGCGATTGCGTAAAATTTTCTATTAACTTTAATGATGAGAATGAAATGTTAGGTATGAAAATTTCTACAGACCGAAGAGTATTGAATAGGTATCCAAGATCGCCATAAGAGTTTATGGACGGCTTTAAATGGTATATTTTTATCAGTAATTACCCACATACCCAAAGGGAGTTTGATGTAAGAAATGACCAATAAAAATAGTCTCTGCACGTCACCCGAGCCTTGATTGGGCTTGCAATAGGTAGTGAAGGTCTGAAGGTGGGATCAAAAAAAGGAATTTTCTATGCAGCCTTCAAAACCGTTATTTGACGGTAATTATTGATTAATTAAAAATAAAGAATACATTGTATTTTAATTTTTAATTAATTAATAATTACAGTCAAATAATCTTTTTGAGGGTTGTATTGGGGAAATTGTTGTGGAGAATAGAATGAAGTTACATATTGTAGGCTTGAACTCCTCCATATTGTCGCAAGAGGATTATAGTTGGAGGTAGTTAAGAATTTGGATTTCCAACTCCAATAAGTAATGGAGTATATTTTATTTTAATCAATTTTATTTTTTGTCTTTTTTAAGTTGTTTTGAACTTAATGTTCAAGATTTCTAAATAAATTGTGTTAAATCTTAATCATTAATTATCATGGATTGTGGAAATAAAATATTATTAATTGTTCTAAACTTTCATTTTGGTAATAATAATTATTAAAATAAATATAGAATTGCAATGACAAAATAAATTTTCATAAATTTGAATTCAGGGTTATGGAGAGATTTTAAATTTTGGTGTTCTAATTTTACTCAAGATTAATATTATAAGTGGTTTAATGGTGAAATATGTATAGGTATGTTGATTCTTAATTAGTTGTGGGCTCATTTTGAGAAATGGCTAAATTCAATTACATATTGACAGATGGTGCAATGTTATACAAAGTTGGCCTTGTTCTTTGACCCTTCACCTAATTGCATTGCCACACAATGACATACATTTTATGTCTCAACTATATTTGCACATATTTAAATATATTTAAAATTTATTACACTCTCATATCTAGGTATACATTAGGGATGATGCAAAAAGTTGGGACCACAAAAAGCTTAAAAAGTGGAAGTGTTTTTACTCTTTTTAGAATTTGTCACATTCAAACTAAAAATTTGAAGCACTTACACCTTGAATCTTTATTAAAGTTAGTAATATGAAATTCAGTATTTTGAATCTAATTTTGAAATGTGTAATTTATTCTAATATCTGAATGATAACAAATTAATTTTTAATAGGTATGTATAAAAACAATTTTTAAAAGTCTATTTATTTTTTAGCATACCATGAACTTGTATGAACACCATTACCTGACCTGAATAAAATTATTTTTCTAATTTCTTTTGGAGAAAGATATGTAACAACCTAAAGATTGATAAGGATATTTTTTGTTTCTTTTTCCTAATTTTTTTTATTAAATATTTATTGGCCCTAATTGTTGTTTTTAAAAATTCAACGTCTATGGAAAACATAATGTTTAAATTGATCCCAACTACTCACCATATTGCTTTCTCTAGAGTGATGAAAAATATCTTCTACTTTCTTCACACACCACCATTCTATCTTCCCATTCTCTATATGAGGACAATTGAATTAAATGCAAATCTTCTCCATAGGATTCTAATGATATCATAAAGTATTTGTAATTAATTACTTTTTCTTTTGTTTAGTGCCTCCATCTTGTTGGGCATATACATAGAGTTTAGTGGTTCATTTTGTTGGGGATTTTATGCTTTTGAAAAATAGAGAGAAAAATCTTGTGTTGTTGTAGCAATAACTTGAAGAAACAACTCTTTAGAAAGGTCATCTTTTACATGAAAATATGTGTTTTGTTGTAGGAGTATTTTGAATAAGCAGCCAATGAACAAGGGTCTCTCTCCTTAAAGTATTTTTTGAATGAAGAAAGAGTAATGACTTTGTTCTATGATATTAGATTGTATATGTTTTGAATGAAATATATAAACTCAAATCTTTTTGATACATTTTATTTTTTACTTTTTCATTGTATTTTTGGGGTTGTGTTTTATCCTCTATCTCTCCCCTTTACATAATTAGACCTAAACTAAACATTTTTTTTTTCATTGTGTAGAGAATTGTCTGAAGATTGATGACATATATTTTTTGTAAAAAAATTAAGAAATAAAAAGTTATTAAAAAACCAAAAAAATTTCTGATATTTCAAGTTTATGAAATATTTTTCTTAGAAATTAATTAAAAAATAGAAAACATAATCAAATCATATATATATACATCTAACCATCAATAATATGACAATGAAAAAGAATATTTAGATATACATAAGCAAAAGATCGATATTCTAAAAACCTTTGAATGTTAAGAATCCTTAGAAAAAAATGGTTGGAACTTTCCAAACACTAATTTCAAACCAAAACATTTAACCAACCATAAAACAACAATAAAAAAGAGGCTTATACATTTAAATCTACATAAGCAAAGGGTCTACGTGAACTGAATGTTAGAAACCCTTTGAAAAAAAATGGTCAAAGCTTTTCAAACACTAATTCCTTCCAACACTCACACATCTATCATTTTCTGGATGGAAAGTATCAATATTTCCAACTCAAACATATAAATTTAAACTAGAATGTTTAGCCAAACATTATACCCAGTGAATTGAAAATATTTGGCACTAAACGATATACTATTTTTAACAACATGAAATGTTCAAATTTCTATGGATAAACACATACACTAGTAGTGGGTTGTGATTCATATTTAACATATACATGTACCTAGAATGACAAACATATCAAAATTTACAATTGTAAGAGCTAAAAGTAAACCTGAGCATTTAAAAAGCCATAATATGCCATAAGAAGTATCCATTTTTATTTAAAACATATAGGAAAAAATAGGACCAATCTATAGAAAGTATACGTTATTAAAAAAGGACTTATCTTCTAATTTTTTGAAGCTAGAAAACCCATTGAACAAAAGTGGTAGGAACATCATATGTTTACATTATTAAAGTAGATCCCATATGCATTAGAAAGTATACTAGAAAAACTCTTTCAGCATATAGAAGGCTTGCTTCACAAATACTTACTTTAAAGAACTTCCTATCCATTTAGGGAAAAAGAAAAAACCCTTTAGAACAAAAAGGTTTAGATGCTATCCAAACCCTACTTTTCAAATGCCATGAACAAAGCTACCCATTAGTAGTCATGCAGGTGTACAAAGTGAAGAAGCCTCCTGGGGAAATCATAACTAGTCTTTGCTTGGAAGTGGTGCATCTAATAGGATTCCTCTGGAACCTCTAAAAGAAACAAAAGGAACTAAATGGTAGGGTTTGCATGTTTTGCTAGGACTTGGGGATGGGGTATTCCTCTACCCAAATGCACAATGTTAAGTACCTTTTCTAAACCAATGAGAAGCATGGGGTCAAAAAGTTCCCCTGCTAACTCAGAAATCCCATCCTTAGCAATATGTAGGTCTAATAGTGAAGCTATGAACTAGGAGGTAATATTAGAATCTACACAATACCTCTTTTGAGAATGTAGAAACTCTCGGCCTAAGATAAGATTAATAGATTTGAATCTTAGAAAGCCCTTATACATCAAAATCCCTATCGACCATTTATCTATAATTGTGCCTAGAAAATCTCGCTACCCTTTTGAGCAAGACAGAAGCACTAGTGTTTCCATGATGGCTAAATTGAGCTCTTCGAATCCATCCTAGCTTCAAATGAGCTTTAAAACCAATAACAACAAGAAACTCTGCACCATCAGTATGCCACATCTATGAGCCTTACATTTCACATGAGGTTGTTGAGGCTTCGACTCTCTACTTCATTATTTACTAAAAAGGCTCACTTAGCATTCTTGTTCTCAATATGTGTTCTCTAAGGTAAGTATAATTATCATTATCTTTAATTAGCTGATAGGATTTTTTTTTTTAAGTTTCCACCGAGATTTTCATCAACCCAACCACGAATTGGATTTTCTGACATCAGCGGTTTGCCGATTGGTGGGAAGGGTACCATTTTATTTTGGTGACATGGGCATTGGTAATTACATGGGTTAGTGGCAATGGAGAATGTTGTCGTCCTAATGGGGAAGGTGAATGGTAAGTGTTTGTTCATTGATATGTGGGTTGGCGGAGATCGAGGTGGTGTCCTCGAAAGGCAGAAGGTGAATGGTAAGTTCTTACTTGTCCGAGGGTTATTGCATTCTGTGGTTGTTGTATGATGGAGGTGGATGAAGTAAATGTAGATGGACAAAGTAAATGTGATATTGAATGTAACAGTTTGGGAAAGTATACTTTTATTAAGTTGCATTGTGAAAACAACAATTGTGGTGTTGGTTTCATAGCAGATGAATGTAGTAAAAATCATTGCCTTCAGCTCTGTCACTGGTTTAATACCAAACTATTCAGAAATTATTTTATGCCAGATTGAAATTTGGTGTTCTTCAGAATCTGTAAGTCATTTTACATGGGTAGTTTGCATGGATGGTTAATTTATTTTCTATGTCTTCTTGTCAAAATTTTGTATCTTTGGTGTAATACCCATTGTGGAGATTTGAATGAGATTATCATTATGTATCAATGGATGGATTGTAGTTAAGTTTTTTTTGTTTTGTAAAAAAATATGCTTAGGGTTAGTAATTTTTTTGCCATTGGTTTATGGTTTTGGTTATCTGTGTGTATCTTTCACATTATAGCCATCATAATAGGAGTAATTTTGATTAAGTTGCATTGTTGAAACAACTATTGTGGTATTGGTTTAATATCAGACTATTGTAAAAAAAAATTCCTGTAGCTCTATCAGCGGTTTGATAACAGGCTGTTCGCACACTGTTCCAAGCCAAATTGAAAATTGTTGTGTTCCAGAATATGTAAGTCCTTTTACATGGTTAGTTTACATAGATGGTTTATTGATTGTTGATGTCTTCTTACTATATGTTTGTATCTTTGGTTTTATACCCATTTTTCAAGCTTCCAAAGAGATTATCATTCTCTATGGATAGAAAAATTACACAAAAATCTTCTTTCTTTGGTCAAAAAATATGATTAGGGTTATTTATTTGTTCATTGTTGGTCTACTATTTCGGTTGTCTATGTGTATGCCCATTTTGGAGATTTGAAAGAGATCATTGTTCTGTATGAATGGAGAAATTGCACTTGAATCTTCTTTCTTTCGTGAAAAAATATGGTTAAGGTTGGTTATTTGTACACATTGTTTGTCTATTGTTATGGTTGTCTATGTGTATATTTGGCATTGCAACCATTACCATGGGAGAAATTGTAGTTATCTATGTGTAGGGTTTAGGGTTGTATGAAAGCATTATTATATTGGACATAAAATTTCTTTGGTCGTTGTCCAGGTCTTTTACAATTTCTCTACTTGTGGTGATGTAGCTCAAATTTTCAATGAATCTTGTGGGGTTATATTGATTTTTACATGGGTGTTTTGCATAGATGATTAATGTATTTTTAATGTATTCTTGTTTTATGTTTCTATCTTTTGTGTTATACCCATTTTGGAGACTTCAAAGAGATTATCAGTCTTTGTGGGTGGAGAGATTGTAGTTTTTGATAAGAGGAGAAACATGTTTTGAATGGACCTAAAACCATTATGTTTTGAAGGGACCCAAAACCTAAACAAGGGTGGAAAAGCTACCTAAAGAGAATACAATAAAGCCTAGCAGTGAAATAAAGATAAACCAACAGCCAAAAACATTTGTCCAACAAAGAACCAAGATACTACATGGATCTTGAACCCAAGAGAAAAGCCTGCAAAAACTAGGTGATAGCATACCATTCACTCAAGAATATTATTCTCTCCATACCATTGGCAGAAAAAACTACATTATAGGTTTCTAGAAGTAAATCCCCAAAAGTAGAAAAAATATTACTGAACAACATACCCTCTCCACCCCTATAGGAGAGATGAGCAAAAGAGCTCGAGGTTCCAAGCATATTCCATAAAAATTAATTTCTCACTCCACCTCTATAGGAGACAAGACCAAGCTTGTCCAACCCACCATAGCCATAGCACCCCAGCACACCAACATTCCACCTCAATAGAAATGGGATCCCCCTTAATGGGAAAAGTCAGAAGAGACCTTTATCCATAGAATACACCTCAACCCAAGAGGGAGAGGACTCCACCTCCAAAGGAGAGGCCTTCACCTGAAAAGAAGACCTAGTATTTAGAGAGAAGGAATATATTGTAGTGAGAAGGAGGACCTTAGCGAGAAACTACAACAACAACATCTGGGTCTTCAAAAAATTATCTCTAAAAACCACCCAACCCTCAACACCTTCAGCACAGAACAAAACTAATACAACACCAAATCCATACCCATAGAAGGGTCCAACCAAAGCACCAACCCCCAAACACCATCAAAGACCAACAAGGCACATGGGGGAAAATATTGAACAAGGGATGAAGAAATATACCTACTCTCAACAAGAAAAACCCCTAATAACACCAGTGCAAGCACACACCAAACCCAGTAGAGCATAGGGAAGAGAACAACCTCACTTGAGCAGCACAACCACTCCATCTTATGGGACAACCACCCAAATCAGGCTCCAAACCAAGATAATAGACATTAAAGTCCATCTACCATTTGGAAACCACAATCCAGTTGGCAAAACCTCCAAAAGATGGCCCCCAAACAGAGAACACACAAACGCATTGAACAACCCATAGGAAGTGAGAAGAAGAAAAGACCGAAAAATAAAGCCCCCAAGCCATCCTACTACACCAAGCAGATCCAAAATTAAGCCTCTTCTTCAACCCAGAAACCCCAAGGACACCCAAAAAATTGCACACTCCTTGTAGGGAACAATAAAGCGGAAGGGGGAAATGCACTGCACCAGAAAACACAAAGGGCCATAGACTTTATGTGCTAGAAAAACCTCCAAAAGATAGCCCCTAAAAAAAGAACACATAGACACATTGAAAAACCCAGAGGAAGTGAGAAGAATAAAATGCCAACAAATAAAGCCCCCAAGCCATCCTACTACATGAAGCAGAACCAGAAATAAGCCTCTTCTTCAACCCAAAAACCCCAAGGACACTCGAGCAACCACACACTCCCTGCATGGAATAGCAAAGTAGAAGGGGCAAACACACCACACCAGAAAACACATAGGGCCATAAACTAGCCCTCCAACACTCAACGTTAACCACAACAACATCAAAAGTAGTAATGCCAAGGGAGAAGCCAAAACCCGACATAGGGCAACCAAAGACCCCGCCAACCGCTATGTCTCCTACCTCAGAGAAACCTCCAACCTCTTCTGAGGCCCTCTGAATACTGTACCCACCAGATCCACTGCTTTCCCTTCTTAGCTCTGAAATAAATGACTCTCGCACAGGAATCCAAAGGAGCACAAAACTTTGCATTGGATTTTCACTACAGATGATGGTCCCAAACAGTCACTTCCCCCCGCCATCATCATCCTCCAATTTAGATTCCTCCTCTCCCGCCTCTACAAATTTCAAATTTCCTCTACCACTCCTACTACAAACCATCCACATTTTTTTAATGTGGAGAGACTATAGTTAAATCTTCAATTTCTTTCTTCAAAAAAATATGGAGAGGGTTACTAATTTTTGGCTATTGAGTGCTATTCTAATACATATTTTACAATTTCTTGATTTCTCTATAATATTTAGTGAAGTGTGCAGTTGTACTCATTTTACAAAGATTATTGCTACATATTGGGTTTAGGAGTTGTATTCAATGTGGCTTTGGGAAAATTGCAATTAAATCTTCTTCCTATAGTCAAAAAAATATGGTTCAAGGGTTGAGTGATTTTTGTGGCCCTTGTTTATTCTTTGTAGTTATGGTTGTGCAACTTTTGCTTTATACCTATTACCATAGGAGCAATTGTAGTTAAATCTTCTTTCTTTCACTGTTGGTCTATTGTTTTCATTATTTGTGTATATCTTTGGCATTGTAGCCATTACCATAGGAGGAATTGTGGCTATCTGTGTGTAGGGTTTAGGGTTATATGAAACCATTGACATATTGGAGATAAAATTGCTTTGGTGACTATTTAGCGATATTGTAATAGCTCTTTTTACAATTTCTCTATTTCTATATAATATTTACTGTTAGGTGATGTAGCTCAAATTTTCAATGGAGGTTGTGGTGTTATATTGATGTTTTCATGGGTGTTTTGCATAGATGATTAATTTATTGTTAATGTCTTTTTCTTATATGTTTGTATCTTTGGCGTTATACCCATTTTCAAGACTTGAAAGAGATTACTACTCTTTGCGGGTCGAGAAATTGCAGTTAAATCTTCTTCCTTTTGTGGAAAAAATATGGTTAGGGTTACGAATATTTGGCTATTGAGTGTTATTCTAATACCTCTTTTACAATTTATGTTTTTCTTCCTATGGTCAAAAAGATATGGTTGGCATGAGTGATATTTGTGGCCCTTGTTTATTGTTTGTAGTTATGGTTGTGCAACTTTTCCTTATACCTGTTACCATAGGAGAAATTGTAGTTAAATTTTCTTTCTTTCAGTGTTGGTCTATTATTTTGATTATATGTGTATATCTTTGGCATTGCAACCATTACCATAGGAGGAATTTTAGCTATCTGTGTGCAAGGTTTAGGGTTGTATGAAATGATTGACATATTGGAGATAAAATTGCTTTGGTGGCTATTTAGTGTTGTTCTAGTAGATCTTATACAATTTCTCTATTTCTATATAATATTTAGTTTCAAGTCAACTAGCTTTAATTTTCAATGGAGGTTGTGGCGTTATACTAATGCTTGCATGGCTGGTTTGCATAGATGATTTATTTATTGTTAAAGTCTTCTTGTTATATATTGATCTACTATTTTGATTATCTGTGTATATCTTTGGTGTTGCAACCATTACCATAGGAGGAATTATAGCTATATGTGTGTAGGGTTTAGGGTTGTATGAAACTATTGACATATTGGAGTTAAAATTGTTTTGGTCGCTATTTAGTGTTATTCTAATAGCTCTTTTACAATTTCTCTATTTCTATATAATATTTGGTGTCAGGTGATGTGCTTCAATTTTCAATGGAGGTTGTGGCATTATATTGACATTTGCATGGGTGTTTTGTATTGATGATTAATTTATTGTTAATGTCTTCTTTTTATATGTTTCTATCTTTGGTGTTATACACATTTTTGAGAGTTGAAAGAGATTATTGCTCTTTGCAGGTGGAGAGATTGCAGTTGAATCTTCTTCATTTTGTAGAAAAAATATTGTTAGGGTTACTAATATTTGGCTATCAAGTGTTATTCTAATACCTCTTTTACAATTTATGTATTTGTCTATAATATGTGGTGCCAAGTGATGTAGCTCAAATTTCCAATGAAGTGTGTGGGGTTGTCCTCATTTTTCATAGATTATTGCTATGTATTGCTTTTTGGAGCTCTATTTAATGTGGGTTTAGGGAAATTATAGTTAAATATTCTTTCTTTCGTCAAAAAAATATGGTTATGTTTAGTAATCTTTGTGGCCCTTGTTTATTCTTTGTAGTTATCATTGTGCATCTTTGGGTTTATACCCATTACTATAGGGGAAATTGTAGTTTAATTTTCTAAGTTTCATCAAAAAATATAATATCTCTTCCTGTTTGAGAAGGCTCTTTCGACAATGCAATTTAATCAATATACTTTCTCCCATATTTTGTAGCACATCACTGCTAAAACTATGTAGCCTGCTATCGAAAGGAACAACTAGTAAAGGCTGGGGCACATGAACAATAAATTAATCATTTATGCAAAATACCCATGTAAATACACACACACACACACATATATATACATGTAAACATATAGACATATATATACATGTATACATATATATGTATATATACATGTCTACATATGAATACATATATACATGTAAACATATACAAATATATGTGTGTGTGTACATATACTTTTTCATAGGTTTTGCGGCACACCAATGTTAAAACCATCCAACCTGCTATCAAAAGGAACAATATTTAGAGCTCGAAAGGCATGAACAATAAATTAGTCATTTATGCAAAAATACCCACGTAAAACATGCACACACACACACACACACACACACACACACACACACACACACATACACACACACACACATATATCTACATGTAAACATAAGGACATATATATACATGTAAACATATACATACATATACATACACACCTAGATATAGATGAAATTAGTTTTCCTGGTGTTAGATAGTAAATGTCTTTTTGATAGATCTTTTATACTTTCAGTAGTTTCCTATAATATTGAGTGATAATGTAGCTTGGATTTTTAATTAACAACTGAACTGTTATATAGATTGGTGTAGGTACGATATACTTTTATCTCTCTCTTTTTTTAATATTTATTAGCCCTGGAAGCATATCTATATTTATTTTTTTACTAAACAAGTGCAATGAAGGAAAATGCACATCATGACAACACATGGATAGAATGATTAAGGAAAATATATTTTAAAGTCTTTGAAAAGATCAATGCATGTTTGCTTCCACCTGTATATATATATATATATGTGTGTGTGTATTCATGTATGTATGTATGTATGTATGTTTGTATGTATGCATAAATATATGTATGTATATTTTACAAATAGTTTTGTTAAAATTTCCCCATTTCTTTATAATAGTGAATGGTGGATAATGCAATTGTTGTTATACAATTCCTCTATTTGCTAGTAGACTATAAAGAAGGTGGGGGACCAAAGAAAAATGAAAACCATGGTAACTCAATGAATGTGCAAATGCATATAGCCAAAGGAAAGAATAAATTATGTAGCCATTCACAATCTACAACACCCTCTTTGTAAGGATTTCAAGTGAAATCAATTAGAGGGATATGAAGGAGCTAATTTTACAAAATGTGCATAAAACCAAAGATGCACAGAGTGTATATATGTGTCTACATATATATATATATAATGTGGTTTGGTGGTGGTGGACATGATGACCTTGATATGTGGAAGGTGAATGGTAGTTTGCCTCTTAATATATTGACTAGGTTGCATTGTTGAAACCGGCATTGTTGTGTTGGTTTGGTAGGAGAACCCTGCCCAAGATGTGTGCTCCCTACTGGTTTAATAGTAGATTGCAGCCACAATGGATCTTTTGACAATGCAACTTAATCAATGTACTTCCTTGCGCATTATATAGAAAAATTGAGCTACATAGGGTGGAATTAAATATTTTAGAGCAATAGAGAAATTTTGAAACAACTATTATATGACAAGTCCTTTTCACAGTTTAGCTAACAAAATTCCCATTGGATACTTTAAACAGATAAGAAACCCTCTGCATTTCCATATATATACAATCACTCCTATCTTAATTTTTATGGTTCTTGAATGTTTTCCTAATAATCATGTTAGAATTTGTGTTTTCCTCTATAATATTTAGTGCCACACAGTGGAGCTTGAATGTAGAGTATATTTATATGTATATATATCTGTATATATATATATATATTTAGATATGTATGTATGTATGTATATATATACATATGTATGTATGTATGTCTATATATATATGTAATATATATGTATATATGTATATATATATGTGTATATGTATAAAAATACATATATATAAATGTGTATGGGAAAGTATACTGCAAAATGTGTGAAAATATATTGGTTGGGTTGCATTGTTGAAATAGCCATTGTGGTGTTGGTTCGATAGAACACTTGTAAAATTATTGAACAAAAGATATTCCTAAATGTTGCTCATTGGTGAATAAGTATTGCACAAAAAATTATGGAGCTAGAATTTACAAGGCAGATGTTAGATAGACCAGTTGTCTTCTATTAACATGTTTCATGATATTCTTCTACCCTCATCTATTAGAACTATTAATAACTTTCATGATATTGTTTTCCACTCATGTATTTGAAGTTGTCTATAAAAGAGTATTCTATTGTTCTTCTAACAAGGATTGTTTTCTAATCTTTCAAATTATGTAATATTTAACATGCTTAATTTGTTTGGATGGAATATGTTATCATTTAGATATATTGTTGTATATATAGATAAATATATACATGCGTATGGATATATATATCTGCTTATTTGTGTTTTTCAAAATGGCTAGACAGAGGAAAAATTGAGCCTATATATATACTTAAGGATATTCATTCTTGTTGTTCTATATTCCATTGTTTCTATTAAAAAAGATGAAGGTATCAAGTAGCAACATATACAAATGTTTTCATATAGATGTTTATACAAATATAGCAAGAAAATTGCATGCATTCTAAGTTCTCCACCAGGTGGCATTGAATGTTGGAATACCTTAATCTTTGATTTTTATTGTGGGATAGTGTTGCCAATCATTCAACTATAGTTGGAAGATTCCTTTCCTTTAAAGGGTTCCAAAAATATGTCTGTGGAGTTGAGGTTCATAGATGGATCTCAAGAGCCCACAAAAATTGATTTGGTGATTGATTTAGTGATAGCTCCTACAAGTGATGCTATAGAGTCTGACTCTAAGGATGCCATCCACCAGCTTGCAACCTCTAATTCCATAAGTTTGCCCTGCTTTTCCATTGCACCTATTGCAAACTTGCTCTTATTGTTTCCTACCTTTCTTTTTGGTGCTGCTTGATTGGAATTTAGGTGTATACATATATGGCTGGACCTAGTAGATGATATAGATATGAAACTAGACATCAATTGATCTTTTAGAACACATAAAAAATGTATCTCTATCCAGCCTTTTCTTTTCTTACTCATTCTATCAATTTGGTGTGATGATGTGCATTTTTTTTATTACACTTGTCTTTGTAGGCTGCAAAGAAGCATCCAACTTTGACCCCATTTGCAATTTTTTCCATCAATGTTGGTGATGTTGTTTCCTCTCCAGTCCTTAATTTCTGTCCTCCAAAAAAATTGGTAGTGATGAAGGGCACATTGAGTGATAAAAGGTTGTCTTGTCTGATGGCCACCATTTGAAAATAGGAACTCTCCCTTCTAAATGCAATGACGTGTTGTTATTAGGTGCCTTGAAAATAGGGTCCATCATATGTTTAAAAGACTATGTTTGTAGGAATATCCAAGATTCAAGGTGGGCTGTGTTGTTTGTTGTATATCTTAAAAAATTTCCTCTCTTTCATTTTTGCCTCATATAATTTGTCCAATATATTGTTTTGCTTCTTTTCCAGGGCCTTAACATATTCAACTTAGTTGTAATTATGCCTGATTGTCAAATTATTAGGACCCCTAGGTATTTGTTCAAGAAGCAAGAAGAGAAAATGTTTGTGCCTTACTCACCTTTTCCTTCTAAATGGGACCCTAAATTTGGTCTGCAGTTGTCCCCTAGAAAACAAAACAACCCTCCAAAGGTCATCCCTATTAAAGCTTTAAACATTTATCAAAATGTTTGGGTTTGGACAATGAAAGGGTGTGTAACACATATTAGGGAGATGCATCATCTCCAGAAACAAAGAGGTGAAGGGTAGTTGTTTAGTTTTGACATTATAGATATGGAGGGGAAAAGAATACATATTACTTGTTTTGATGATGTTGTTGAATTGCATTATGGTCTATTTGAGGTGTGGTTAACTTATTTAATATTGAGGGGATTGCTCAAGGAAGCCAATAAAAGATTCATTAAATTAAATAGTAATCTTGAGATTGTTTTGGATGAAAAATCAACAATAAAATGATGTGAAGATGAGATTCCTGTCCCAAAAAAAAATTTCTTTTGTGCCGATTAGTGACATAAGCAACTATAGTGATAAAAGTTTCATTGATATTATTGGCATTGTAGTGCATGTTGGGTACATTTCAATTGTCTGTAGGAGAAATGGAACTGAAACAATTCGACAAACCATTAAACTATATGATATTTCTTCTTTGATTGATATTAATTTGTGGGGCCCAATTTGGCAAGAAAAAGGTGATACCTTGGAGCAGATGTACCTTTTTGGTGAATTAGTCATTGTTGTTGTTCATGGTGGTTGTGTAGGCTACTTTAAAGGAAAATTTGTCAACACATCAACAAGAACAGTCCTTGAGATTAACCCTTCTATTCCTAAGGCAAAGACTCTTAAATCCAAGGGCCCAATTAAAGTAGACCAAGTGGCTTCAACTTCTTCTACACCTTGTAGGATGAATCCATCAAATGATAGAGTTACTATTGCATTTATCTTAAACAACTACCTCCATTTGGCATAAATTGTTGAAGCCATTTTTAAAGCAACCATTCAAATTGCAAAAAATGAGTCTTTTTGTTACTCTGCTTGCCCCTTGCTGGATAATGGTAAAGAATGTAAAAGTAAATGCACATGCCCCTATGCTGATGTTTGGTTTTGTGACCGTTTCCAGATGGAAATTGAGGAATGCAACTATTGCTATCTTTTGTAGTTAAAGATGCAAGACCATTCAGGAAACCTTTGGTGTATTGCTTTTGATGAAGCTACCACTAGTTTGTTGAAAATTCCAACAAAAGAACTCTACACATTGTAGGACAACACTGAATCTACAACAAATCTTGTTGTTGTTATTAAAGGCCTTTTTTGTAAAGCATACATATTTACTGCTTTGATTAGAACAAAAACTTATAATTCTGAGGACCGGTTGAAAACAACAATTGTCAAATCATCGAAAGTTGATTTTGAAGTAGAGCGTAAATTGTTGCTTGTAGACATAATGAAGATATCTACTCCTGCTCTAGAAAAAGGCTCCACTAGCCAGCCTACGCTTTGACTGGTCTTTTGCACTTCTGATCATTTCTCATAGCTTTGAATTTTAGATTTTGACTATGGGATGCTAAGACTTGTGTTTAAGAAATATGGACACATCTTATACATATGTTTGCATCTACATATTTCTAGATTTATCGACCTGCCATCTTTTTTATTATAGCATGGTGCATCAATTTTCCTGTCATTGCCACTTTTGAATATTTCAAATCAGTTGGATGGTTATATGATATGTTTACATAGATTAGAATTTCAAAGACAATTGAACAATTTATTTCCATGTATATTTCAAATATTTTCTATATAGGAAATAGTTGACAATATATTTTAATATATATTAAATATTTTGTATATGGCTAATCATTGAGAATTTACTATCATATAGATTTGAAATGTCTTGAATATAACTAATAGTTGAAATGTATAGTTGAGGAGTCTTGTTTTTTTATTTAAAAAATAAAATAAAATGATATTTGCATATTAACATTCCCAATATAGAATTGCTAGTAGATTATATTTATTTATATACTTTCTCCTTTTTGTTGAAATTTTTTTTGTCACATTTAAAATCTGCATGAATGTTATAATTTTTTTCATTATGCAAAAATTAGGAGTCATAAATTATTTATTGCATCAGTTTAATGAGATTGTATTCGACTTAAAGTTTCATTGAATGCTAATCACTCTTGGTTCTTGGTCATTATTCACCTACAAATTTAATGAAATATATATATGTGTGTGTGTGTGTGTGTGTGTGTGTGTGTGTGTGTGTGTGTGTGTGTGTGTGCTTCCAGGTCTAATGAATGTCAAAATTATGGAAAAGATAAACTTATGTCATACTTGAACCAATATATATAACAATTCACTTCTCAACTAAAAATTCAAGCTATTGAAAAGACATTTACTATGTAAGAAAGGAATCTGTTAAAGACCTATTAAAAATAAATTTACTATGTAACCATTACCTTGAAAATTATAAATTTTTGTTTTCTTTGCAAAGCTTATTGACCAATGAGGAACATTTAGCTAGATCATTTGTTTAAGAGGTAAGATCTAGGTTGTTTGTAAAATCCATAGAAAAGTGTTCTCTATTTGTCTATAATATTTAGTGCCAAGTACATAGAAAATAGAAGAGGTGAAAAGATTAGTGACCCTAACCATATTTTTTCATGAAAGAAAGAACATTTAACTAGAATTGGTCATGTGGTAATGAGTATAATGCCAATGCTACACGTAGATAACTACAAGTGATAAACGAAGGGAAAAAGGTATGTTTGTAGGTATATGTATATGTATATGTATATTTATATGTATATGTATATGTATATGTATATTTATATGTATATGTACATGTATGTATATGCATATATATGTGTATGTATATGTATATGTATATGTATATGTATATGTATATGTATATGTTTATGTATATGTATATCTATGTGTATATCGATATGTATAATGTTGATATATAGAATTCTCTGTTCAATATTTTACTTTTTTTGTCTTCCTCTATATTGCTTTCAGAAATATATAGTCTTCTATGTTAGAATCCAAGATTAGACATACAAACCAGAAAGTACCTTCCACAAGAGAAAAATAGAAACAACAAGAGAAATTTGCATGAAGATGTGCAAATGAATAATATTCAAGAATTGAGAAAATACAAGAGATGAATTGCTTTATAAAAGCAATGTATGCATAACCCTAAAAGGAAACCCTAGTGTGCAGACAAGTAATAATTAATAAATAATTAATTATTAATGTGCCTAAGTTTAGCTTAATTAAAACTAAAGTGATAAGTTAATTAATTAACCAATATGATTAAATTAATTAAGTGAAATAACTTATTACTCTAACACCCCCACTTTAGATGAACTTAGGAAGTAGCTAAAACACTAAGGAAAAGATGAATTAAAGCAAAGATGGGTCCTGACAACAAGGCCTAATCAGGGACCCATGTACAAATGCAATGAATAAGAAAGAGGAGAAAACCCAATGGAGATCAGACATGCAAACTAGAAAATACCTTCCACAAGAGAAAAATAGAAACAACAAGAGCAATTTGCATGAAGATGTCCAAATGAATAATATTTAGGAATTGAGAAAATACAAGAGATGAATTGATTTATAAAATAAATGTATGAATAACCCTAAAAGGAAACTGTAGTGTGCACACTTAATAATTAATAAATAATTAATTATTAATGTGCCTAAGTTTAGCTTAAGTAAAACTAAAGTCATAAGTGACTTAATTTATTAACCAATATGATTAAATTAATTAAGTGAAATAACTTATTACTCTAACACCCCCCTTAAGATGAACTTAGGAAGTAGCTTAAAAACTAAGGAAAAGATGTATGGAAGAAAAGATGGGTCCCGACAACAAGGCATGATCAAGTACCCATGTACAAATGCAATGAATAAGAAAGGGGAGAAAACCCAGTGGGACAAAACCCCCCTTCAATGAGATGACCTACTACAAAGAAGTATTGGAAGAACACTAGTGGAGTAACATTGGAATCCTAAATTTGGAAAGCAAGGAAAGATACCTCTGTTTACAAGAATCCATATGAGAGTCACTGAAGGACTCAGACAAAATCATGATAATGCAACAACAGGCCTGATGCCATAGAACACTAGAAAACTCACAAACTAGAACCCTGGAATCTATTAAGCAACACTAGATGTATAAATGATGCCCCCCATAAGAGGGAATTATTTGATGAAAGAATTTGGAAGCTATGTGTATCTCGATGTTGATGCCAAAATGTGCCTAAAACTAATCCATAGGAGCAAGTACCATGAAAATTTTGGAATATTAACCATAAAATGAATAGCCTTCAAACTAAGATGTGAACCAATGCTAACCAAAATGTGTCAAGCTATGAGAAAATGTGGTCAAAAGAAACTACATAATCCAGATACAACTCAAACAAGTTGTCATCAATATGAAGATGAGATAAAAGTGCATGCAATGTAACTACACTCTAATCAAATTATTGTGCAAGAAGCCCCACTGATGGAACTTTATATAAGTTCATTTATTACAATACCCCATGATTGTAAAAGGAGAACATGCAAAACATGCATAAATTAAAGAGAAAATGTAAACCTACTGCATGAAAGAAAAAAAGAGTGCATGCACAAACCAATGTTCACATCTACCTCCATGATTAAAATGGATGTTAGATCTATGTAGAGGCCTAAATCAACTTTTTAGTGCCGCTTGAATCTCAAAAAATAGATAACTGAGGCAAAAGATATGTCGTTCGAAGTGAAAACTGCTTCATATGACTTCAGAGGCCTAGAAAATAAAATTCAAGAAAAATCTAGAAAATATTCCTACACAAATTGATTGGCGTTAGAATTAGCTTTCCAATGGTATGTTGTTTGTGAAAAACGGATATTGTACACAAAATTTATGCTCAATTTAGCATGAACATTGCTCCAAAAGGGCCAATTTGTCCTATAGGAAGTGCAGGGGGCTAAAAAAAAAATGCCCCTCATCGCTTGGGTGAATTAGGGGGTTGGTGAGTAGGGGCTTGGGGTAGAGCCCCTAGTCACCCATGTGACCAACAAGTTCTACTGGAGGAGCTCGGGGGCTAGGCGCTTAGTGCCTGGTCCACAATATGATCATCAACTAGTGCTAAGGAGCCCTCAGGGGCTAGCGGAGGAGGGCGACAACGGTGGTGGGTTGGAGGCCAGTGAGCGGTGCTATAGTGACCACTTGGTGGCTGAGTGGTGGCCACTAGGTAGTAGCTCAAAATAACATTGGAGGTACTTTTTCAAAGTGATTTTTTTGATTTTTTTAAAAATGTTCCTCGTAGAACAATTACTCCTAGAACAATTTGTGCCCAATTACTCCAAAATTGACCAAGTGATAGGAATTCCTAGGGTTTTTGGCTGCTGTGAACGTGATGGTGACCTCCATTTGTGCCCAAAGTTCCCCAAAAATCAGCTACCCCCAGATCTTGTAAAAAAATCACCAAACTTGAAAGCCTTGCTAATCTAGCAAACAATGATGAAAATTAATGAAACAAAAGCCAATCCTGACTTTTTCTAGCACTTTGAATCCAATGGAGATTCCTGATCTGATCCAAAATGCACCATAAATAAGCTCAAGGCATGAAACCCTCGAGGAACCCCAAACATTCTCTCCAATGAATTTCTCCAAAAAACTGAGAAGGGGATACAAATAAAGGCTTTGATACCATGCTAGAATCCAAGATCAGACATGCAAACCAGAAAATACCTTCCACAAGAGAAAAACAAAAAAAAGAAGAGCAATTTGCATGAATATGTCCAAATGAATAATTTTCAGGAATTGAGAAAATACAAGAGATGAATTTCTTTATAAAAGCAATGTGTGCATAACCCTAAAAGGAAACCCTAGTTTGCACACTTAATAATTAATAAATAATTAATTATTAATGTGCCTAATTTTATCTTAAGTAAGAATAAAGTGATAAGTGACTTAATTAATTAACCAATATGATTAAATTGATTAAGTGAAATAACTTATTACTCTAACATTCTATATATTCCATTTTTTGCTTAATATATAATAATAGTCCACACAATTTGTGAGGCCTTGCCTGAACCTATTCACAAGAATGGTGGACTTTGTTGACTTGATAAGTTGGTGGTTGTGGATCTGATTGTGTTGCTTAATGGGTGTGGGATGGTGAAATCTTGCCATGCACTTCCACTGGTTCACAGATTGGATGTTTGACAAGTGTTGTGTTCTAGAATATGCACTATCTTGTAGACATATTGTTGTTGTAAGTTGTTTTGCCCTATCTTTTTGGCCATTTCATACACACCTAACCACAAATATATATTTTGATAGTTTTTTTTATAAATTTATAATTTACTAGCTTATAGATTTACCCCTTTTCTTATTGTAGGGCTAGACATCCTTCAGCGCATAGCAAAGTTGTATACTTTCCCCTTTTATTTCTACATGTTAGATACATTCCATAACATAGCAAAATCAGGTATGTCTATAAAGTTATTCCTATACATTGTATTCTTTAAAATAAAACCTTTTCTATTTCTTTGATGTCTTCCTCTAAACAATTTTTGTGTATTTTATCTACGAAATTCCATCTTCTATAGTTCTTTTTTAGGCATTCTCTTTCCCTAGAAAGTTATTGGAGCTAGAAAAACTCTAGGAAAAGGAATACATATATTGGAACATAGAATTATTTTAGCAACTTCACTATTCTCTAATATATAATAAAACTATGTCACATTTGTGGTGAGTGTTCCAGGGCCCCATGAGGCTTCATGATGCCAATGTCGTGGGAAAGTGAGAAAACATGAGATTTGTACTTCTACCTTTCCCTCTCATATTAGGCATAAATATAAATATATATATTTACATACAATGTGAACTATATCTAAAAACCAATGCTTCAAACCATAGATAGGTACACACACACACACACATATATATATTCAAGTGTAATAGAAGAATTGTATGAAAGGTATTAGAATAACACTTATTTGTTACTAAATATTATACACAAGAATTCAATTCTTGTGTATTGAGTCGACTAGCTATACCATTTCACACCCATGTAATTACCAACCTCCATGTTCATAGTTCCCCATCAACTGAGGCATCCTCAGTGTTGGTAAATCCAATTCACCCACACCACAATGGCTCTTTCAACAATACAACTTAATCAAAGTATGCTTTCCCACATGACAACATTCAATATAACTTTTACTTCGATCGTCGGCCCCTATACGTTGAAGGGAAGATGCATTGGTGCATGTTCCAACAAATACTAACCATTCACCTTCCTCGTTATGATGACACCATTCTCCACCATCACCAACCAATGTAATTACCAACGCCCACGTCACCACAAAAAAAAATGGTGCCCTCCCCATCAAAAAATGTGAAGCTACATTCTTTGGCATGAAACCCATATTAAATAGAACTCGTAAATGAAACAAGTACTAGTAATCAGCACAACCTTCCCACAATGGCACAAACTTAATAAAAAATTCAAGCTACATTGCCTAGGAGTAAATTTTGAAGTCAAATAGAGAATTTGAAAAAGAGCTATTGCATGAAAAATCTTCTCCCAAACTCAATTAAGTAATCATCAATGATTTTAAAAATTACACATGTGAAATCACTTACAAATTCTGCACCACCATAGTTTCAAAACCTTGCAATCTACTAAAAAATGGAGCCAAATACGATGATTTTAACAATAGTCTACTACCAAACCAGCAACATGATGGCTCTTTCAACAACATAAATTCATCAAACTATACTTTCTTGGTGTATGTTTTCCTCCAAGATGTGCTTGCATTAACCAACTTGAAGACCTTTTTCTCTGTCTTCACTCAAGAACCTGATGGCCTCAGGGTTCTAAAATGGCCTAGATCATTAACTAAGCCCTCCTCTAACTCTGTCACAAGAGTTAGTCTTCTTGTGCTTCACCTCGAACGATTCAACACCCTTTGCAAGTGCTTACTTTACCTTGGACTTAGAAAGATCTAAGTGCCAACTTCTTTAATCTATTAGAACTGCTTGTAGGGGAGTTGAAGATGTTGTCTCCATGCTTTTTGCAACCAAACTGGTTCATTTTTCTTGGTGTCCACTCCTCAATCTACCCAATTTCATGAATTTTCCTTTTGAAGGGGCTAATCCTTATAGCCCTTACCAGTCGGTTTTTGGCCTTTTTCTCTCAAAGTTGCCACACAACCTATCCAAAAAAGTACACTTTCAGACACCCTTTTCGAAGTTTTAAATCTTGCACTCAATTTTAGGTTACTACCTATTTCGTACATGTGATTCCCGTACCTTTGGAGAGCAGGCCTAATTGCCCTATCTTCTAGTGTTTCACAGTTTCCTCTTTCAAACATGCCTATGATGGATTATTGGGAACCTCAATCTTTTTGGATAGTGCAAATATTATCTCACCCCACCTGAAACTATACGGATTTCATACAATGGTCCCCTCCCCTGCCTTAGTTCTTTAATTTTTCACTCCCAATTCCCTAACTGGGCAGTCCTAGCTCGCCTAGGGTTTGGGCATAATATTCTTTGCTTGCCCCTTGAACACTCTTGACCCTAAATACTTACAAACATATGGCTCCCCTTCCATGCACTGTTAATCTCAGGAAAAAAAACCGATGAAAGAGATTATAGGGGAGCCATTTAAAAAAAAAACACTGCTCAAACCTACAATGGAAACTCAATAAATTCTAGTCTAAGAACACAAATCCCTAACTCTACACTATGGAACCTGAATGAACAATGAAAATTGGTTTAAATCTATTCTAATAACGTGAACACAGTGCTGAATCTAAGTATTCAAACCTGATATTAACTCTGCTGCAAAACACACAGTGATTTCTGAGAAACACTTTATATCTCTAAACTATGAACATGAAACACCAAAACCACACTAAACAACTTGAATAACAAATGAAACTCAGTTTATGCTATCTAATGAACATAATTACAGTGCTCTATCAACATGCACAGCACCAACAAATTCACTGTTTCTCAAAAGTCACGGGCTAATACAGAAAATACAGAATTCTCTCCATTCATTCACACCAAAACTTTTTTACAAAGTATCTAATCTCTCAACTATGAGTCTTTCCACATATTCTTGATGCCTTTTCCACATTCCAAGGAGGATGATCGAGCACTTACTCATGCTTTCTAAGGATTCCAATCCCACTAAATTACATGCAACACCATAACTTCGGTCATGTAACTTCCACAACAACATTTTGCAACTTAGCTCCATGTTAGGATCCTAAATGTTAGGACCTCCACCTCCTTACCTACGACTATACACTCCTTAACAGTTCTTTGGCATCTTTTAAACAATGATGATGTGGTTTTAATAGACTAAATGCTTTGTAACTTAACATATGTTGTCCTAAGCTACATAAAGTAAAATTTAACACTAGTAATTAACTAAGATGGTATAGTCCTAATGACTAACTCATCCACACCAACAAGACCTTCTAAGGTCTAAAGCAAACACAATAAAAATTCTTGACTTGGATAAAGTTAGTACAAGCCAAAAATTTTCACACCAAATTGGAGTTAAGCCAAGGTGCTCCTGCACCATCCTCCCTAAAATAGAAAGATTCAATCCATCCTTGGATTGAGCAAGTTAGGATCAACTCCCAACTTCTTGAAATCTGTGTCCTTGATCCATACTACATTAACTTTAGGTTGTCCTTGTCTTTGTATCAGATGTTCCTTGTACTCTTTGGTTCTTGTTCTTTTGTAGACAATGGTATCCAAGATCTTATCAGCTTGTTTGACTGTAGCAGGGGGCAGTTTAAGTTCTTCCACATCTTGGATGATTTCTTGGATGTTCTGATCCATGTTTGGTGGTGGTCCTCTATAATGGACTAAGTCTGCAACGTTGAAAATAGGGGATAGTCCACTGTCATCTGGCAATTGTACCTTGAATGCATTGTTGCCATACTTCTCTAAGATAGGATAGGGACCTATCCTCTTCATTTGAAGCTTGTGAGGAACTCCTTTCTGCAGTCTAGCCTTGTTCAAATGCACCATGACTAAGTCTCCAACATTAAACTGAACCTCTCTCCTATGTTCATCCACTTTAACCTTATGCTTCATGGTTTTTTCTGCCAAGGTTTTTCTGACTGTGTCATGGATTTCCTGCATTACATAAGCAAAATCATCTACATAACCACTTCCCTTGACTCCATCCATCAATTCCCTCAGCTCATAAACACCTCTAGGGTGCAAACCATGCACAATTTAAAATGGACTCTTCCCTATGGATCTATTCACTATATCATTATATGCATATTCAGCCTGCCCAATAATCTGATCCCATTGTTGACCATACTCCTTGTTCAACCATCTTAGAAGGTTTCCAAGTGTTCTATTAAAAACTTCGGTCTGACCATCAGTTTGGGGATGGTATGCAGATCCAAAGGACATATTGGTGCCCATTATTTGCCAAAGAGTCTTCAAAAAATGACTCATAAACTTGGTGTCTCTGTCTGATACAATGCTGATTGGTAAACCATGAATCCTGACTATTTCCTTGAAGAAAAGAGAGGCTATTTGACTGGCATCATTGGTTGTTTTGTAGGGTATAAAGTGAGCCATTTTGCTAAATCTGTCAACAACAACATATACACTATCCATACCTTGCCTTGTCTTGGGTAAACCAACTAAAAGGTCCATGCTTAAGCATTCCCATGGCCTAGAATGGATAGGCAGTGGCTGGTATAAGCCTGCATTTGAAGAAGTGCCTTCTGCTTTTTGACACACTACACAACTCTCTACATATTTCCTGACATCTAGATTCATATTAGGCCAAAAATAAAACCTTTGAACCAGTTCCTGAGTTTTAGTGATCCCAAAATGACCACTCAATGCACCATTATGCTTTTCTTGAATTAAATTTTCCCTAATAGAGCCTCTAGGAACACAAAGATGATTCCCTTTAAACAATAAATCACTTTGCAAGGTATATTCAGCATACTTGCTATGGAAATGGTTCTAAAACTCAAGACATACCTTATAAATTTCTGCAAAGTCTTCATCATCAGCATATAGATATTTGAAGTGATCTATTCCCATGCTCTTCAACTGAATTTCTTGAATGGTGAGAACTCTCCTGCTCAATGCATCAACAACTTTGTTGAGAGCTCCTTTCTTGTGCTTAATATTGAAGGTGTAAGCTTGCAAGTACTCCACCCATTTCATGTGCATGTGACTCAACTTCTCTTGTGAATTCAGGAAATTGAGTGCTTGATTGTCTGAGTACACAATAAGTTCCTTGGGAAGCAAGTAGTGCCTCCATTTCCTTAGTGCTTGGACCAATGCATACATTTCAAGGTCATAAGAAGAGTACTTCTTCTTGGCTTCACGTAGCTTCTCTAAATTAAAGGCCACCGGTCTGCCCTCTTGGCTGAGAACAGCTCCAATAGCTACATTGCTTGCATCACATTCAATGGCGAATAGCTTCTCAAAGCTTGGAAACACCAAAAAAGGTTGGGTAGCTATCTTCTCCTTCAGCAACTCAAAACTCTTGTTAGCTTAATCATTCCACACAAACTTAGTTTTCATTCCTCCTTTAATGGTATCCAACATAGGAGCACAAATTGCACTAAACTATTTGATGAACTTCCTATAATACTGAGCAAGACCATGGAAGCTTCTTACCTCTGTTGTTGTCTTGGGAGTAGGCCAATTAAGAATGTCTTATACCTTGTTGCTGTCCATCTTCAAGTTGCCATGTGATAGCACAAAACCAAGGTAGACTAGCTCTGTATTGATGAACTCACACTTTTCCAGATTGATCAATAGCTTCTCCTCCTGCAGCTTATTGAAGATCAACTCAATGTGTTGGAGGTGCTCTTCTCTAGTTCTGCTATAGATTAGTATATCATCAAGATACACTACTACAAACTTGCCAATATAGTCCTGGAGAATCTCATTCATAAGTCTCATGAATGTGGAGGGGGCATTAGATAATCCAAATGTCATTACTAGCCACTCATGAAGACCCTCATTGGTTTTGAAGGCTGTTTTCCACTCATCACCCTCATGTATTCTAATTTGGTGGTATCCACTCTTTAAATCTATCTTGGTATAGTACCTAGCTTCACCTAGACAATCCATGAGATCTTCAATCCTAGGGATGGGAGACCTATACCTGATGTTTATCTTGTTGATTGCTCTGGAATCAGTACAAAGCCTCCATTCTCCTCCTTTCTTAGGTGCTAAGACAGTGGGTACTGCACAAGGACTAATGCTTTTCCTAATGAGACCTTGGTCAAGTAGTTCTTGAATCTGCCTAGCTATTTCCTCATTTTGCTGAGGTGTCATCTTGTATGCTGCTTTGTTTGGAAGGGTAGCTCCTGGTATAAAGTCTATCCTATGACTTATGGCTCTTTTAGGAGGTAAGGTGTATGGTTGACCACTACTTACAATGCTTTCATAGGTCTGGAACAAGTCTTGAATCTCCTTAGGTAACTCTTGCTTTTCAGCTACCTTCTCTTTGCTTACTTCTCTTGGCTTGATCATTACTGCATAGCCAACTCCTTCTCCTTCTTCCAAGGCCTTTAAGAACTCTTTTTCACCAGCTATTAGCAGCTTAGAACCTGTTTTCTATACCTCAGTATCTTCCAACAAAGATTGAATCTTGTAGGTTACATTGTCCTTCTTGAAGGTATATGAATTCTTAGCTGCATCATGCATAGCTTGACGGTCAAATTGCCATGGCCTACCTAGGAGCAAGTGGCATGCATCCATAGGTAATACATCACACAATACCTTGTCTTTATACTTGCCAATTGAAAACTCCACCCATTTTTGTTCATTCACCAAGACATGCTGACCCTTATTGAGCCATGTGACCTTGTAAGGACTGTTGTGGGGTATCCTTGTCAACTTCAGCTTGCTAACTGCCTCCTCTAACACAATATTGTCAGTTGAACCTGAGTCTATGATGACCTTACACACTTTCCCCATCATCTTGCATTTTATCCTAAACAAGGACCTTCTTTGGCTTGGCTCTTCTTTGATCGGTTCTTTGATTAAAGTCCTCATCATACGATTCTCACCTTCCTCTGAGTTCAAGGGTACTTCTGATTATTTATTTGCTGCAGCTGTCTCATCTTGAATCAGATCGGTTCTCTTGTCTCCTCCATGAGAAGTGCTGCCTTTCTCTGGACATCTATAGGCTGGGTGTCCCAATTGGTTGCAGTGATAGCATTTCATGTTGGTGAAGTAGCTGCCTCTTCCTTGTCCACCACTTCTTCCTCTGGAGCTGAAACCTCTTCCTCTACCACCTCTACTGGAACTTCCTTCTTGCTGTTCAGAAAATCTGACTTCTCCTTGGGCTCTTGATTCTGAGCTTCTTCCACTATAGCTTCCTCTTTGTCCTCTGATGTCTTTCCCTTTACCTCTACCTTTGGGGTTTTGTTCCTGCTTCTTTTTGCCTTTCTCCTCTATCTTCAAAGCCATTTGATAACATTGGCAGACTGTTTTGAAGTTTACTAAGCTCATATCTTCTTGAATAGACCACTTGAGTCCTTAGGTACCTTGCTAACCTAATGCTCTCATCTTGAACCACTTTTGATCTAAGGCATAATTTTTGAAACTCTTTTGTATATGTTTGAACATCCATATCTTTTTGCCTCAGATTGTGTCTTCTCCTATGCAACTAGACTTCATAATCACCAGGGAGATAGGTCTGCCTTATCTTGGTCACCATTCCTCTCCATGAAACTATGGGACCTTTGCCTTCTTTCTCTGTTTTAGATTGCACAAACTTCCACCATGTGAGAGCTGCTCCTCTCAACCTTGACTTGGCCACCTTTACCTTTCGGGCCTCTGTTATGCCATCACACTCAAAGTGATTTTCAATGCTCTCAATCCAGTCTACAACTGAATCAGGGTCCATTTGTCCACTGAAAAGTGGCACACCATCCAATGCTTTACCACTCAAGGCCTGCAATGCCTTCAATAATGGTTCCTCAGCAAGAACAGGATCAGGCTTTGGAGCTTCCTCCTCCAAATCCTCTTCTTTTTCCTTGGCTTCCTGCTCTTCCTTTTTCTTTATCTTATCCTTCACAGTATCTATTATTTCTTGGACTTCATCCAGGAGTTTCTCCATCTGAGATATCCTTTCTCTGAGCAGCCGGTTATCTTCCTCTTGCTCTTCTACCTTCCTTGCTAGTTCTACATTTGTCACAATGGCTCCTTCCTCTGGTGTATTCTCTCCTACTGACTCAGTGGATTGGCTCATTAATCACAAGCCTTGAATCCAACTCTTTGCTCTGATACCAATATTGTGTATTTTTTCCTCCAAGACGTGCTTGCACTAACCAACTTGAAGACCTTTTTCTCTATCTTCACTCAAGAACCTGATGGCCTTAGGGTTCTAAACTAGCCTAGATCATTAAATAAGCCCTCCTCTAACTCTGTCACAAGAGTTAGTCTTCTTTTGCTTCACCTTGAAGGATTTAACACTCTTTGCAACTGCTTACTTTACCTTGGACTTAGAAAGATCTAAGTGCCAACTTCTTCAATCTATTAGAATGCTTGCAGGGGAATTGAAGATGCTGTCTCCATGGTTTTTGCAACCAAACTGATCCATTTTTCTTGGTGTCCACTCCTCAACCTACCAGATTTCATGAATTTGCCTTTTGAAGGGGCTAATCCTTATAGCCCTTACCAGTCGGTTTTTGGCCTTTTTCTCTCAAACTTGTCACACAACCTATCCAAAAAAGTACAATTTCAGACACCCTTTTCGAAGTTTTAAATCTTGCACTCAGTTTTAGGTTACTATCTATTCCATACAGGTGATTCCTGTACCTTTGGCGAGGAGGCCTAATTGCCCTATCTTCTAGGGTTTCACTATTTCCTCTTTCAAACTTGCCTATGATGGATTATTGGGAACCTCAATCTTTTTGGATAGTGCGAATATTATCTCACCCCACCTGAAACTGTATTGATTTCGTACAATGGTCCCCTCCCCTGCCTTAGTTCTTTAATTTTTCACTCCCAATTCCCTAACCGGGTAGTCCTAGCTCGTCTAGGGTTTGGGCATAATATTATTTGCTTGCCCCTTGAACATTCTTGACCCTAAATATTTACAAACATATGGCTCCCCTTCCATGCACTGTTAATCTCAGGCAAAAAAAATCGATGACAGAGATTATAGGGGAGCCATTTAGAAAAAAAACACAGCTCAAACCTACAATGGAAACTCACTAAATTCTAGTCTAAGAACACAAATCCATAATTCTACACCATGGAACCTAAATGAACAATGAAAATTGGTATAAATCTATTCTAATAACGTGAACACAGTGTTGAATCTAAGTATTCAAACCCGATATTAACTCTACTGCAAAACATACAGTGATTTCTGAGAAACACTGTATATCTCTAAACTATGAACATGAAACAGAAAAACCACACTAAACAACTTGAATAATAGATGAAACTCGCTTTATGCTATCTAATGAACATAATTACAATGCTGTATCAACATGCACAACGCCAAAAAATTCACTGTTTCTCAAAAGTCACAGGCTAATACAGAAAATACAAAATTCTCTCCATTCATTCACACCAAAACTTTTTTACAAAGTATCTAATCTCTCAACTACTAGTATTTCCACCTATTCTTGATGCCTTTTCCACATTCCAAGGAGGCTGATCGAGCACTTACTCCTATTTTCTAGGGATTCCAATCCCACTAAATTACATGCAACACCATAACTTCGGTCATGTAACTTCCACAACAACATTTTGCAACTTAGCTCCATGTTAGGATCCTAAATTTTAAGACCTCCGCCTCCTTACCTCGGACTATCCACTCCTTAATAGTTCTTTGGCATCTTTTAAACAATGATGATGTGGTTTTAATAGACTAAATGCTTTGTAACTTAACATATGCTGTCCTAAGCTACATAAAGTAAAATTTAACACTAGTAATTAACTAAGATGGTATAGTCCTAATGACTAACTCATCCACACCAACAAGACCTTCTAAGGTCTAAAGCAAACACAACTAACATTCTTGACTTGGCTAAAGTTAGTACAAGCCAAAAAAATTTAGAACAAATTGGAGTTAAGCCAAGGTGCTCCCGCACCATCCTCCCTAAAACAGAAAGATTCAATCCATCCTGGGATTGAGCAAGTTAGGATCAACTCCCAACTTCTTGAACTCTACCTCCTTGATCCATACTGCATCAACTTCAGGTTGTCCTTGTCTTTGTATCAGATGTTCCTTGTACTCTTTGGTTCTTGTTCTTTTGTAGACCCTGGTATCCAAGATCTTATTAGCTTGTTTGACTATAATAGGGGCAGTTTAAGTTCTTCCACATCTTGGATGAATTCTTGGATGGTGTGATCCATGTTTGGTGGTGGTCCTCTGTAATGGACTAGGTCTGCAATGTTGAAAATAAGGGATAGTCCACTATCATCTCGAAATTGTACCTTTAATGCATTGTTGCCATACTTCTCTAAGATAGGACAGGGACCTATCCTCTTCATTTGCAGCTTGTGAGGAACTCATTTCTACAGTCTAGCCTTGTTCAAATGCACCATGACTAAGTCTCCAACATTAAACTGAACCTCTCTCCTATGTTCATCCACTTTAACCTTATGCTTCATGGTATTTTCTGCCAAGGTTTTTCTGAATGTGTCATGGATTTCCTGCATTGCATAAGCAAAATCATCTACATAACCACTTCCCTTGACTCCATCCTTCAATTCCCTCAGCTCATAAACACCTCTAGGGTGAAAACCATACACAATTTCAAAGGGACTCTTCCCTGTGGATGTATTCACTGTATCATTATATGCATATTCAGCCTGCCCAATAATCTGATCCCATTGTTGACTATACTCCTTGGTCAAGCATCTTAGAAGGTTTCCAAGTGTTCTATTCACAACTTTGGTTTGACCATCAGTTTGGGGATGGTATGCAGATCCAAAGGACAGATTGGTGCCCATTCTTTGAAAAAAGAGTCTTAAAAAAATGACTCATAAACTTGGTGTCTCTGTCTGATACAATGCTGATTGGTAAACCATGAATCTTGACTATTTCCATGAAGAAAAGAGAGGATATTTGACTGGCATCATTGGTTGTTTTGTAGGGTATAAAGTGAGCCATTTTGCTGAATCTGCCAACAACAACATATACACTATCCATACATTGCCTTGTCTTGGGTAAACCAACTACAAAGTCCATGCTTAAGCATTCCCATGGCCTAGAAGGGATAGGTAGTGGCTGGTATAAGCCTGCATTTGAAGAAGTGCCTTTTGCTTTTTGACACACTACACAACTCTCTACATATTTCCTGACATCTAGATTCATCTTAGGCCAAAAATAAAACCTTTGAACCAGTTCCTGAGTTTTAGTGATCCCAAAATGACCACTCAATGCACCATTATGCTTTTCTTGAATTAAAATTTCCCTAATAGAGCCTCAAGGAACACAAAGCTGATTCCCTTTAAACAATAAATCACTTTGCAAGGTATATTCAGCATACTTGCTATGGAAATGGTTCTTAAACTCAAGACATACCTTATAAATTTCTGCAAAGTCTTCATCATCTGTATATAGATCTTTGAAGTGATCTATTCCCATGCTCTTCAACTGAATTTCTTGAATGGTGAGAACTCTCCTGCTCAATGCATCAACAACTTTGTTGAGAGCTCCTTTCTTGTGCTTAATATTGAAGGTGTAAGCTTGCAATTACTCCACCCATTTCATGTGCGTGTGACTCAACTTCTTTTGTGAATTCAGGAAATTGAGTGCTTGATTGTCTGAGTGCACAATAAATTCCTTTGGAAGAAAGTAGTGCCTCCATTTCCTTAGTGCTTGGACCAATGCATACATTTCAAGGTCATAAGAAGAGTACTTCTTCTTGGCTTCACTTAGCTTCTCTGAATGAAAAGCGACTAGTCTGCCCTCTTGTTTGAGAACATCTCCAATAGCTACATTGCTTGCATCACATTCAATGGTGAATAGCTTCTCAAAGCTTGGAAACACCAAAATAGGTTGGGTAGCTATCTTCTCCTTCAGCAACTCAAAACTCTTGTTACCTTGCTCATTCCACACAAACTTAGTTTTCATTCCTCCTTTAATGGTATCCAACATAGGAGCAAAAATTGCACTAAACTATTTGATGAACTTCCTATAATACTGAGCAAGACCATGGAAGCTTCTTTCCTCTGTTGCTGTCTTGGGAGTAGGCCAATTAACAATGGCTTCTACCTTGCTGCTGTCCATCTTCAAGTTTCCATGTGATAGCACAAAACCAAGGTACACCAGCTCTATTTTGATGAACTCACACTTTTCCAGATTGATCATCAGCTTCTCCTCCTGTAGCTTATTAAAGATCAACTCAATGTGTTGGAGGTGCTCTTGTCTAGTTCTGCTATAGATTAGTATATCATCAAGATACACTACTACAAACTTTCCAATATAGTCTTGGAGAATTTAATTCATAAGTATCATGAATGTGGAGTGGGCATTAGATAATCCAAATGGAATTACTAGCCACTCATAAAGACCCTCATTGGTTTTGAAGGTTGTTTTCCACTCATCACCCTCATGTATTCTAATTTGGTGGTATCCACTCTTTAAATCTATCTTGGTATAGTACCTAGCTTCACCTAGATAATCCATGAGATCTTCAATCCTAGGGATGGGAAACCTATATCTAATGGTTATCCTATTGATTGCTCTGGAATCAGTACAAAGCCTCCATTCTCCTCCTTTCTTAGGTGCTAGGACAGTGGGTACTGCACAAGGACTAATGCTTTTCCTAATGAGACCTTGGTCAAGGACTAATTCTTTTCCTAATGCACAACTTGACGGTCAAATTGCCATGGTCTACCTAGGAGCAAGTGGCATGCATCCATAGGTAATACATCACACAATACCTTGTCTTTATACTTGCCAATTGAAAACTCCAACCATGTTTGTTCATTCACAAAGACATGCTGACCCTTATTGATCCATGTGACCTTGTAAGGATTGTTGTGGGGTATCCTTGTCAACTTCAGCTTGTTAACTGCCTCCTCTAACACAATATTGTCAGTTAAACCTGAGTCTATGATGACCTTACACACTTTTCCCATCATCTTGCATTTTATCCTAAACAAGGACCTTCTTTGGCTTGGCTCTTCTTTGACCGGTTCTTTGATTAAAGTCCTTCTCATCATAAGATTCTCACCTTGCTCTGAGTTCAAGGGTACTTTTGATTATTTATTTGCTGCAGCTGTCTCATCTTGAATCAGATTGGTTCTCTTGTCTCCTCGATGAGAAGTGCTGCCTTTCTCTGGACATTTATAGGCTGGGTGTCCCAATTGGTTGCAGTGATAGCATTTCATGTTGGTGAAGTAGTTGCCTCTTTCTTGTCCACCACTTCTTCCTCTAGAGCTGAAACCTCTTCCTCTACCACCTCTACTGGAACTTCCTTCTTGCTGTTCAAAAAATCTGACTTCTCCTTGGGCTCTTGATTCTGAGCTTCTTCCACTATAGCTTCCTCTTTGTCCTCTGCTGTCTTTCCCTGTACCTCTACCTTTGGGGTTTTGTTCCTACTTCTTTTTGCCTTTCTCCTCTATTTTCAAATCCATTTGATAACATTGGCAGACTGTTTTGAAGTTTACTAAGCTCATATCTTCTTGAATAGACCACTTGAGTCCATTTAGGTACCTTGCTAACCTAATGCTCTCATCTTCAACCACTTTTGATCTAAGGCATAATTTTTGAAACTCTTCTGTATATGTTTGAACATCCATATCTTTTTGCCTCAGATTGTGTCTTCTCCTGTGCAACTGGACTTCATAATCATCAGGGAGATAGGTCTGCCTTATCTTGGTCACCATTCCTCTCCATGAAACTATGGGACCTTTGCCTTCTTTCTCTGTTTCAGATTGCACAAACTTCCACCATGTGAGAGCTGCTCCTCTCAACCTTGACTTGGCCACCTTTACCTTTCGGGCCTCTGTTGTGCCATCACACTCAAAGTGATTTTCAATGCTCTCAATCCAATCTACAACTGAATCAGGGTCCATTTGTCTAACTGAAAAGTGGCACACCATCCAATGCTTTACCACTTAAGGCCTGCAATGCCTTGAAGAATGGTTCCTCTACAAGAACAAGTTCAGGCTTTGGAGCTTCCTCCTCCAAATACTCTTCTTTTTCCTTGGCTTCCTGCTCTTGCTTCTGCTTTATCTTGTCCTTCACAGTATCTGCTGTTTCTTGGACTTCATCCAGGAGTTTCTCCATCTGAGATATCCTTTCTCTGAGCAACCGGTTATCTTCCTCTTGCTCTTCTACCTTCTTTGCTAGTTTTGCATTTGTCACCATGGCTCCTTCCTCTAGTGTATTCTCTCCTACTGACTCAGTGGATTGGCTCATTAATCACAAGCCTTGAATGCAACTCTTTGCTCTGATACCAATATGGTGTATGTTTTCCTCCAAGATGTGCTTGCACTAACCAACTTGAAGCCCTTTTTCTCTGTCTTCACTCAAGAACCTGATGGGCTCAGGGTTCTAAACTGGCCTAGATCATTAACTAAGCCCTCCTCTAACTCTGTCACAAGAGTTAGTCTTCTTTTGCTTCACCTTGAAGGATTCAACACTCTTTGCAACTGCTTACTTTACCCTGGACTTAGAAAGATCTAAGTGCCAACTTCTTCAATCTATTAGAACTGCTTGTAGGGGAGTTGAAGATGCTATCTCCATGGTTTTTGCAACCAAACTGATCCATTTTTCTTGGTGTCCACTCCTCAACCTACCTGATTTCATGAATTTTCCTTTTGAAGGGGCTAATCCTTGTAGCCCTTACTAGTCGGTTTTTGGCCTTTTTCTCTCAAACTTTCCCCACAACCTATCCAACAAAGTACACTTTTAGACACCCTTTTCGAAGTTTTAAATCTTGCACTTGGTTTTAGGTTAATATCTATTCCGTACAGGTGATTCTCATACCTTTGGAGAGGAGGCCTAATTGCCCTATCTTATAGGGTTTCACTGTTTCTTGTTTCAAACTTGCCTATGATGGATTATATGGAACCTCAATCTTTTTGGATAGTGCGAATATTATCACCCCACCTGAAACTGTATGGATTTCGTACAATGGTCCCCTCCCCTGCCTTAGTTCTTTAATTTTTCACTCCCAATTCCCTAACCGGGCAGTCCTAGCTCGCCTAGGGTTTGGGAATAATATTCTTTGCTTGCCCCTTGAACATTCTTGACCCTAAATATTTACAAACATATGGCTCCCCTTCCATGCACTGTTAATCTCAGGCAAAAAAAACCGATGACAGAGATTATAGGGGAGCCATTTAAAAAAAAAAAACACTGCTCAAACCTACAATGGAAACTCACTAAATTCTAGTCTAAGAACACAAATCCCTAACTCTACACTATGGAACCTGAATGAACAATGAAAATTGGTTTAAATCTATTCTAATAATGTGAACACAGTGTTGAATCTAAGTATTCAAACACAATATTAACTCTGCTGCAAAACACACATTGATTTCTAAGAAACACTTTATATCTCTAAATTATGAACATGAAAAAGCAAAACCACACTAAACAACTTGAATAACAGATGAAACTCACTTTATGCTATCTAGTGAACATAATTACAATGCTGTATCAACATGCACAGTGCCAACAAATTCACTGTTTCTCAAAAGTCAAGGGCTAATATAGAAAATAAAGAATTTTCTCCATTCATTCACACCAAAACTTTTTTACAAAGTATCTACTCTCTCAACTACAAGTCTTTCCACCTATTCTTGATGCCTTTTCCACATTCCAAGGAGGCTGATCAAGCACTTACTCCTATTTTCTAGGGATTCCAATCCCACTAAATTACATGCAACACCATAACTTCGGTCATGTAACTTCCACAACAACATTTTGCAACTTAGCTCCATGTTAGGATCCTAAATTTTAGGACCTCCACCTCCTTACCTCGGACTATCCACTCCTTAACAGTTCTTTGGCATATTTTAAACAATGATGATGTTGTTTTAATAGAATAAATGCTTTGTAACTTACAATATGTTGTCCTAAGCTACATAAAGTAAAATTTAACACTAGTAATTAACTAAGATGGTATAGTCCTAATGAATAACTCATCCACACCAACAAGACCTTCTAAGGTCTAAAGCAAACACAACTAACATTCCAGACTTGGCTAAAGTCAGTACAAGCCAAAAAATTTCACACCAAATTGGAGCTAAGCCAAGGTGCTCCTACACCATCCTCCCTAAAATAGAAAGATTCAATCCATCCTGGGATTGAGCAAGTTAGGATCAACTCCCAAGTTCTTGAACTCTGCCTCCTTGAGCCATACTGCATCAACTTCAAGTTGTCCTTGTCTTTGTATCATATGTTCCTTGTACTCTTTGGTTCTTGTTCTTTTGTAGAACCTGGTATCCAAGATCTTATCAGCTTGTTTGACTATAGCAGGGGGCAGTTTAGGTTCTTCCACATCTTGGATGACTTCTTGGATGGTCTAATCCATGCTTGGTGGTGGTCCTCTGTAATGGACTAAGTCTGCAATGTTGAAAACAAGGGACAATCCACTATCATTTGGCAATTGTACCTTTAATGCATTGTTGCCATACTTCTCTAAGATAGGACAGGGACCTATCCTCTTCATTTTCAGCTTGTGAGGAACTCCTTTCTGCAATCTAGCCTTGTTCAAATGCACCATGACTAAGTCTCCAACATTAAACTGAACCTCTCTCCTATGTTCATCCACTTTAACCTTATGCTTCATGGTATTTTCTGCCAAGGTTTTTCTGACTGTGTCATGGATTTCCTGCATTGCATAAGAAAAATCATCTGCATAACCACTTCCCTTGACTCCATCCTTCAATTCCCTCAGCTCATAAACACCTCTAGGGTGCAAACCATACACAATTTGAAAGGGACTCTTCCGAGTGGATGTATTCACTGTATCATTATATGCATATTCAGCCTGCCCAATAATCTGATCCCATTGTTGACCATACTCCTTGGTCAAGCATCTTAGAAGGTTTCCAAGTGTTATATTCACAACTTCGGTCTGATCATGAGTTTGGGGATGGTATGCAGATCCAAAGGACAGATTGGTACCCATTATTTGCCAAAGAGTCTTCCAAAAATGACTCATAAACTTGGTGTCTCTGTCTGATACAATACTGATTGCTAAACCATGAATCCTGACTATTTCCCTGAAGAAAAGAGAGGCTATTTGACTGGCATCATTGGTTGTTTTGCAGGGTATAAAGTGAGCCATTTTGCTGAATCTGTCAACAACAACATATACACTATCCATACATTGCCTTGTCTTGGGTAAACCAACTACAAAGTCCATGCTTAAGTATTCCCATGGCCTAGAAGGGATAGGCAGTGGCTGGTATAAGCCTGCATTTGAAGAAGTGCCTTTTTCTTTTTGACACACTACACAACTCTCTACATATTTCCTGACATCTAGATTCATCTTAGGCCAAAAATAAAACCTTTGAACCAGTTCCTGAGTTTTAGTGATCCCAAAATGACCACTCAATGCACCATTATGCTTTTCTTGAATTAGAATTTCCCTAATAGAGCCTCTAGGAACACAAAGCTGATTCCCTTTAAACAATAAATCACTTTGCAAGGTATATTCAGCATACTTGCTATGGAAATGGTTCTTAAACTCAAGACATACCTTATAAATTTCTACAAAGTCTTCATCATCTACATATAGATCTTTGAAGTGATCTATTCCCATGCTCTTCAACTGAATTTCTTGAATGGTGAGAACTCTCCTGCTCAATGCATCAGCAACTTTGTTGAGAGCTCCTTTCTTGTGCTTAATATTGAAGGTGTAAGCTTGCAATTACTCCACCCATATCATGTGCCTCTGACTCAACTTCTCTTGTGAATTCAGGAAACTGAGTGCTTGATTGTTTGAGTACACAATAAATTCCTTTGAAAGCAAGTAGTGCCTCCATTTCCTTAGTGCTTGGACCAATGCATACATTTCAAGGTCATAAAAAGAGTACTTCTTCTTGGCTTCACTTAGCTTCTCTGAATGAAAAGCCACTGGTCTGCACTCTTGGCTGAGAACAACTCCAATAGCTACATTGCTTGCATCACATTCAATGGTGAATAGCTTCTCAAAGCTTGGCAACACCAAAACAGGTTGGGTAGCTATCTTCTCCTTTAGCAACTCAAAACTCTTGTTAGCTTGCTCATTCCACACAAACTTAGTTTCCATTCCTCCTTTAATGGTATCCAACATAGGAGCACAAATTGCACTAAACTGTTTGATGAACTTCCTATAATACTGAGCAAGACCATGGAAGCTTCTTACCTCTGTTGCTGTCTTGGGAGTAGTCCAATTAAGAATGGCTTCTACCTTGCTGCTATCCATCTTCAAGTTGCCATGTGATAGCACAAAACCAAGGTACACTAGCTCTGTTTTGATGAACTCACACTTTTCCAGATTGATCATCAGCTTCTCCTCCTGCAGCTTATTTAGATAAACTCAATGTGTTGGAGGTGCTCTTCTCTAGTTTTTCTATAGATTAGTATATCATCAAGATACACTACTACAAACTTGCCAATATAGTCCTGGAGAATTTCATTCATAATTCTCATGAATGTGGAGGGGGCATTAGATAATCCAAATGGCATTACTAGCCACTCATAAAGACCTTCATTGGTTTCGAAGGCTATTTTCCACTCATCACCCTTATGTATTCTAATTTGGTGGTATCCACTCTTTAAATCTACCTTGGTATAGTACCTAGCTTCACCTAGACAATCCATGAGATCTTCAATCCTAGGGATGGGAAACCTATACCTGATGGTTATATTGTTGATTGCTCTGGAATCAGTACAAAACCTCCATTCTCCTCCTTTCTTAGGTGCTAAGACGGTGGGTACTGCACAAGGACTAATGCTTTTCCTAATGAGACCTTGGTCAAGTAGTTCTTGAATCTGCCTAGCTATTTCCTCATTTTGCTGAGGTGTCATCTTGTATGCTGCTTTGTTTGGAAGGGTAGCTCCTGGTATCAAGTCTATCCTATGACTTATGGCTCTTTTAGGAGGTAAGGTGTATGGTTGACCACTACTTACAATGCTTTCATAGGTCTGCAACAAGTTTTGAATCTCCTTGGGTAACTCTTGCTTTTCAGTTGCCTTCTCTTTGCTTACATCTCTTGGCTTGATCATTACTACATAGCCAACTCCTTCTCCTTCTTCCAAGGCCTTTAAGAACTCTTTTTCACCAGCTATTAGCAGCTTAGAACCTGGTGTCTACACCTCAGTATCTTCCAACAAAGATTGAATCTTGTAGGTTACATTGTCCTTCTTGAAGGTATATGAATTCTTAGCTCCATCATGCACAACTTGACGGTCAAATTTCCATGGCCTACCTAGGAGCAAGTGGCATGCATCCATAGGTAATACATCACACAATACCTTGTCTTTATACTTGCCAATTGAAAAATCCACCCAGGTTTGTTCATTCACCAAGACATGCTGACCCTTATTGAGCCATGTGACCTTGTAAGGACTGTTGTGGGGTATCCTTGTCAAATTTAGCTTGCTGACTACCTCCTCTGACATAATATTGTCAGTTGAACCTGAGTCTATGATGACCTTACACACTTTCCCCATCATCTTGCATTTTATCCTAAACAAGGACCTTCTTTGGCTTGGCTCTTCTTTGACCGGTTTTTTGATTAAAGTCCTTCTCATCATAAGATTCTCACCTTCCTCTAAGTTCAAGGGTACTTCTGATTGTTTATTTGCTGCAGCTGTCTCATCTTTAATCAGATTGGTTCTCTTGTCTCCATGAGAAGTGTTGCCTTTCTCTGGACATCTATCGGCTGGGTGTCCCAATTGGTTGTAGTGATAGCATTTCATGTTGGTGAAGTAGCTGCCTCTTCCTTGTCCACCACTTCTTCCTCTGGAGCTGAAACCTCTTCCTCTACCACCTCTACTGGAACTTCCTTCTTGCTATTCAAAAAATCTGACTTCTCCTTGGGCTCTTGATTCTGAGCTTCTTCCACTATAGCTTCCTCTTTGTCCTCTGTTGTCTTTCCCTTTACCTCTACCTTTGGGGTTTTGTTCCTGCTTATTTTTGCCTTTCTCCTCTATCTTCAAAGCCATTTGATAACATTGGCGGACTGTTTTGAAGTTTACTAAGCTCATATCTTCTTGAATAGACCACTTGAGTCCATTTAGGTACCTTGCTAACCTAATGCTCTCATCTTCAATCACTTTTGATCTAAGGCATAATTTTTGAAACTCTTCTGTATATCTTTGAACATCCATATCTTTTTGCCTCTGATTGTGTCTTCTCCTGTGCAACTGGACTTCATAATCATCAGGGAGATAGGTCTGCCTTATCTTGGTCACCATTCCTCTCCATGAAACTATGGGACCTTTGCCTTCTTTCTCTGTTTCAGATTGCACAAACTTCCACCATGTGAGAGCTGCTCCTCTCAACCTTGACTTGGCCACCTTTACCTTTTGGGCCTCTGTTATGCCATCACACTCAAAGTGATTTTCAATGCTCTCAATCCAGTCTACAACTGAATCAGGCTCCATTTGTCCACTGAAAAGTGGCACACCATCCAAAGCATACTCATTAAGTAGGGATAACTTTAAGAACCCCCCCTCGGTAAAGGTGTAACATTCTGGGGAATCTTGGCTAAGTGCTATAATTTTCCTTGTGAATCTTTCCTTTTATTTGAAAAAAATATTAATTTTCCTAGCGAATCTATGCACATTTTTCAAAAAATTGTAAAATCCTAGCGAATCTTAATGAATAATTAGTAAAAATAATAATCACAGTGGCAAATCCTATTGAATAATCACTAAAAAGATTAATTACAATGGACAATCTCTCCTTTAAAAATTTACATAGTTGTTCGGCATAGTTCCCCCATATTTTTTTTATTTTTCATAATATTGAAGTAGGGGCTAGGGGGCCACATCCACCGGCAAGGTCAAGGGGCGTCACCCCTTGTGGGGGTTGAGGGGGCAATTGAAATTTTTACCATTGATTAGCTTTTTAATTGGATGGCTACAAGTTCATTCCGCGACCTAATATGCACATGCCTTTTAAAAGGCTTATTGAGGCCCGAAATTTGTTTTGGGCTGCATGATTAAATCTAATCTTGTGGACCAAAGCAAATTTTGGTCCTCAATAAGCCTTTTAAAATTCACGTGCATATAGGTCACGAAATCAACCTACAACCATCCTATTAAAAAGCTAATTGATGATTCAATGGTAATAAATAAAATCCCTATTCAAGGCTAAAATATCCCAAAAATTAAATGGTAATTTATTATTAGGGGCGATATTGCCCCAAAATTAATGAGAGAAATATAATATTACTAGCAAATATAATTAATATTTGTAATTACATTATAAACTACTAGAGAATCAGTTCCAATGCCGCATCATTTACATGGTGAATCAAATTTGATTTATTAGTTTAAAAATAATGCATAGCCAAATTAATCGAGACGAAATTATTTTTTTATAAAAACTTGGTGATTCACTCTCCTTTTTAGCTTGTACTATTCACTATTTCTAAAGGTTCTGATTTCAATTATTTGCCAATTGGAAAAGATTCGCCTCCAAAGTTTTCCTTGTCACTGAGGCAATAAAACTTCATGCTATCCATTGGGTGAGAATTCTAAGAAGGTGAGAAACATACACTTATAGCTAGTATGCATTCACAGACACATGCAAGTGGCTAAGGGAAAGTGATTAGTTGGAAAATGGATGTTTTATGGTTTAAGACATAGAACATCACTTTTCTTGAACTAAAATTCAAGGATACCCTAAAGAGATCAACCCAAGAATGGAAGGAGAGATTTGAAAATAAGGTATCCTAGGATATGATTCTAGATTACAAAATGGGTTCACCACCAAGTAAGAACTTGGAAAAGACAATGAAATGTAAGATGCAATACTAAAACCCTAGTTTGATGCAATGACCTACAAAATGACCTAGAAAAGTATGTAAAACAAAAAAAGAAAATTGCGAAACATAATGTGTGCACTTGGAAACTTCTAGAGACTTGAATAAAGATTGGAAATGTTGATGATTCTAAAATTTTGGCCTATTGGGACTCATTCGCTATTTTGGGTGAATTAGTCCTAGCTCTGGATTTCTACACAGGAGCAGGTTTTGGGAAAATGGGTATCCAATTCTGTAAAAATCTTTGAAAAAACCTATAGAAGGACTCATTCACAAGTTGTGGTGAATGAGTCCAGTTTGGATGTTTTGTAAATTCAAAGTTTGAATCTAGTCTTTATTGTCTTCTCTTTCTTCTTCTCCAACTTTCCATATCTGAAACTCTAATTTCAGTGTTGTAGATGACCTTTTAGTGAAGATTTTGACCTTGCAAATGGGGAGAAAAATCCAACAAGCTTGTAACCTAATATTTAATTATATTTCAAGCTCCAAGAAACCTAGATCAGCAATCACACATGTAAAGAGAAGAAAACGTGTTGATTGTTATTGAATAGGGGTTTTCCTTTGTCAAACCCCTTTTGGGTAATCAAACTAAATGATGAAATGATGAACATGAAACATGAAATATAGGACATGAAACATGAACAATGATACCTTGAATGATGCCTTGTGATGCGAAGAAAAATGGATACCTTTTAGAGATATCACTCTTTTTCCTCTCAACCATTCACTAATGTCCTAAGAGTCCCAATTGGATTGACTAACAACTTCACAAGGTGAGTCATTTATCAATTAGGAAGGACCTAGGAGGGGGTTCTTTAATTTCTAAGGGGTTCACCACTAAGCAAGTGCTTGGAAAAGGAAATGTTGGAAAACACACTATGATATGCAAAATGACCTAAACTAAGCTAGATGAGAGATGCAAATGACGAAATTAAGCTACACCAACTTAGGGTATGTGTACCTAAGAAGTCTTGAGATGTGACAAGGGCTTTGGAAATGCCAAGAAGCTGTTGAAAAGTGCTATGGAGGACTAAGACACCCAGAATGGCATATTAGTCCTATTGCTATTTTTTGGGGAAAATACAAAGTCTTTAGATGCTAGAACAAAATATTGTAGAATCTATGAAAAATACCATATGGAGGACAAATATTCCCTAGGTGGTGTATTAGTCCCATTCTAAATTTTTGAAGTCTCTGAGTGTGGTCTTGAGCTCCAAGGTCTGCACTTGCTTCTCCCCAGATTTGAGGTCCTGAAATTTTTAGATCTGGCCTGTAGGTGAGTTTTTGTGAAGATGACAACTTTGAAAAACCCATTGTAGGTAATTAAACCAAATGATGAAATGAATGAAATGAAGCATGAAACATGACATATGTAGATGATATCACCTTGTATGATGTATTGTAAAGAAAATCTACAATCTACCATGTAGTGGCCATGTAGAATGTATATCTTGGATCTTGGAATATGATGTGAACAATGGTTGCAAATAGATCTTCAATGCTACATCCACAATCTTGGCTGAACAACATGAATGGATGCACTAAGCCCTTGGCATGATGCTTGAATCTATATGAAGGCTTCAAATGATTAATGAAATGCTCTTGAATGCTTGAAAATTTTAATGCTTGGATACTTAGATTGCTTGTTATCATCTTATATGAAAATGAGTGGAGGAACCTTGTATTTATACTTATTCATGCTTAATATCCCAAAATTACACCACAACAAGCTGACATATGAAATAATTAAATAAAGGAGGCTAAATCTTGCCCAAATTTGAAATTGAATCCCAAAAACAAGCCAATGAGGACTAAGATGTCCTAGGTGGCATCTTAGTCCCAACGATCAATTCTCGAGGCACAAACTCCAAAAAGGGACCTATTCAGGTGTATTCAAAATTTAGGTCCCAAGACCCATGGAGGACAAAGATGCCCTAGGTGGCATTTTAGTCCCACTCCACAAACTAGGGACACACAAACATAATCATTAAATGATCATTTATATTTTGATGTTTATCAGGATTTTCTATAAAAATATATAGTTCATAGGGATTGTGGATGCAAAATAGGAACAATTAAGACATAAATAGGGATAAATAAAGTATTACGGACACAAAAAAAATTGAAAATGAAAGGGTATGCATTTTACTACACTACACCTTGTAAATGATGTCTTATAAATCTACAACTCAACATGAAATGGCCATGAACGACGTAGATCTTTATCTTGAGATAAGTGTACAACAATGCTTGACCTTGGATCTTCAGTGCTACATCACAACTCTAGATCACTAACATGATTGATGCTTGATATTCTTGACATGATGATGGATCCTGAATTGCGGCAACAATTGATCAAAAATCTTCCCTTGAAGACACTTGAATGCCCTTGTGAATGCTTGAATGTTGTTGTGAACTCAATTTTCTATTATGAATGCTATTGTGAACTCAATTTTCTATTATGAATGATGTTGTGAACTCAATTTTATATTATGAATTCTCTCACAAAATTATTGGATGAAAATGAGTGAAAGAACCTTGTATTTATACTCAATCATGCAAAAATTACCGAAATTACAACACTACAAGCTAACATCAGATCTAGGAGGAAAAAATCCCGCCAATAACTTGAATTAATTTCAATTTTTGGCCACATAGGATTCATTCACCCAAGATGGTGAATGAGTCTCATCTGGCATAATGTATGGGACCAAAAATCAAAAGTGCTTAGAAAGGTGTAAAAATAGGTTTGGGACCCATAAATCTAGGTGGGACTCATTCACCCAAGGTGGAGAATGAGTCCTAGATCACTAAATCTCAACCAAACAAGCCATAAAAACCTAAATTATGATTGGTCAATGATTGGTGTCAAGATTATCCTTTGAAAGATGCAATAAATGAGGCTTGTGGATGCAAAATAGGGCCAATTAAAGTATAAGAAAACCCAATTATTAATGACAAGCCTACAAAAATGTGAAAGTGTGTTACAACACTTTACAACACTCCAAATAAGGCAAGATTAAGGTTTATTTTTATTAAAATTATGTTTATTATTCTTAGTTAATTGATAAAACACTAGAAAAGTGTGAAAGTGTGTTACAACACTTCACATCACTTTAGCAAGGCACCATTAAAATCCATTAGTTTACAAGGGCCCAAGACCTAATGTGAATGTGTTATACACATTGAAACACTAAATCAAATCAAAACTAAGCCAAAATCCACAAGGAGGACCCAAACAAGTGCGAAAATGCAAAGGGATACATTTTACTACACTCCAAAAATTCATGCCCTCGTTCGACTTTCTATCAAACCATACAAAAGTTATACATCTTGATAACTTTGATAAGGCACCATGCAAAAAATGATTTTAGAGCTTCACGAGACAAGAAAAAAATCGTACATTTGGAGCTCATGAAAAAACAAGATGGCTCTACAGGCATGCAAGCTATGTTATGCAAGGTGGCCATATAACTAAAAATGCAAATGAAACAATAAGAAATGTTTAAAGGAGTCTTGCTTAGTTCATGTGAAGTTTGTAACTTAGGGAACATTATACCTAATGTCTCCAAGGGAGGACCAATCAAAGAATTGAAGATTGACAACTTAGGGGATGTAGTGTGTCACATCAAGCCACTAAGAAGAATGTAATATGCTTAGATAGATCATGCTCTTGAAGGATATCACAGCCAATGTCATCAACAAAGTGAAAACACATCATAAAAATTAAAAATATTGCACCATGAACCATGAAAAACAAAAATGTAAAAAGGGGTATGTGCAGGATCATGATGGGCCAAAAAGTGGTGATATGATGGGTATGTGTAGGGTATGTGGCTGAAGACTTATTTTAACCCAAGATTGATGAAATGAAAAGGGTTTTGAAAGGATATTCTTAGATTTCCACCAATTTAAATTATGATTTACTTTGAATTTAATAAATTATTATTATTCATTTTCTATTTGAATTACGACTAAAGTCCTAATTAACAAGTTGATTGAAAAACATCTATAGCTTTCAAATGGTATCACATTTTCTAAATTTGAAACATGTGTCACATTATATGCTTCACATACTATAGGATTAAACAAAAATAATAATTTCATGAAGTTTTGACCAAATTAAGGTAGTCGAACATACGAGTTTTTATATCTTTTAAAAGTTGTAATAAAAAAATCATAATTAATCATTTACTTAGGAAAAAATTACAAAAAGATATGCATCACATCGAGACATGAGTCCTCTACTTATATCTAAAATATTATAAGAAAATATTATCATTTTATTGTGGTTAGGGTTGTCAAACAAACACCTACTTCTTATTTTTTCCCTAAAATTTAAGTACTACTGCATTGAAATTTCAAATTTTCACCAAATAGATTTTTTTTAAAGAAACCTAGTAGTTTAGAAAGTACATTCAATTCGGTATAGATTCCATTCTTACGTATTTTTGATAACTTATTCAAACTTTTACATCAAGTTGCCTAACTCTAATATTTTTGAATTTGATCGCCACTTAAGGGCCTATTTTTTCCATGATGATACTACACATACCCAAAGAATAATGTCAATGCATGCCCCCATTTTGAAGAAATTGCGAAAAACCATACTATGAGCAATTACTTTAAAGTAGCGAATGATAAATGTTAACAATAAAGAATAAATGAGAGCTAACTTGGAAAGCCCTATGCCAAGTCATATCTTTCCAAGTAAAGCTACACCATGCAAAAGAAAAGAAAAGAGAGGGGGTTGCCCTCAAAAGTGAAAATCCACACACATAAGGGATCTATGGATTTGGGGTCAGTATGTTCTTGCTACAATGTTATTAGAGAGCTCATAATTGATCATTCCACAAATTCATAGAACTTGAAGAATGACAAAAAGAGAGCGAAAATAAAGAAAAACCTTTTGATTCAACATGGAAGAGACATGAACGTCTGAATGCCTTGCATCATCCCCAAAAGGAAAAAAAAAAGACAAATGAAAAGATAAAGGAAAAGAGAAGATTTTGGGTCATCATGGAAGAGACATGAATGCCTCAATGCCTTGTGTCATCCCCAAAAGGAAAACAAAAGATAGATGAAAAAGATAAAATGTGAAAGGATAAAAATTTTATGATATATGGAAGAATGAAGTACAAATATAGTAATCTCAAGAAGAAAAAGAAACAAATAAAACAAAAAAACATATGGGATTAATTACACACATGCAATTACTTAAAAGGAAAAAAATGAAAAATACTAGTAAGGCACATGCGAGTCAATCTAAATAATCTTGTTCTGCATAAATGGAAGGCAGAGAACTAGCCAAAGGGACAATAGAGAGTGGTAAACTAGGGCTGCAAGCCTATCTACCTCTTTCCCCCACTGAGTGCAAGGCAAGAATGAGCTAAGGTAAGTGATGGGAAAGATCATGTAATGGTGAGAATACAAGATTCTACAACTATTACATGGCAAGGGATAGAAAGGGTATTCTATGCAATCACTAGATAAAAATTGTTATTATCAAAGTGATATTTACTCAAGATGACTTTGAATGTGCAACACTCATCAGTACTATGTCCAAAAGTTCTATGGTATCGACAATGTGGAACATTTTCATCTTTAGGATATAGTATTAGCTTGTCTTTCATTTGTGGTAATAGTATAAGTCCTTGGTTTAGAAGTAGATATAGTTTCCTTTCACTTTTAGGTGGCGGGCAAGGGAATTTTAATTTATTTATCTTGTAAGTCCTCTTGTGCTTGCTATATTCACCAAATTCTCTAGTTGAATGTTGAGGAGGAGGAACTAAGTTTATCATACCATCCTTGTCATCATTATGAATCATTGGTTGTTCTTTAGGAAAGATATTCATATTGGGAGAAGGTTCTAAGAAAATTGTACCATCACTATGAAGCATTAGGTATTCTTTAGGAGCACTTGTACATTGAGAGGGGGATCTTGATATCCTATCCCTTTAGTTTTTTCAATTGGTATTTTCTCTACGAGTTGATGAATGTCATGTTCACTTGTTGTGTCACATCCTTGTTTACTCAAGACTATGAATCCTTTTCCATATGTCTGATCTAGGTTGATGGAAGTGTTTGTAACTTGGTTAATATAGAATGGTTGAATATTTTCTTTCTTAGAGGAACTAGGTTCCCCTTATGCTAGTGTACTTCTTTCCACTGGGGCATCTGAAAAATCAAAAAAAATTTAAATTTTGATCGCAGCAAGTTTATTCTTTGAACCAACGCAACAAGTACATAGCTTCAAAGAGGGGCAAAATGTAGACATGCAAAATTAACATTATGCATTCGATCGGATTCAGTCAAATTACGTCTCACATTAGGCCCATTCATCACTTTCATCCATTCATTAAATAATCTCATTTCCTAAGGTCATTTATCAAATAAACATTATCATCAACCTTTTAATAAATCAAGCATTCATTTAAATCAAATCCAAAATCATATTTCATCATTTTATGATTTAAATAAATCAAATATCGAAGTCCTAAAAGTCAAAATCATCTAAGCACCATTAACTCAGCATAATCATCATCTATTTAATCTAATCCTGATCTAATGCTAATCTCACCCACTTGCATTCTCTAGATATCTCCACTTGCACAAATAAATCAATTTTATTGATTTATTAAATCCAAGATTTTCCATCAACATGGCATTTATGGGGAATATTCCCTCAATTTTGAATTCAAAGGCAAGTTGATTTGTCCCTCCAACATTGCATTTATTGTTGTTTTTCTTGTCCCCCACTTAGCATTTACTCTCAAATTTGAATTCAAATTTTCCCTCTCATGGGCACTCTTCCCAAATCTTGCACATGCATCAACCAATCACCACTTGACAAGTGTCCTTCTTTCATTTGTCTAATCTTTGTCCCACATTGGTCTCTCTTCAACACTTGGCATTTTGAAAATCCTTAAATAGAAGCTTCATCTTTGAGCAACTCCTCCACAATTTCATCCAAAAAGCATATGCAAAAGTTACTCTCCTTGAGAACTAATTTTTCTCATCATTTCCATTTCATCATCATCATCTAATCTTATCAATCAAGGATTGGGAAAGGGTCACTAGCACATGTGACACCAATCCAATATGAGATAGAGTTGGACTCTTGCTTCTTTGTGCTTTCACTTAGTTTAGTTGATATTTTGTTGTTTGGATTGCATTATGAAGCATGATTCAATATTTGATATGGATGTGAAAATTTGTTGTGTTGCTAATATTGTGTGTTGACATTTTAGCCATTTTACATATTGTAGCAACCACATTTGGTGCTAGAAGGAGGGCAGCTATGATTGACATCTGAAATTTAAAATAACTATTTGGTGCATTAGTATGGTGCAGGCCAGATCTGTTGGTTGTGTTTGACATATAGAAATTTACAGATGTGTTTGTTGCATTATTATATAGACATAAGTGTTTGTTCAATGTCAATTCAACATGAATCCTAGTAATTTCTCATTTATTGTAGGACGTGGTTGTTAGCAAGCTTGATCTGATCCACTAATCTGATTTCTTAGCATCTTTTCTCTGTTAAATAAACACAGAATTCAATGTTTGCTTTATCTTCACAAATTTTTATGAATACTGGATAATGTGTTTTGTATTGTATTCATCCTTTTGCTGATCAATATTACTGCTCAACATTGATTCTATTCTTCAACATAAGATCTTTCACTGGCAAAATATCTTTAAATATGATTTCTTTTTTTCTTTTCAATGATGATCTAAATGGTGGTCAACAAGGACAATAAAGCTTGTTGATTTTGGCAGAGTTACTTCAGGTAATCGCAGTAAATAAAACATGGCATTCATCCTGTTGAAAGATCCAACCAGTGGTATTAGTTGGTAGTCACAATGATCCGCACGCTGTGCCTATGCTTACGCATTCCATCCACCAACTCTGTCGACTTCTCTTAGTTTTGTTGTCTTAACCAGTCACAGGTCCAGTTCCAAGCGCCGTAGGCAGCTGGGTATTTAATAAAGATAACCCATGAATCATGTCTAAATTTGCTATCACTGTATTTTTTGCGACCACATCCCTGTCAGGAATTTTGTCTAGTAGACCTTTGTCAAGCATTCTATCAAACAGTTCACCTCTCCATTCTGTGCTTATTCTCAGCAATAAATGCACTTTCACTGTCATGCGGGCTGTGAACGACTGTGTAAAGGTTTGGAGGGCATAGTCTATTGAATAGTGCATTGTCTGATTGGGAGGCCTCATGAAAAAATCTGTGTATCAATTGCAGCTGCAAGAAGATTGTTTGCAGCTGTAATAGCATGAATATCTCCTGTCAAGTGTAGGTTGAACTTGTCGATGGGAATCACTTGACTGTATCCACCTCCTGCAGCTCCTCCTTTTATTCCAAAATTTGGTCCTTGACTTGGTTGACGAAGGCATGTCACAAATTTTTTACCGAAATATGCACCTAGTGCCTGATAGAGGCCAACTGTTGTAGTGGACTTTCCCTCTCCTAAAGGAGTTGGGGTAATTCCTCCAATGACCACATAGAATCCATCGAGAGAATTGTGCAATTCCTCTATGATAGAGACTAGAACCTTGGCCTTGTACTTTCCATAGAGATTGTAATGACGAGGTTGAAGAGAAAGATGTTCAGCAATGACAGAGATGTGGAGGGGTTCCATAGAGTTAGCAATGTCAATATCAGGAGGCACAGGACTCAAAACCTGCAACTTTCGGGTTGGTGAGGTTGCCATGGCTCACATGCCTTTTCTTTTCACGCTTCATTTATTTCAAACAGCTCACGGGCCTTTTATTTTCGCGCTTCATTTATTTCAAACAACTCGCTTACCTTTTTCTTTTCGTGCTTCATTTATTTGATGATTTTTGTCAAAAAGCTCATGTGCCTTTTCCGCGTTTCACTCTTTTTACCATTATGTCACATTCTGTGTGCCATACCAAGGTCAAAGGTATCGACAAATGATAAACTGGAAACATGAAGAGGACGTACAATAACGCTGCTTGAGGAACTCAACTTGTTTGACTAAGGTGTTATTCATCTCTCATCAATAATGATCATTAAAAGAGCATTGTATCTGTCCCATTAATGTTGCTGTTTGACATGATGATTATTTCTTTATCATACCACTATGATTAATGTTTTTCTTACTTGCAGTCATATCATTATCTAGCAAAGATATTGTCATGCCCAAATGATAGTTATTTCAACTGATTGGATCCATTAAAGAGAGACACTTGACGTGACAAGCATAAAGTTTCTTGGTGGGATAATGTTTGATTCATTATTGTTCCCTCAGATATGATGTTTCATTTGATATAACTTTGTATTGTCTAAAATGAGGGTTTGCATAAAGAATTTGTGGCATTAGGAATTAAAGAATCACAAGCATTTTTTTTTTGAAATAGACATTGAACTTGAATTGACAAATGCTGAAAGATTACCAATTAGACCACATATGTTGAAATTAATTTTCTTTCAATATTTATTTTTTGAAGTATTTCCTAACAAATTAATTCTCATGTGTTTGCTTTTTTACCTTGCAGATTTTGTTTGCAGAAGAAGCTTGCAAGAGATCTTTTGAAGAAACTTAAAGAAAAATTGAGCATTGAAACTTGAAAATACACAAAGCATTTTTTAATGCTTAAAGCTTACATTATATGCCATATTTTTATGTTTTAAATCAACTTACACTTTTGAGACTCTAAAGAAAGAACACTTCAATTTTTTTTCATTTCAAAGTTGGATTAAAATTGAACATACAATTTGACTAGACATTGTTTTTGGGACTAAAATTGGAAAAAGAAAATTCACACTTCATTTTGGTTCTTAAAATGAACTCACAATTGCTTTGAAGGCTATAAAATGAACAAGTGCTTGAATTGTGTGATTTTGTCTTTTGAGTGCGTATCCTCTCCCCTTGCACTTCGTGCGATCTAGGGTGCAAGAGAAACACTCAATATACATTTTATTGCTTTGAAACACTTCAATTTGGGTTTAAAATTGAACATCTTGTGTGAGTGTGAGTAGGGGAATTTTTGCGTACATTCTCTTTCTTTGTGCCATCAAAGATTGATCGAGTTACGGATTATGTCTTTGCTTGCTTTTGTTTATCTTAGAGGGCCTGCCTTGGGGAAAAACTACTCACCCAAGGGAATGACTAACCGGTAACACTCTAAAGCCAAGATTATTTCCGGTTGGATATAAATGTGGGTATTGGTTAAATGCCATTATCATGGTTGGCTTCGATAAGATGGATCCGAAGGGGACTCTTGCCATATGGGTCAATCTCCATGAACGGAAAGTCCTTACTAGAACCCATGTACTAGAATTTTCCAAAATCCTTGATCTATTTGTTGGTGCAAGAACGGTCATTATGAAGCCACCCCACACTTTTACGGTCTTTAGTAGAAATGGAAAACATGCCATGGGAGTTTCATGGGTGTTGATGCTTGGCTGCCCCGTATAAGTGAGTGTTGTGGAGGGGAGCCGTGGGGTCAAGCATCTAACCATTCACTAAAGATAGGCGTAGCTGGACTTGTCCAAGTGGGGATTCAACAAATATTGTCTTACACATCCATAGGGTTTGTACTTGCTTGTTTGAAAACACAGTGTGTTTATGAAAAACATTGGAAAACCATCATTCAACATCATCATCAAAATTTCAAACCCCTTAGTTAGAGAAAATACCTTTGACAAAGCCCAAGAACTATTGCTTTCCCTTGGGATTATGTCCTTAGAGGTTTCTAAGTAATTGGGTTTACATCTTAATTTGCTCTTACAAAGGTCAACATTAGGCAACCCTTGTCCCGATTTCTTGGAACTTCCACATAGCACTTTGTGGGACCAAAAGAAGTTGTGACATTACATTCAGTTTGAAACCTAATCAAAGTGTGTTTGTGGTAAAAAAACTCATTAAGAAAAGATAACAAATTGGACCCCACACATGTGCTCTTATTGGATCTTCAATACCTTGGCCTAGTAAACAAAGTCTCTCTAAGTCTTTTTAGGATCGAATCAAACACTTCATCCAACTCAAACATTTATCAAAATTCATCCATCCAAACAACATTAGATCTTTTTACAACATCATTCTAGACTTCGACACATCATCAAAAATCAAAATCACCTTGTTTAGTTAGAGGTGTATGGGAATGCATCCTTTCTCATACTTCTAGTTAAATTAACCATCCTTTGAACAAGTTCATCCTAAGATCACATCCAACATCCTAGGGTTTACAAGTTCATCATCCAAATCAAACAATCAAAATCAAGTCCTATGTCTAGCATTGATCCAAAGCCCCTAAATGTTCAACACTCTCATCATTCACCCCATTCATTCTTCATATCATCATTGATCCTAGAACACCTTAGAGGTCAACAAGGTCAAAACACAAGAAGATCATGGAATATAAACTAGATTCATACATCATGAGCGGTCCAAACCAACCAAACTATCCAAGCCTCACGAAACCATGGGATTATGGAAACTCACATCCATACATAGGATCACTATCTCCTACAAATATCAATAGCACAATGAATGTGAGTATGCCCAATCTGAATTTTGGAACACATCTCCCCATGATAGATTTAAATCAAAGTCCAAACTTACAAGTCTATCCTCCAAAAAAATCAGTACATGAGTCTTGAAATGAGCAACATCATCCCACCAAATCCCTACTTGCCAAATGTGGATGTACCAAGTGAAAGTTTTCAAAACATGAATCCTAACTTAGAAAACTTTGGAAAAATGATTCCCAATACCAACAATGTTCATCCTATCATGCCAAATCTAAACATCATCCCAAATGAGAACATTATCCAAAGTCAATTTTCCCATAATCCCATTCAAAAACCAGAAGTAGGCATCCCAAATCCGCTTAAACAAAAGCCAAAACAACTATCTCAAGTGAGTCAAGATCAAAATCAAGAATAAATTTGGCAAGATCAAATTGCGGAACTTTCCAAAATAGTTGAGGCATTGCACCAAGGGAAATCTCCACCACCATTACGTACATCATTCCTTGGTTTAGGGCTTCCCCCTTTACCTAACACCAATCATACCATCCAAATCAATCCACCTAATGCCAATCACACCATCACATCAAATCCTTCGAGTATACCATCGACATCACACCAATGGATTGTATCTAATCAAACAACAACGTTGATCCCAACCAATCAAAATACGGTCTCCCAAGGACCTATCACCTTGGTCATTCCAACCATCACTATCCCTTCAATCATTCCAACCACCACTATCATGCGCATCACATCTCAAACCCCCACAATCAATCCAAGCATATCCCAACCACTTGTCATTACATCCAACATGATTCAAATCCGCCACCACTACCACCAAAACCAAATGCAGCAAGACAATATGACATTTCTCTAAAAGCTCACCAGTCATACCAAAAGGCCATCCAACAATATCTAGCCACGCAACAAGCAAGACAAGCTCGACAAGTGCAACAAGCCTATCAAGCTACCCAAGCCTCTCTAGTTGCTCAACAAGCACATGAACAAACACGAAAACATTCAATCATTGGTGATAGCATTGATAATCTCCCCACCATAATTATCGAAAGCAATGGTCAAGATCCATCCATCAAAGAGCACATTGGAAATGTTTCTATCTCATCCGAAGATCAAATAAACATAGGTCAAGAGTCACTTTTCAATCGTGATCAAAATCCACCAATGATACCTAACAATGAGCCAATTCAAGAAATATCAAAATCACTTGACTCTATGGTCGGAAACATTCATAATCTCTCCACCGCAATTATCAAAAACAATGATCAAAACCTCTCCATTGAGGAGCACATTGAGGATGTATCTACATAATCTAATGATCAAATCACCATACATCAAGAGCCACTCTTTAGTGATCTATTTCAAGGAGTGTTAGGACTATTTGATCCAACTGACATAATGCATGATTCGTTGACCAATGATCATATTGAAAATGTCTCTACATCGCCTTATGAGTCAGAGGACATATCTCAAGAAGTTATTCCAAAGCAAGATCAAAATCTTTCACTAAGGTCTAGCAATGGTCATTTTCAAAACATGTTGATCCCCTTTGACCTCATGGTTACAGATGCTGAAGGAACCTTGAACTTGACCATGCCCAATGTTGACATCCAAAAGTCCTTTGTAAGAAATCTATCCTTTGAAGCAGCCCCATGTCAAGAACTTGATCCAAAGCATGTCAAAAGCAACTCTGAAATTAATCAAGATCAAGAATTTGTATCTTCAAGATACTACAATAATCTAATGAACACTCTCTTATCCATGCAAGATGATCATATCCATGTAGCACATACTCCTCCATCTACCCATAAGATTCTTTCTATAGATGGGAACGTAGATGATCTTCATCTAGAACAAGATTTTGTTACACAAAAAGAGCAAATTCTTAATTCCTACAATCAAACAGAGTTGTCAACATCAGGATCGAATATGTCCCAAACTCAAATTGAGGACATCATGAATAAAGATATCCATCATTATCCGCCCAAGAAAACAAGTCAGATAGAACATCCAGAGTTAGCAGAGCGGCGAATTGAAATAATGTCATCTACAAAGGTCATTTGTCAGAGCATGTTTATTGAACAAGATATCTCAAAATGAGTAGAATCAAAGCATGAAGGTACTACTACCACCATACTGCAGGAAACTTCATCTTGTGCAAATGTCAACATAGGGAGCACGAAGAGTTCTTATGATGAAACCATTGTCAATACTACAACTAGTCATGCCATGAATCTTCATCCACCCATTACCCCATCCACAAATTGGGACCGACGTTAAAAGAAATATTTGAATCAAAGTACGAAGAACATTATCAAATCAAAAGAAACTGAGAAGCATAATGGAAAAATCAAAAACATATGGATACAAAATAATACAAAGAAATATCATCCCTATCAAACTCCATTAATCAAAGAAACTATGGGGCAAAATAAAAATGGGAAAAGTATCTATCAAATATATCTGCAAAAGCAAAAATAGGCTTCTCAAGTGACATACAAAGTGTATCAAGCAGTTGGTCCTAATTCCACGCACATTTTTGTATCCACCCATCATTGCTCATCTTCCCAAGTTTGGAGAGTCAAAGGTTCCAAACTGTCAACCAATTCATCTCTTATCCCTAAACACACTCCATCCATGCCTCCACGCATAATATCCAATTCTTACATTGACTGTGTATTGGCAACAACCCTTCATCATAAGGATTCTGAAGGCACTTTATCACGATGTGCACACCAAGATAGAGTTAACTCCAGTATCGGCAAAGCAGATCAGGAATCTCAAAAGTTATATTCAAGTGCACATATCTTAGCAAAACAACTTCTTCAGGCAAGATACCGATGGCACATTATGACAAAGGAACCTACATTAGCAACACCTCATGATTCAGCATGAGCTTAAAATCTTTTGAAAAAATCAAAAAAATCAAAAAAGAAAAAAATCCAAAAAAAGAAAAAAGAAAAAAGGATTGAAAACTATAAAGATAAAAATCATCCTCTAGTGAAAACCACTACAGTGGCACTTTGGGCAAGACCATGATGAAAACCTGGCAAATAGGCGTCATGAGTAGAAATGAGCATCTACGTGCGCCACTTCAGGTGAAAGAATCTCATCCCATCCATAATAAATTGAGCATTCCATCCATCTTATCCATAAAAAATCCATCCATCCATGAACCATTTATCCAATCCATTCGAATCTATCTGCATCCATCATCCAAGTTATCTGGATCTTGATGAAAGTTTAGGGCATACCTTACACTTGCTTACAGTAAACATCTTGACATGGGTCATTTTCATTGATCCTATCCTATCCTATGTTATCTGAGCCATGAAGCATTATCCAAATGAACATTCATTATCCAAACACCTTATCTTATCGCAAGATAATCCATGTCCCTCTATCCATACACTTATCTGAGCATCCACCCATGACACTCCATACATTGCTAGACTTTGGGGGTAGATATTTAGATCTTGCTTCAAGAATAAATCTTGATCTATATCCTCCAACTTATGGTGATCCAAACATTGGAAAACATGGAATCAAATTGGTCCACCACTTGTGAGCAAAAATCCAAATCACTAGCCCATGGCACATTTTTACGAGAATACATTCCTTATCAGTCTTCATCTTTCATCAAACATCAATCGATATCAGTCGCATCTAAGCCGCACGTCAAACGCCTCATCAACTCATCCAAACATCTTTTGTTTGAAACCAAGCTTCATCAAACATGATCAATCAAATCCAATCAAAAAATCATCATCTCGGGATATCCTTGTGTTGCTTAACACTATGCTTGCATTGTCGTATATCCTCGACAATGTTATCATTATCAATCATGATCAATCTAGTCCTTGCATTGTTGTGTATCCTCAACAATGTTATAATCAATCCCAATCAATCAAATCATTGCATTTTTGTGCATCCTCAACAATGTTATCATTATCATCAATCCATCGACCTGATCAATCAACCTTAGCTTGGTTTTCAACAAAATCTCAAAAAGAGCACTAATATCATCACACATATCCATATCCAAATCGTCAAAATCATGCAAAAATCCAAAAACATCAAAACATCAGAAAATCCAAAAACATTCAAAACATATCAAAATCCAAAAACACTCAAAAAATTTGAAAACATTAAAAACATTGAAATCCAAACTACGTCGTCTTCGAGCTTAAACGTAGGCAAGGCTACTCTTTGATCAGCCCCCGAGACATCAAAATCCAAAAAACATTCAAAAAACATCAAAATCCAATAACATTCAAAAAACACAAAAACACAAAAAATCATAAAATCTCAGAAAACCCCAAAACATCCGAAAAACATCAAAATCCAAAAATAGCCTCAAAACATTTCAAAACGTCAAAAACATCCAAATATTTGAAAAAATCCATCTGTCTCATCTCGCTTGCACCCGCAATAATCAATCATCCATAATAACTGATCGCCATCTTCATCCTTTGGCAACGCAAACAGAAACAAGCGCAACAGTCAGCAAAAGCAAACTTCAATCGTAAAATCAAAATCAAAGCAACAAATCTTTAAAACAAAATCAAAGTCTCGATCATTTTCAAACATGTCAGTCAACTTTATATCATTATTAGCCTATCATCATCACAATGCATCAATATATCGTACAATGGGCATCATTTTGGATATCCATTGGATTCTTATCCTATCAAAACAAATCCTTTGGCTAGAGGTATGAAGAACATTGACTTGTTTGTGTACTTGATCTTTTCTTTTATTTATCTTATTGCGCTCATTCCAAGGACCTCTCGATGATATCCAAGGATTTAGAGAGATAGGAATGGGGCAACGATCATTATCTTTTGTCTTTGTGCTTGTTGGACGTTCTTGTAAAATAACTTGGTGAATACTTGCTTTGTTAGATATGTATGGAGGATGTTTCAGATACCTTGTTGACTATTGCATTGATTGGTTATACCTTTCTGTGTTTTGGTCCGAGATGTTTGAGACTTCTAAAGTGCATCCTAGCAAGGTTTCCGTATGTCAGGTGTGAACAAGAATACTTCTATCTATTTGTTGATTCAAAGTCCATCACACTAAGTACAATGCCATCGTGGTCCTTTATACCTTGATGCATCGTACTTAGGCATGTTATCAAACATAAAGTAAGTGACCCTTTGAAAATCCCAATCCTTGATAAGAAAATCATCATTTATCATCATCATCATCATCATCATCATCATCTCTAATAAAGTCTCGTCAGATCATGGACTTGTTGGATCCTCTTTTCATCATCTCACTTCTGCACTAACATCGCATCATGAATAGTCCATCATGCATCCATCCTGCATTCACAAACCGTTAGCATACATCCATCCTGCATCCATCATGCATCCATCCTGCATCTGCAAACCATTAGTATTCTGCATATCATCTCACATGCATATCATCATCATAATATAGATTTGCTATTCTAAGCATCTTAAAATCATCTTTGCATCATCGTCCATAACCACCCATTTCGAACCTCTTTATTGCGAGATTGACCCTCAAATCTAATCTTTTCACTCGATCTCTCGAGGGGGCAATGTGCTAGTATACTTCTTTCCGCTGGGGCATTCAAAAAATTAGAAATTTTTTAAATTTTGATCGCGGCAAGTTTATTCTTTGAACCAACGCAACAAGTACATTGCTTCAAAGAGGGGCAAAATGTAGACATGCAAAATTAACATTATGCATTCAATCGGATTCAGTCAAATTAGGTCTCACATTAGGCCCATTCATCACTTTCATCCATTCATTAAATAATCTCATTTCCTAAGGTCATTTATCAAATAAACATTAGCATTAACCTTTTAATAAATCAAGCATTCAATTAAATCAAATCCAAAATCATATTTCATCATTTTATGATTTAAATAAATCAAATATCAAAGTCCTAAAAGTCAAAATCATCTAACCACCATTAACTCAACATACTCATCATCTATTTAATCTAATCCTGATCTAATGCTAATCTCACCCACTTGCATTCTCTAGATATCTCCACTTGCACAAATAAATCAATTTTATTGATTTATTAAATCCAAGATTTTCCATCAACATGGCATTTATGTGGAATATTCCCTCAATTTTGAATTCAAAGGCAAGTTGATTTGTCCCTCCAACATTGCATTTATTGCTATTTTTCCTGTCCCCCACTTAGCATTTACTCTCAAATTTGAATTCAAATTTTCCCTCTCATGGGCACTCTTCCCAAATATTGCACATGCATCAAACAATCACCACTTGACAAGTGTCCTTCTTTCATTTTTCTAATCTTTGTCCCACATTGGTCTCTCTTCAACACTTGGCATTTTGAAAATCATTAAATAGAAGCTTCATCTTTGAGCAACTCCTCCACAATTTCATCCAAAAAGCATATGTAAAAGTTACTCTCCTTGAGAACTAATTTTGCTCATCATTTCCATTTTATCATCATCATTTAAGCTTATCAATCAAGGATTGGGAAAGGGTCACTAGCACATGTGACACCAATCCAATATGAGATAGAGTTGGATTCTTGCTTCTTTGTGCTTTCACTTAGTTTAGTTGATATTTTGTTGTTTGGATTGCATTATGAAGCATAATTCAATATTTCATATGGATGTGAAAATTTGTTGTGTTGCTAATATTGTGTGTTGACATTTTAGCCATTTTGCAGATTGTACCAACCACATTTGGCCCTCCTTCTAGCGCCAAATGTGGTTGCTACAATCAATTTGGATAGTTTGACTCAACGAGATGACTTATCATGGAATGCAATTATCATAGGTTATACACTGAATTAAATTTCTTTTAAACGGTTCTTTCTTTGATAATTCAAATCCTTTAATCACAATATTTATTTATAGATTTGACTATCTTTAGATCTGATATTATAACAGATTAAAAAGGAAATTCTTGCCTGAGAAAGAGCTATCGTCCTATCATTCGAGCTACTACAAAGAAAAAAATGAAAAAACCAACAAAGATGCCCCTTTCTACTTTCCATTCCATACACCTCTAAAATAAAGGGTATCCCCTTTTCTGTGAATTATGGTGAAAATGCTTTGGGAATGAAAATAAGATTTAGTGGAAGAATCATGAGGTAAACAAGTATTCCCAACAGTTTCACTAATTCCATTATACATGTCCAATTTGTAAGATTTGATCAAAATAAGGTAATGGAGTTCACTAACTAAGAATGATGATTGCAATTTTACTAGTTTATACATCCTACCATTAAAATTGTGATTTATTATGGTTCTCTTAGTTTTCTTTTCTATCTAATTTGATTAAATGTGAGTATTGTGATTGGAAGTCATTTCATTATCAAACATTCAATAATAGGCATATACAAAAGGTTGTGTTGATGGAAATATTTAATCCAAGGTTTTGTCCCAACTAGCTTATAGAATATTGGAATTCCTTTGGCATGTAGAATACATGATTGACCGATAAATATACACAATATATAAGATTTGCAAATAAAAAATAAAGGTTCAACTGAGGATTAGAAAATTGATGGTGTTTAAGTTGGGCTAACACTCAATAATTTGTGTGATGAAAATAAATGAATTCTTACATTAATGATATAATATAATATGATAATATTCCAATCAATTTAATGGTTGCTTTTAAATCAAAATAATCAAGAATTAAAATGTGTGACAACTATCCAATGAGTCCCCCCCATGGGTTTACAAACTTCTATGTGGAAGTGGTGGTTTCCTATCATGGGATCCTTATTGCTAGGAATGTTGGAGTGTCCACTTTGGCAATTGAAGGTACTTTGTGAAACACAATCATGTTGTTGAGTGGGAAGGAAACCCATTGTTGAACCTTATGGGACCCCTTCCTTATGGCTCATAATGTCATAATGTCATGTGTTTTGAGTTGGTAACAAAGTGGCATACACTTTGGCAACATTTGGCAGCCTTTTTGGAAAATATTACAATTTAGGATGATTGATCAATGATATTGAATTACTTGCATGAGCTCTTAATAAATGATGAAAAAAAATCTAATTTTGTGTTCAAGCTAAACTCCTCATTAGTTCATATTGAAAACTAGCATGAGTTCTGTATAAGGAAATATTTCCATCCTACCTTTCCTTTGCATAAGTTAGTTTTTTCTTTGTTTATGCATTGTACCTAGTGCTTCTAAAAAATTCCCAATTTTCTTTGTTTCAAAGTGTCTGTTGTGATGGGTTGTGATCTCATCTAAGAGGAGCATTCCTCTCATGAGGTTTGGAATAAGGATAAGGATGCTTGGACTATCCATCAATGGGGAAAGCTAGATAATTATATTGAGGGTATGGTCGGGATTAACCCTTACATCTCCATGGAATTTTCCAACTCTTGGAAGAATAGAAATGTGGTTGTTAGGGAGCACTCTTTCTCTATTAATGTGGATTTTATTTCCAATGTCACTAGTCTCTCCATAGAAGGGACCTATCTACCTAGGATGTCTAAAGCCACTATCAAAAGGATAAGGACATATTTCTTAAAACATGGGAGAAGATCAATTGCTTGCATAATGGTTTCAATAGAGATGACCTCTCGGGTGTCTGGAGTAGAATGGTGGAAGTTTTTATGAGATATATTAACTTGGAAGGTAGCCTTAAGGGCTTCTATGCCTACCTTTTTCCCATGCTTAATCAAGTTTGTTATAATGTGAAAATAAAATTTGTGTTCTAGATTATGTCCTTCCTCGATAAGTCTATTAAGGCCATTCAAGAAAAAGGGAAGAATTTACCCCTTCACTAGGGGTTGATTTACATATTGCTTCATTTCAAGGCAACATTTTCCTCCTTGTTGGTCTCTGGTAAGAAAATCACCCTTGTGGTTATGGATTATGTTAAGCCTTTGTAGTGCCTCCCCTCTATCTCAAGCCCTGAGTCAATATTGTCCTCAAATTTCCAAAGAGTTACTATAGCTAAAGGTAAATCCCCTATTTTTGAGGTAGCCACCCCAAGTTCAAATAAATTGTTTGTTTTTCCAACCCTACCCAAATCTCTATTTCAGATAATTTTGATGATTCCTTGTACCCTTTACCTAAAGGTTCCCTTGTTTTCTCCCCTGTTCACTAAGACATTTTTGAAGCCTCCAAGTCCCCCCTATCCACAAACCCTTCCAGCCCTTTGGATTCCCTTACCGTTTGTGCTAACTTGGACAATACATCTAAAGAACCTTAGTTGGATGTTGTTGTTTGTGCGAATTGGGCCTCCCAAAAATTAAAAATTAAAGATCTGAGTGAGGCTATGAATTTTCATAATGACATTCTAAAATAATTTCTCACTCAATTAATCATGGCTAAAGATAAAATTTAGTATTAGGAAGAGAAGGTGCTCAACCATAAGGATGCATGGTTGGGTGAAGTTAATGACGACGATTGTTGTTCCCTTTTGTCTTCCTTTTCCTAGTCATTTGACAAGTAGGAAAAATTAAGTTGATGAACTCAGGGTTGTGGTGGAAACTATGGAGGGGAGGGAAAAGTTGCAAGAAGAGGTGGCTACTCTACCTAGCAATCAGGAGAAAACCCTCAAGTTTTTATGGAAAATTATTGACTATAGCAAGGAAATGGTGACAAACACTATGGTCACTGTTGATCAAGAAAGCTTGCACTTCTACTAAACAACCTTATGGGAGATTAAGTGAGTGGAGGGACTAGCTTATGCCTCACTGAATGACCTCCTACGTTTTTATAGAAGCTGACTCTTCTTTGTGTTTTGGGGAAAAGGGGGAGAGAAATGTATAAAGAACCCGACTAAGGCAAAGCAACACAAAGATTTAAGAACATTTAAAACCTTAGCAGGCTCTTATTTCTTGAAGGGTTGAATTTTTTTTCTCTATGTTTGGGAGATAGAACAACTAATTTCCTACACGTTTCACTCAAGGAAACCCTAGAGATCTCAATCCAAGGATGGAATAAGTGAATGGGATCTACTAATGGTTGTCCTAGGGTGTAATTAAAGGCTAAAAGGGGGGTTCACCACCAAGAAAATGCTTAGAAATAAATTAAATGAAAGAAATGTATGAATCTAGCTATGAAACCTAGGAAATTAAGAACATGAAATCAGACTGATAAAGGAGAATAAAACCAAAAGGAACTTGGAGGAAAGATGTGATAAAAAAAGATCCAAAACCCTGAAATTCTGACTTTTGATGCTCACTAGGACTCATACACTAGACTGGGTGATTTAGTCCCAATATAGGGTTTATGCGTAGGGTCTAGAACCTCCTGAAGACTGGTAAAAAAATAGTACTAAGAGTCATATGCCTGGATTGTTGTAAAGTGTCAATTTTTCATGAAGAGTCCAAGGAGTAGAATTTTGAAGTGAAACTTCGTGATACTTTGAAGATTGAGTAAATAAGCACTTTTGCACTAATTTCATTCAAATAGGTTGGATATCTTTCTCTATATTTGAGTTTTTGTGAGCCTTGGCAACTTTTTATGACAACTTTTCCAACTTTGTCATTTTAGTACTTTTGAACACTTCAAATCCACTTTTTCTTCAAACTATAAACCTACAATCACACAAAGAGAGGGAAATTTTTTTTTTTGTTAGGGAATAGCCTTTTTCCTTGGTCAAACCCTATTTTGGTAATCAAACCTTAATGAGAAATGAAACATGAAACATAAGATGAAACAATAGAACCTTGTTTGAAACCTTGTAGATCTACAAACAAGTATGAAGTGGCCTCAATGAATGTAGATCTTGATCACAACACTTGATTAAAAACAATGCTTGAATGGGATCTTGAAATGATTTTCAATGCTACATCACAAAATTAGCTCAACAACATGCATGATGTACTAAGTTTTTGACATGAGGAAATGACTCTTGATTGCTGCAATAATCTTCTATAAATCTACCCTTGAATTCCTTAGTAATTCTCTTGAATGCTATTGAATGTTGTTGAATTCTCCTATGAAGTGCTCTTGATTGCTTATGAAATTCTAAGATTGGTTAGATGTTGAAATGATGAAATATCCTTATATTTATACTTATTTATATCAAATTTCCCAAAATTACAAAACTACAAGCTAACATCAGGTCTAGGAAGATAAAATGCAACCAAGAATTGACTTCAAAATGGGTCCTAATTATAGTGGGACTCATACACTAGTTGTGGCATATGAGTCCTAATGGCTCAAAACTGGAGCATAAACTCCAAGATAGGTCTTGTTTAATGTGAAATTCAAAATAAGGTCCCAAGACCTACATGGGACTCATACGCCCAAGGTGGCATATGAGTCCCAAATAATGAAGTCTTGAACACATGACCTAAAAAATTGAATTATGATTGATCATTTGATAAGAGGCCAGATTATATTTGAAAAAATGAATTTAATAAGGCTTCTGGATACAAAATAAGGCCAATTAAAGCATAAACAAGGATAATCAATTAATAAAACCCTAGATTAGTGTGAAAGTGTTAGGATACACTTTATAAAACCCTAAAAAATGCATGAAATTAGGTCCATTTAGTTTAAAAGGGCCCTAAACTTAATGTGAAGGTGCAAATATTTACATACTTTACAACACTAAATTAAGGCAAAAATAGGTAAATTTAGCTTAAAAGGGCCCTAAACCTAATGTGAATGTGTAAAACACATTACAACACTAGATCATGACAACATTAGGTTCATTTTAATGTTAATCATTCCCAAAATAAGTGTGAAAATGTAAAGCACGACATTTTTCTACACTGCATTTAGCCCCCACTTTAGTGAGAGGAGGAACTTACTTCAAGCTCACACTAAAGTAGACATTCAAGAGGGGTCCATGTTTACTGATGTGGATGGTGTAGGATGACAAAGATCAAGGGGGTGGTCAAGCCCCCAGGATCCAAGATCCTGCATCAAGTTTCGTATAAGCACAAAGGGACACACACAAGGTGTATGATATGCAACAAAACAAGATACACAAACCTGAAATGTCAAAGACATAAAGACTAAAGAAAAATAAAGAAAATGTGGATCAATATTTGATCATTTGTCTCAAACATTGTGGATTAGATCTATGCTTGTTTGTTTGAAATTCTTGCTCACTTTAAGGAAACAAAACTTTAGGTTCTCTGTTGGGTGAGTATCCAAAAAGGGAAGCTTACAAGTGGAACACGATGTCCACTATGCAAACCAAATGCATGCTCACAAGGGCTAGTGGAACCTTAGGCCATCCACTATGTGAGCCCCTAGAGAGGTGAGACACATACACACATGGTTGGTATACGCTCACATACACAAGCAAGTGGCTATGGGAAAGTCAAGCCTATGTTTGATTCCGATACATATAACCATACCAAAGCGGTACCTCCTAATAACTTTGATAAGGAACCACACAATAATGAAATTTGAGCTCCATGAGGAAAGCAAAGCTTTGTATGCTTGATACTCATAAAGAAACAGGATGGCTCCACATGCATGCAAAGTGTGTTATGCAAGGTGGCCATATAACATATATTGTAAACACCAAAGAGTGTAAGGTATGTTAAAAGAGATTTTTCTTAGTTCATGTAATGTCTCTTCTTAGGGAACATCATGCTTAATGTCTCCAAGAGAGGAAAATTCAAAGAGATCACACTCTCAAAGGAAATCAAACCCAATGACCCCACAGAGAAAACAATGTATCGTAGGAGTAAACAAAATCACACAATGAGCATGAGTGTCGATGTATGCCCCCACTTAGAAGAAATTGCTAAATATCATGATGTAAGAAATTTCTTTAAAGTAGCAACTGATAAATGCTAGCAATAAAAAGGACCTGAGAGCCTATTTGGAAAGCCCTATATTTCCAAATGAAGCTACATCATGAAGCCATATGTTTCCAAATGAAGCTACATAATGAAAGAGGAAGGGGTTGCCCCTAAAAATTAGTATGTCAAATGTGAGCCAGCTTAAGGCATGTCATCCACATCCTAGGATTTCTCTATATATACATGGAAGGTGGTCAACTATCCAAAAGAGACAACAACAAGTGCCATAGAAGGACAAGGCTACCTAACCCCTTTCCCCCACTTACTACAGGACAAGGATGAGTTGGAATGATTATTGAGAAACATGCTGGAGTGAAAATCAACATCAATTAGAGGAATTAGGTGCCTCAACATAAGGAATAGCACCACACTCCTTAAGATGTTGAATTTTATCACTTGAAGGATTACTTTCATTAGTAGAATGACCCTAAACTCTATTATATGCACAAAATGAACTCTTGTAGTTAAATTTATTTCATGTTCTCAGCGGGAGAGATATCAAATGATCTTGGAGGAGTCTCGAATATATACCTTCTTGATCAATAGAAGAGGATGTTCTTGTATTTGCACAAGATTTCATACACACTCTAAATGATAAATCCTTAGATGAAAATGGAGATAAAGGTGGTAAACCTAGATCTTTCTTGAAAGAGTATGGTATATCAGTTTGCTTCATGTGGTCATTGTATCCATGTTTAGGAGGGAGTTTGTATCGAAGACCATAATCTTCCAATTTAGATGAAGGGGGTTTGTGCTTCTAAGAAGGATTGGTTTTTGCACGATAACATAAATCCTTTTTAGGTGTCTTAAATTTATACATCACACTCTCATGAGGGATGGGAGTTAAATTGCCCCCATCACCACCATGGGGAAATTTTTTTACGTAGTTCCAAGTTTAGCAAATGAAACAAAAGATTGTTTTGGTTTAGATTGTGAGATTTTTTACTCCCCCATAAAGGATGGTGTAAAATCCAATGAACCTTAATCGTCACTAGAACTTGTGTCTGAAAATGAATTGTTTATATATGACTCTTTGGAATTCGAGGGTGAGAGCTTGGATTCTTTATCTAAACGGGGCATAAAATCTAATGACCCCAAATTATCATTAAATAATTTGGTTGTAGGTCAAAGATAGTGAGGAATAACATCAACTTGTATAGGTTCAAAATTTGATTTTGGAATGAAAGTATTAGGAGAGTTGGAAGTGTTATGATCATATGATTTATAGCTTTTTTCATCTGCTTTAACTATGCATACCCTATTGTTGTATTCAAATTCCATCTCACAGTGAAGAGTAGATGGGACTCCTTTCATAGCATGAATCCATGGTCTCCCTAGGAGTAGATTGTATGAAAGAGATCCTGGCATCATATGGATAGGGGTAGGAAACGCTATAGGTACGACCTCAATAGGTAATGCGATCATTCCTAATGGTTTGCTATTAATATTTTCAAATCCATAAATATCAACATCATTAAGTTGAATAAGCTTCTTGTCCATACCAATTTTATCTAGGAGGTCAATGCTACAAACATTAATACTTTCTCCATTTTCTATGAGAGTTCATCTAACTTTGGTTTCATTAATGATCACCTTTATAGTCAAGACTTCATTTTTTTTTAAGCTCAAGTGAGGGTAATTCATGTTTATGGAATGCAATTTCTATCTATGTGACTTGCATATAGTCAAAGGAGGATGCTACATCATTCAATTTCATAGAAGACTAGATCTCCTCTTGTTTTATTTGCAACATTTCTTAGAATATAACCAATTGTGTGTAGGTGATGTTTGAACAATATGCCATATAGATATAATAGCAGGAGTCTTTTTAAGGTCTTCAAATAAATTATGTAAAGGAAAATGGGGAGAACTAGGCAGAATATGTTGAGGCAATGGTAATGAATTAGGAGTGGTTTATGGTTTCCTACATGTTTGAGCAACAATATTATAACTTAATTGCTGCAAAACATTGTTACTATCAAGTTGCATTATAGATTTCAAGAGATTTCTTATTTTCTTATTTGGTTCACTAATGAGAGGTGACTTAGGATATTTTCTAGTTAAAGGATATACAATTTGTGATATCATAATTGGGCGTGTGCAGGATCATCATGGAAAAAATAGGCCCTTAAGTGGCAAAAAATTTAGAAAAATCAAAGTTAGGCAACTTGATGTGAACATTTAAATAAGTTATCTATATTATTTAAAAAATATTTAAGAATAGAATCTATAACAAATAGAATGTAGTTTCTAAACTACTAGGTTTATTTTTTTAAAAATAAAAAATCTATTTGGTAAAAATTTGAAATTTCAATGCAGTAGTACTTAAATTTCAAGGGAAAAATAAGAAGTAGGTGTTTGTCTGACCACCCTAACCACAATAAAATTATAATATTTTTTTATAAGATTTTAGATATAAGTGGAGAACTCATGTACGGATGTGATGCATATTTTTTGTAAATTTTTTTCAGGTAAATAATTAATTATGAATTTTTTATTACACCTTTTAAAAAATATAAAAAAATCATAATCTAACCACATTAACTTGGTCAAAAATTCATGAAATTCATTTTTTTTTAATCCTATAGTATGTGAAGCATATATAGAATGTGACACATGTTTTGGATTCAAAAAATGTGACACCTTTTGAAAGTTATAAATGTTTTTCAATCAGCCTATCAATCAGGACTTTAGTCATAATTCAAATAGAAAATGAATAATAATTTTTACTAAATTCAAATTAAAGTATAATTTATATTGGTGGAAAGATAATAATCTCCTTTAAAAACCCTTTTCATTTCATCAATTTTGGGTTAAAAAAAGTCGTCAGCCACATACTCTACAAATACCCATCATATCGCCACTTTTTGGCCCATCATGATCCTACACATACCCAACCTCAACAAACTTATCTTTACTTTCATGATCTCTTAGTGAAGAGGAGTTTAATGTCACTTCATCATCTTCATATAAGGAAGTATCATTATTAGTGTTTGAAAGATATGTGTCCATGTTAAGCATGATATTATCCCTAGCATGGGAGGTTTTAGGAGATCTACAAACTAGATGTTCTTGACATTCAAAGGTTAGTTATTCTAAAATGACTTAATCATAAGTAATGGAGTCATCAATGGTTGGATTTTCTTGCTTATCAATGATGGAATTATCTTGTTTAATAATGTTTTCCCTAGGGGAAGAGAGGCAACTAAGATTCTCATGAGTTTCATCGATTGGATTTTCTAACATCAAATTATATTCTTCACAACTAGGAGAGATACTAGGAGAAGAAAAAATGTGATTGTCATGATTACCTATGGTTGTGTCTTCTTGTTCAACAATGTGTTTCCCAATAAGAGAGGTATGAGGAGAGAAACAACTAGGATTCTCAAAACTCTGATTGATTGGTTCTTCTAACACCAAAATATCTTCTTCACAAATAGGAGATATATTAGGAGAAGAATGAATATTATTGTTATGATTTCCCATGGTTGTATTCTCTTTCGTTAAAGCATTCTCATAGAGGGAGCATCTGAAATTTTTCTTAGCATGCCTAAATAGGTAAGATACTAATATTGTTTGACTAATAATGACAAGTACTTCTAATCATCTTATGCAATGATTCAAGAATGTAAACAATGTATATCCAAAGATCAAAAGTACTTTTGTCCAATGTATTCAAAGCTTTAAGAATGAAAAATGTGTATCCAAAAATGGAAAGCACTTTTATCAAAATTATGCAAAGTTTCATGGATGTAAACATTGTGTATGCAAAAGTGAAAAGTACTTATATCCATATTATGCAAAGTTTTAGAAATGTGAACATTTCTAGATCTAATGATTTTTGCTATTGTAATGACTTAAGAGGAATTGAAAAATGTCTATCCTAAATTGATGTTTTTGACCTAGATGCATAAAATAAAAGTTACCAAAACTTTCCAAACTGATACTATAGGTTACGAGCAAGCTTAAGAAGTATAGAAACAAGGTTTTTAATGTTGTAAAAGGAATTTTTAGGCCTGATCTTGGAATAAATCACCTAGAGGAGAACATGAGTCCCAGTCAAGGATTTTCAAGGGTTCAAATGCTACAAAATAGTCCACACATAACTCCCATAAATCAAGTAAAACAACCTACACTAGGACTAAATTGACCAGAGAGGCATATGAGTCCAAATTAGGGTTTGTTCATAAATTTCAAAAAATTATGAGTGAATGTTAGTCTTTCTGGTTTGAATGATGTCTAGAGAATATGCAATTACAAATTTTAGGTGAGATTCAATTATGCGAGATGCAAAAAAGCAATTTATATGCACTTTCACTAATGCAATATTTTGAAACCCTAGATGCAAATTAACTAATGCAAGACCTAATCCAAAGTCAATGTAACCTAGATCTAGGAATTTAATGCACTCCAAATCAAAAAATAAGGTGTTCGAAAGGCTAGGTTCACTAAAATGAAAAGTCAAAAATTGTTGATCTATGTTTAGGAAATAGAACAATTGATTTCCTACATGTTTCACTCAAGGGAACCATAGAAATATCAATCCAAGGATGGAATAAGGGAAAGATATCTACTAAAGTTTGTCCTATGGTGTGATTAAATGTTGAAAGGGGGGTTCACCACTAAGAAAATGTTTAGAAAGAAAATAAATAAAAGCAATGTATGAATCTAGCTATGAAACCTATGAAATCAAGAACATGAAATTAGACTGATAAAGGAAAATGAAACATAAACAAACCTAGAGGAAAGATGTGGTCTTAAAAAGTTTCAAAACCCTAAAATTCTTTCATAATCAAGACTCAAGCATCATATAAGAGATATTCTTGCATCATGTGTGTTTTTAAGCTAACATTTGTGATGTAGGATTTTGATTCAAGCAAGCAATTCAAGTCAAGATCTAGATTTAAGCTAGCCACTTCACATAAGTTTGTAGTTTTCATAACAAGGGTGTGGTGAGTTGCAACATAGCATTTTGTTCATTCATAATTTCCCTTCATTATTCTATTTCATTCCAAGGTTTAATTACCAACAAGGGGTTTCACCAAGGAAAACCCCCTTTTACTAACAATCAACACATTTTTCCTCTCTTGCATGTTTGTGTTTGTAGATTTAGGTTGTAGACTTGAAGATCATTTGAAGTTAAAAGTTTCAAATTTGTTAAGTTGGATTGCAAAGTTGTCATCTTCACAGAAACTCACCTATAGGACAGATCTGGAAGTTTTAGGAGCCGAGATTTGAGAAGAAGTGCAAACATTGAGCTTCAAGATCACATTCATAGATTTCAAAAATTCAAGATGATACTAAGAAAATAGTAAGGGTTTCTTATTCCTCCTGAACCATAAATTTTTGGTTCCTATAGACTTCTCTTGCTCTTCTAGGGTTTTTCACCTAAAAGGAGAGATAGGGCCCAAAAATGCTAAGGTTTCATTCAAATTATGTTATGTGAGATGTTATTAAGGTTAAACAAGATGATCTCAATGCAACTAAGCTAAGAAATTGATTTATTATGAATGAAAATTGTAAGAAACAAGTAATGTTTGAAAACACATTGTGTAATGAAAAATGACCTAAGAATGAATAGTAGACTATAACATAAATGAATTAGATTGGAAATTTCATTTGAAATTTTTTTGATGCTATTTTTTAGGCCTAGTGGTACTCATTCGCCATTCTCGGTGAATCAGTCCTAGTTCTGCAAAACTGAGTCAGAACCTATTTCTGACAAAAGAGTACTAAAAAATGCAAAAAAATCAAAATTGACCTGGAAGTGGGACTCATTAACTACTCATGGTGAATGATTCCACTTTTGAATTTTTGAATATGCAAGAGCGAAATCCAGAGCTTCCGATCTACACTTTGACTTCCTATGGTGTACGCTTCCAAAACTTTGATTTATGGGTCTGAAAATGAGTTTTTTTTTATGTTTTGACTTGTTGGATGAAGAGAAGACTTTAAAAACTTTGCAAATTTATCTTCAATGATTTATAAGCTCCCAAGAGACCTAAATCTTCTAACACACAAGAAGAGAAGAAGAAATTTCTAATGTTAGGGCATGGGGGTTTTCCTTGGTGAAACCCCGTTTAGGTAATTAAACCAAAATGATGAAAGAATGGAATGAAACATGCAATAATGAAATAGATTACCTTGCCATTATTATAGATCGTGAAATTATGAAACAAAACATGTAGAATCTTCCCTTTAATGTCTTAGGAAGCTAAATTAATGACTTGCAATGTAAAATCCCTAACTTGCTTAACTTGAGATACTTTGAAGAATGGTGAATAAAAAATGTATGTGTGTGAGATGAAGAATTAAGAGATAAGAGATGTGAAATGAAGAGAAAAACACTTATTTATACACTCTTGTTCCTTAGTAACCCATTCATACCTCATCACAGGCTGACATCAAGTGTTTTGGAATAAAAACCTGAAAGGAAATTAAAAAGTTTTGAATTTGGGGCCAAGGGGGTCACATTCACCACCCATGGAAAATGGGTCCCACCTAGGACCTGAAAAAAGGTGTCAGTAATTATGTTGCATTTAATGTTTTTTATTGGGCTTACTTTCAAAAATACACTTAATTAAAGCATATGAGGGGATAAAGGGGTCAAATAAGTCATAAGAAAGGGATAAATAATGAATTTGTTCCTAGAAAAGTGTGAAATATTGTTACAAGACTTTACAACACTTCAAAATAGGACTTGATGATGAATAAAAAGGAATATTTAAATGAATTATAATTAAAAAGAGTCTAGAAGAGTGTAGAAATGTCTTACAACACTTCACAACACCTCCACAAAACATTGTTAAAAGCATTTTATTTAGTATACAAAGGTCCAAGACTTAGTGTGGATGCATAAAATACTTCACAAAACCTAAATCAAGGCCTCATTATGTCCAATTATTCTCATGTCAAGAAAATGGTCCTTTTTTCTATGACAAACCTCCCAAGGGTATTTTGTAGAGTTCTTTTAGATTATGTTCTACCATCCTAAGATTTTGCATTTCCCCCAAAAACAACAACAAGACTAAGACAACAGTAAGGGCATCTTAGTCCTCCTTATCATATTTTAACATAACTTTTACGTTTCCTAAATCCTCATTAAATTTCCACACTTCCCAAGTACATACATCCTTACTTGTTGTTACTTAATTTTTTCATTCACATCCATCATTTGGCTTGCATTACTAGGTTTTATGAGTTGAATGTTAAGTTTTATTTTCCAAATTTTTCTTTCGTTGTGAACCCTTCAACACCTAAAGATTCCCCCCTAGGTCTTCCTCGTTGAGAATTGACTCAGCTTTGTGTTGATAGTCAATCCAATTTAGGATCCTAGGGAATTCTTGAATGATAATTGGAGAAGAGTGGTGTTATATGACCTACGCCATAAAGCACCCATTTTCCCATTAATCAAGACTCATACGCCCAAACTATTGCAAAGTATCTTATTTTTTCGTGAAGTGTTCTAGGAGAAGAATTTGGAAGTGAAACTTTGTGAGATTTTGAAGATGGACTAAATAAGCACTTTCCCACTAATTCCATGCAAATAGGTTGGCTATCTTTCTCTAGGTCTGAGTTTCCATGAGCCTTGACAAATTTTTATGATAACTTTGACAACTTTTGTAACTTTTTCATTTTGGTACTTTTAAATGTGCAATCATAGAAAGAGAGGGGAAAAGTGTTTTCTTGTTAGGTATGGTGATTTTCCTTAGTCAAACCCCATTTTGGTAATCAAACCTTAATGAGAAATGAAACGTGAAACATAAGATGAAATAATAGAACCTTGTTTGAAACCTTGTAGATATGCAAATAAGCACGAAGTGGCATCAATGAATGCAAATATTGATCACAACACTTGATTAGAAATAATGCTTCAATGGGATCTTGAATTGATCTTCAATGCTACATTACAAGATTAGCTCAAAAATATGCATGATGCACTAAGTCTTTGACATGATGAAATGGCTCTTGATTTCTACAATAATCTTCTATAAATCTCTCCTTGATGCTATAGAAATAATCTTGAATTCTCTTGAATCCTCTTGTGAAGTAGAATTTATTTCTTATGAAATTCTAGGATTGTTTAGATGTTGAAATTATGGAATAGCCTTGTATTTATACCTATTTATGTTGAATTTCTAGAAATTACAACACTACAAGCCAACATCAGATCTAGGAAGATAAATTCCTACCAAGAATTTAATTCAACATAGGTCTTAATTAGAGTGAGACTCATACACTAGTTGTGGCGTATGAGTCCTAGTGGCTCAATATTGGGGCACAAACTCCAAGACAAATCTTCTTTAATATGAAATTCAAAATCAGGTCCCTAGACCTAGGTAGGACTTATACACCCAAGGTAACATATGAGTCCCAAATCACTTGATCTAGAACACATGAATCAAAACACTGAATTATGATTGGTCATTTGATAATTTTTGGGATTATCTCCAAAAAAAACATTCAATAAGGCTTGTGGATGCAAAACAAGGCCAATTAAAGCATAAATAAGCCTAATCAATTAATAAAACCATAGATTAGTTTGAAAGTGTTAGGATACACATTAAAACACCATAAATAAGGCATGATAGGTCCATTTATTTAAAAAGGGCCCTAAACTTAATCTGAAGTGGTAAATAAATACAATGTAACACTAAATTAAGGAAAAATTAGGTCTATTTAGCTTAAAAGGGCCCTAAACCTAATGTGAATGTGTAAAACACATTACAACACTAAATCAATACAACATTAGGTTCATTTCAATGTTAATCATTCCCAAGTTAAGTGTGAAAATATAAAGGACAACATTTTACTACACTACATTTATGATGAGATGGACACAAAATGCCACAAACCCATCATTGTTGGAAATAGAATGAAAAACTGAGGCTCATAGGAGCACAAAGTATTCATTTAGATCTCTTGGTAGGAAGCACCCATTAAATTTCAATAGAAATAGGAAACCCCATACTAAAAGAAATATTTTGGATCTTTACAAAACCATCTTTCTCTCACAACATAATATGAAAGCATAATATTTGCATAAAATAAAAGAGGTTAATGAACATGATTCAATTTATAAAAGACAACATTGTTCAAGCATAAAAGATAATTGCATAAAAATAAATTACCAAGAATATACTTGTACATATAGAATAGAGAAAGAAAACATGTGATAGAGGCCATAGATGTACAATCTCAAATATTTCTTCCTACTATTACTTTTTCTTGTAATAAATAACATAAATGCAAATGTCAGATACCAATCTAAGTAATAATCTTTGATAATTTTTAACATGACATTGAAAAAAACAAAGTTTTGTAAAATATTTCCTATTCCTCCCTTATTCTAATCTTCCAACAAACAAATTTTATGTCTTGATGATGATGCTTCACAAGCCACTAAAATATCCTTTTATAGAGCTAGAAAGATGCACAAACACTATCGATGATAGAGATGAACCCTTAACAGGTGCCCTCATCTGATACTCTGCAATCCAATCAATGATATAATTTGATCTTCTTAAATAATAGCTCTAGATGCTGCAAAAGCTTCGTGAAGTTATTGTTGTCAAAGGAAGATCTAAAATCATAACTACTTGGAAAAAATATGATTTGATCAATGGTAAGAAATAATTGTGCCTCCCCAAAGAGACTAATCCTAAAGGTAAAAGATCTACCATACTACACAAAAAAATTTGCCAAAAAATATGATATGCCCACAGGTGAAAAAACCCATTCGACAAAAGGTGAGTGACATGGCATGTTACTAGGTGATTTACATGTCCATGAGAGAATCTTATGGAAAATTCCCATTATGCAACTATGTGTCTTGTTTCGTGCCCGTAAGGAAGGAGATATGTAAAAGCCATGTAGCCACTATGTGGTGCCTTATGCAGCCTTTTTCCGGAGTAAATTTAACCTTCAAGATGAGGTTCCATTAAAAATTACAAAAAGAAGCAAGAGCTAAAAAGGAAGAACTATAGGGATTGAAACCAAAAGTGAAAAATACTTAGATAAAAATTGCTCCACAATTTCTAGCGACTCACAGGGGACCTTTGCTTATGGAGGCACAAACCTAGATATAGCATAAAATCATAAAATAATCCTTAGAATTTGAGAAAAGTAGCATGCTAGAAATCATAGTCTTCATTGGAAGGAAAAATAAGTGCATGTAATGTCTCATAGGCCTAGTCAAGAGTGAGGACCTCCTTGAAGGAAACTCCACCCCATTTTGATGAAGTAGCTCTGATGTGGTAGTAAATTCCTACTATTTGAGTTTAATGGCCTCTTTGATCTATTATTTTTTCAACACTTCTCCATTTGGCGAGAAAAAGGTGAGTGATCCAAAATCGATTAAAACTTGGAGGTCTTTCTTTATCTTGTTGACCTTCCTAGTCAATACCAACTGACAAGCCTTGCTTTTCTTGGTTGGAGGTGATGAATTCGTTTTCCAGCTACCCTTCCGTTTGGAATTCCAACATATTTTAAAGCTTCCTCAGTCACCTTATATAGATTGAAAATTAACTTACCCAACTCTTCAGAATGGGGGTGATTGTATGCAAAATTTTGCTGACTATTGGGTTGACCTTCACATTTAATTCCTATGCATCCATTAAGAATTTCAAGGTTTGATTTAGGGTTACTATCACTATAATGATTCCCTCCAATGGGAAGACAATAATCCCAAGAGTATTGGGAGGATCCTATACCCTCGTGTCATAGCTAATTCTTGCTAGAATTGAGATTTCTTAGCCTTCATGTCTTCCTTCAATTGATCTATCTCCTGGAGGGCACTCGAAAGTTTTGAGTGTAACCTCTCTACCTATATATTGAGGGATTTTAAAATATACTCGATGTTCTATTTCTCCCATCTCTCCATATCAGTTTCTTCCTATGATTTTTGAAGACTTTCAACTACTGAAGATCTAGCATTATCCAATTATTCTTGTCTATTATCTTTTTCTTTTGCCATCTCTTGTAGCTCTCTTTTTCTTTTGCCATCTCTTGTAGCTCTCTTTTTCTTTTGCCATCTCTTGTAGCTCTCTTTGGAACTCTGCACATATACTGTTTCATTAGCTCATTATGTCATCAAACTCTTTCTACTTTTGCTCATATTCTTTAGTGACTTCTTGCATTTGATTCTTCACATTTTCTATCACTTTGTACTCAACTTCAAACTCACACTCCAATCTTTTCACTTTGGCACAAAGTCGGTCTCTTTCATTCAAAATATCTTCAAGTGACTTAGTTGCTTCTCCTTGCTAATCCTATGTCTATTTTCAATAGGCCATATCCATATCCTTTTCCCTGATCTCTGCCTATAATCTATCCAGTGCAATTTCCTCCACATTTATCAACTCTGCTTCATTCCTCTTCAATCTCATATGCAACTTTTTATAGCTAGTATATGCCACCTTTTGTGTTGCTTTTGCAAGGCCTATTTTTTTGCACAGGACTACTTCACTTAGGTTTAGACCCATCATTTAGATCTCATAATCTTCATACTACATTTCTCCATCTATTTTGGATACCCACGACCTCATAGCCAAGATCATTAGAGAATTTTTCTCTTCATCAAAACAAGTTTCTAGCCTCTAGGTGGCTAAGTTTTCCATGGCCTTTGAATCTCACAACTTTTGTTTTCTTTCTTTTCAAGCCTTCCTAGTCAATTCCTTCTATTTTGGATACCCACGACCTCATAGCCAAGATCATTAGAGAATTTTTCTCTTCATCAAAACAAGTTTCTAGCCTCTAGGTGGCTAGGTTTTCCATGGCCTTTGAATCTCACAACTTTTGTTTTCTTTCTTTTCAAGCCTTCCTAGTCAATTCCTTCTATTTTGGATACCCACGACCTCATAGCCAAGATCATTAGAGAATTTTTCTCTTCATCAAAACAAGTTTCTAGCCTCTAGGTGGCTAGGTTTTCCATGGCCTTTGAATCTCACAACTTTTGTTTTCTTTCTTTTCAAGCCTTCCTAGTCAATTCCTTCTATTTTGGATACCCACGACCTCATAGCCAAGATCATTAGAGAATTTTTCTCTTCATCAAAACAAGTTTCTAGCCTCTAGGTGGCTAGGTTTTCCATGGCCTTTAAATCTCACAACTTTTGTTTTCTTTCTTTTCAATCCTTCCTAGTCAATTACTTTTGAGTTTGGAAGTTCTACGGGGACTCAATACCTTTTGCAACACTAGAGACACCTATGGGGAATCCATAGAGGGTAATAGTAGGTGTTTTTTCAACCGACTGAGTTTGGGGGGAAGCACAAAGAAGTACTATTTGGTGAAAATTTATGGATTCCATGTATTATTTGAGAGGAAAAATGAATGCTCATTGTGGTAAAGGGGCTAGTGGATGAAAATAGAGGTGAATTCTTGGAAGTAGGCAAAGGAAATGAGGCTTGTAACATGGGTGCTTCTATGTTAAAAACTTGTGCCTTAGATAAAGAAATCAAAGTGTCAATTGTGGTTGTGACAAAAGATGCTCATTCAACACGTGGAGTTTCCATATGAGGATCACTAACAAATATAACCAGGGGTATGCTAAGGATGAGAAAATTAAAATTAGCAGATGTAGAATTTTGTTTCATAGGTGAGGGGTTAGTAGCTTCTAATGATGTAGTAGAAGAAAGAATGGAAGAAATGAAACTTACCTAGATTGTGGGAGTTGAAGACACTTGCAAAGAAAAGTCCACTTCTTCTTCTCCTTTGTCTAAGGAGCCTTACTCACCCAAGTCTTGGATTCTCCTTCTCTTTATAGTGGGCACACTAGTTGTTTTAGACTCTCCAGCAATTGACCCCAATGAACCTTGGTCCTTTTCAACTGTGGAATATTTTCTTGAAGACCGTCAGGTCTGTTTACCCTTTGTTGAAATATTGGCAGAAGATGAGATTTGTGACCCCTTGTGTTGTAATACCTTTTTGTTCCCCTTTCTTGTTTCGACTGCTTGAGGTAGTTGGTCTAAACCCAGTGCATTCTCTTTTTTAGGCTCCAATCAGACTCTAGATCAAAATCAAATCTAGTATCCTTATCATAAATCATATCAAAGTGCTTTCCAGTTTTAAAATTTTCATATAAGGAACCTAGCTGCTTGATTTCTTGTCAATATCTCTAGAAATCAACATTTTTTCTTTCCGACCACCTTAGATTCTTTAATTGTGTGTTTAGAGACTTTTCCATAAGGATACTTTGTTTGAACTCTACTACAACTATGTAGAAGGAGAGCCATAGGGGTCGCATAAATGGAATGAAAGATACGTCGAAATAGACTTATTCCTTATCCTTGGCCGAAGTTTTCCTTTCCTTCCAATATGGCTACTTTTCATGTTTGAATGATAGATTCCCATCCGAATTGTATTTCCATTTATTGAAAATGAGAACTAGGTAGAGATAGGCCAGCTTGTTGGTCAAAACCTCCTAATCTTCCCTTCTTACAAGAATTACTTGGGTTTTAGTGATGGTGAGGGGAATTGTGTGAATCTTCTTTTTGTGCCTTTTGGCACTAGAGGAATTATCTAAATTTGTTACTTGACGACATATCTCTAAGGAAAGTGTCTTGTCTGTAACAAATTTTGGAAATCTAAAGAGTTCCTTTATAAACTTGTGGCATCTTATAAAATTAAAATAAACTCCCATGAAATAATCCAGTGGGGTTTACTGATTCTTTATACATTCTAAACCCTTAGGAGAAAACCTATGTGGGGGCCGGTAAGATAAATATTGAAGCATAGGTTGTAGGAAATAGTCAATAAAGAATAATAATCCCATGCGATTGAAAGCACATAGGTCCACACTAAAACTAGCATATATACCCCTGACACATCAAAAATACTGAGTGTAAAATGGCTACTAATCAAACTAGGATTTTGATGTAAAATCAAATGTACTAGAAAAGAAGAATACCTGAACATCAAAGAATGGTTATATCTTCTAAATTTTTGAAGCATTTTGTTTGTGATCACTTTTTTGAAGTTGAATCATTTATGACTCTTTTCTTTCCTCAACATGAAATCTAGGACCATATGGTATTTGAGAACCTCGCCATCCCTTTCCTGGCCATATACAAAGGCTAGCATTAAAAAATCACCTCTAAGTATGAATGAAATTGTTTAAATGAAAGAGGGAAGATGATTTATCCATTATTAGGATCCTTATTTGTTTCATCCTTGTAGAGTTTCAACTTATATCTCCTTGTTTCCAAGAAATCTTCCACGCTTCTTTGCAAGAATCTCTTACCTGTCATGTTTGAAGGAATGCATAACATATCCCTGATAGATTCTGGATTGATTTTAATTTTTAACTTGTCACCATTGATAACCCTCATGCCTTCCTCCAACTTCTCTGCACATATGTCTACTAGCTCTAGGAATGGATGCATGGAGGGCAACATCTATTGTCGTAGACCACAATGCTAGAGTCTCATTCCAAGGCCTTAGACTGGCCTTCTAGCAATCGTTCTTTGCAATGCCCCTTCTAAGAGGCCTTGAGGGTTTATGTGTAGCTTGGGGTCAAAGATATTATTTACAAAATACTTGATTGCCTCATTTTTGATGTGGTTTCCTATTTGTATAATTTTGGTATGTGGAAATCTTCGTTCTTATGGCATCAGATCATTTCCATAAGAAACATATCTAAATATGTTCACATATCTTGGCTTGGAGAACAAAATTTCAATATTTTAGATAGAAGATGATGCCTCAACCATTCTTGTTCTTGAAAGAATTCTCCAAAATCAACTCCCAAAGAATCTTTTACTCAAGGGAACTTACACTTAGAAAAAAAATCTTTTGGCTCATTTGATTCCCAAATGAACATATAGTAAATGCATTTTTGTTATTGATATATCTTTAAGTGCTACCATCAAGGAGATACGTGTGAAGTGGGGGGCCATACTTCTTGTAAATTCCAAGGTTGTTGTAGGAAGGGAATTAGTACATTCCTTACGCCAACCTTGGAGGAAGATAACATAGAGCACTAGGAAATGTTTTTAGAAAAGACATTTGTTTTAATTAAGTAGGAGGTGGCTTTAAAAAAGGTCTTTTCACATAACCAAGTTGGATGGTGTCTATGAAGGTGACAAACACATGGCGACAGGTCGTATATATGAGCATTAATTTCTAGCACCTAAATTAATTTTTCAAGGTTTTACAAACTCTCCTTCATATGATTTTCCCTTCAATCCTTACTACCAACTTGCATTTTCTGTCACCATTCGATAGGGAAATTTTTTCATTCACAAGCTTTTTCGGATCACATTTTTTCTATAAATAGTATGCCTATCTTGTGAGAATACTCATTAAGTTTGGTTGGAAAGTTTATTCTGATGTTCTTTCTAATTTTGGTAAAATTTATTGTTCATCATTAGTGGTCTAGGAACTTCGATTCAACTTTGGAGACGAAAACTACAAGGCTCCTTTGTCGGGGAGGTTAGAAATGATAGGCCTAAACACCTTCTACAAATGAAGAGCTTCTTGATTATCATGGCATTCAAATGAGTTTTGGGGAGGGATTATGTGAAGGACCTAAAGCAACCACACTACAACACTAATATTATCCCTTAGTTTGTTGCCTCTCTACTACATTTGAACATTGCCAAACCATGGATAATCACACTCTACCAAGAACTATTCAATTCGACATATTTTGATGGGCTAGATGAAATTGTTCAAGTGGCTATCCTTAGTGTTGGTATTTTGTCTATGACGGACCTATGTAGGAACTTTGACAACACAGAGGTGGTGTCATGGCTTCCCTTCCTTTCCGATTTCTAGACCATGGACCTTGAGTGCCACCACCAACAATTCAGACCTATGGTCTCCTTCCTTCTTAAGATGGGCATTGTGGATCCAATCAATGGTGTCGAATGGATCACCTTTTTCGATAGCCTGTTCTACAACCCTAGTATGGAGGAGTGATTCCTATGTAGTTTTCATGCACATGTGTGATCAAAACCCTATTGTTGTCTGTTTGAGAACTTAAAAAATGCTATGTTTTTCCTATTGCTTTTTTGGAGGTTAAATTTCCATGATTTTTTGTAATGCCTCCAATTTTGGTTTATAATGATGAATATCCTTGTTTCTTTTTGAGGGAGAATATTTTCAAGCTTCACTCTAAGCTCTAAGATCAAACACTCCAAATTATATGGAAATGATTTCTCATGAGTATAATATAGTTCTTATGTATCAACTCTTTGTTTTATTTGTCAAACGCTTATTTACAAAAATGTACATATGGTACATAAGGAAAAATTTATAATGAACTATGAGTATTTAATTAAAAGGTTTTAGATGAATACCATTTATGAGTATTCCCAAAAAAAATTCATTTATATCTTGTAGTTCATATGCATTACTTTCTTTGCATCTATAAATGCAGAAGGGGCCCTTCCACAAAGAATCATATTTGGCATGTTTCCCTGGTTTCTCAACTCATTCATCAAATTTTAGCAGAAGACTCCCCTTCCTAAAACCTAGGTGAGGCATTCTTTTCAAACCATCATTTGACTACCTATTGTCACTTAATCATAGCATCAAATTCCTTTTCTTTTTTTCCTTAAGGTTTAATAGCACATCCAACCTTACTTCCATCCCACTTTCTTCCTCAACCTCTAAGGATTTTAGCAATTGTAGAGTCAAGATCTCCATTGAAATGGGTAGGACTACTTCCTTCCCATACACCAACTCATAGGGAAAGGCTTTTAGAATTTTCTTCGGAATAATGTTGTTTTCCCATATGAGTGCTCGCAGATTCCTATGCCATTATTTTTGATGTTTTGAGTTGATACGCTTTATTAGCCTAATGAAGTTCTTGTAGGTGGATTCCACCAATCCATTCCCTTGTGGGTAATAGTTTGATGAAGTCTTGTGGTATACCCTGTGCTTGAACGAGAAGTCCATCATCCTAGATCTTATGAAATCTCATGTATTATCCGAGATGATAGTCTTTGGGAAACTGAACCCTTCCACCAATTCCTCAAGAAAATTGATGATTTCAACTTATGTAGCATTCTTTAGAGGAACTAACTCCATCCACCTTGTAAAATAATAAGTATTTGTGAGAATCCATTTATGCTCTGAACTAGATAAAATCTAACCCCCGCTATGCAAAGGGCTCTTTGATCACGATCAGGTTGAATGACATGGTAGAGTTCTTTTGCTTGCTGACAAAATATTGGCACTAAGTGTTTTGTCTCACTATACGGTGAGCTTGGAGAACAATGTGGGATAGTAGTATCATGACTGCATGATTTTTAGGGTGGCATTCTTCATAGAGAAATGTTCACCTTCTGAGATGCTATGGAATTCATTTAGAATTCTCTCAGCCTATGGCTTGCCCACACAATGGAGGAGGACTCTTTCATAATTTCTTTTTAAAAGAATTCCTTCGACCAACATGTATCTAGAGCCTTGAAGCCTGTAATATCTTCTCTTTTGTGGCAAGATGTCAAGCTAGTATTGGCTAGTCTACATGAATCTCATTCCATCAGCCACCCAAGACTCATCTAACTCAAATTTATTTGCATAGACTTGATTGGCCTCCTCTTCTTCGTTGGGGTTGAGCTCTTGCATAAGGTATTTACATAGGCCTCTTCCTCTGATAATTTGTTTTGGTTGAATGTTGACATCATATTCTAGGATCTTAGTGATGCAGTTTGATATTTTCTCAATTATTTTTCCCTCTGTGATGTATTCACTAACATTGGGATGCATAACAAAGACCATAATTTTGTGGTGGAAACCAAAGGTCAAATTGTTTTGAGGCTTTTGACCATGGAAAAGGCCTACTTTTCTTTAAAATTACATTTATTTCAATATCCTTTTAGGTCCTAGACTGAAAATCAATGGGATACTCTCAACCTCCCTCCTCATCCTTTTGTGTGATCATGAAAGCTATGTTGTATTGGTCGCTGAAAATGTACAACAAGAAGCCCCTTGAAAAGTCTATATTAGCTAACACTGGTGTTGTGGAGATTTCTAGTTTAATCTATTTGAAGGAAATATTACCGTCCTTGATCTATTTACATGCTAGTCCTTTCTTTAGCATCAGTGTCATAGGTCTTGCAATGCTGAAAAAATATGAAATGAATTGGCTGACAAAGTTAATCTTCCCCAAGAAAGATTGTAACCCCTTCTAATTAATAGGCAACAGTAATTCAATTATAGCCTTCACCCTTTTGACATCTATTGCTATTCCTTCTTTAGATACCATGAATCCAAGCAATTTTCCTTGTGGTACTTTGAATACACATCTCTTTAGATTTAAAGAAATCCCAAACTATTGGCACTTCTGAAAAACCATTTACAGATGATCAAAATGATCATCTTTTGATTTCAAAAACATAGTTAGGTCATCCAAATAAATTAGGATGATCTTTTTTATTAGTCCCTTAAAAGTGATATCAATCACTTGTTGAAAGGTGGCACCCATGTTTAAGAGGCCAAAGGGAATTTTTGTATACACAAACATCCTTCACCTATTGGTGAATTTTATTTTGTGTTGATCCTCCTCCTTCATATAGACTTGGTTATAGCTCGAAAAGTAATTTAGCAATAAGAAATTTTTTGATCTAGCTACAGTCTATAAACTCTACTCCATCGATGGAAAAGGGTAGTGATATTTTAGCGAGGCTTTATTCAAATATCAAAATGCTACACAGATCCATATGTCACCATTCTTTTTTCAAACCAGGACTAGATTGGAAACCCAAGTGGAGTGTTTAATCAAGTATATAATATTTAACTCAATTAGCTTTGTCAGTTGCTATGCCATTGAAGCTTCCACCTTCAAGCTGATTAGTCTTTTCTTTTTTCATATGGACTTGGATACCTCGACCAAGTTAATAGTGTGTCAAATTATGATAGGACCATATCCTTTGATATCATCATAGGTCCATACTACAACCCCATTGTAATTAGCACACAAGTCTCTTAACCTCTCTCTATCTTCCTATGGCATGTTCCTCTAAACCTTCAATCTCTTATCATCTTTAAATTTGAGGTCCTCATAGTCCTCGTTGGTCATGAATCTCCGCTTACTATTTCTCGTGTCCTCACAGTCAAAAAAATTCTCAAGAGTGATTAAGCCACGTGGAAGCTTATTTCCTTTGAGTTGGATCATTTGTTCCTAAACAACCTCTCTGGATCAAAACTATGGTTGATCTGGAAACTCCCTCAACTTTTATAAGAAAGTAAAAATCTAAGCACCATCTTCAAAGAATTGCTAGTTCTAGTCATTGTTGGGGATAGATTGTCAGATGATGATATGCACCACATGTTGGTTCTTATCTGAACTAAGGGTTGGCTCAAAATGCAAGCTGGATGAAGCCATTCTATCCATAGAAAAGTTTTGAAATTGTAGGATAACCTATATATTAAAAGATTTGAACCCTTCAATTAGGTACCATACCCTATATCAGTAGGACCACATTCTCACATTTTTGGTAGTTGTATATCCTTGGATCTAGTTTACAACCAACTCAGAATCTTCAAATACCTATATACTTTTTATGCCCATCCACTTCACTAGGGTCAGACCATGAACCAACCCCTCATATTCTACATCATTGTTTGAACATGGGAACTTGAAGTGAAAATATCTTAGGGTCTATGACCTAGCTAGAGATACAAGTTAGATGCTAAATCCATAACCAAACTTAGACTTGGTACCATCAAAATGCAACGTCTAAATTCTATTGTTGTCAGGTTCACTTGGTTTCTCCTACTCCTTTACCATTTTTGGGAGTGCTTGGTCCTCATCAAATATTACATAAGTGCCTAAACCAATACCATGAAAGTTCCCAAATGGGTCAGAATCAATGAATTAGTTGAGCAAGACCTCTTCTTCTTCCAACATGTCTATGCAATACATCTCTTTCTTGGAAAGGGAGGTATGTGTTGCTTTAAATATTAGCACTGCATCCTTCATAATGTGTTTTGGGTGCAAAGGCTTAGACAAGATCTTCAACTTTTCTTTGTGCTTGGTCCTCATTAGCCATTTCATGTCATTGACATCTCCTACCAATGAAGTGGAGCCTGATGTGCTTGGTTGTGCATTTGAGCACACATACATTGAAGGTGGCAGTGCATTTGATGTGCTAGGGAGTGAAGCAGGGGTGCTAGGAGTTACATCCTCCTAGATTCTACTAGAGATCTCTACTAACATTAGCATCAACGGTCATGGTGGAAGCTTCCCTATGTCTATTAGACCATTCTCACATAAGTTCACAACCAAATCATATGCATCGAGCAGCGTATTTCCTATTAGTGATTGTACGATGACCAAGCGATATCCAAATTCAAATCCTTCAAATAGAACATGAATTACATAGCCACTACAATCCTGTCTATCACCAAAATCCTTTGCAAGGTTTTATGGAACTTGGTATGTTGAATTTGATCATCGAATCCTATGGGACTCACTTGATCATGATCAATTGTTGCAATAAGGAAGAGTGGTCTCCTTTCTCTTAGAAGCAATGAAAGAGTTTATCTCCAATTTCATCCAAAGAATGGATGGTGTTTGAAGCTAGGTATTGATACCAATCTTAAACCTTTCCTCTAAAAGATACAAAATAATAATCTAAGATCCACATTTTGTTCAGTGTTGTTGTGGACTCTGAAAACTTTCACTATGTCTTGGAGGTTCTTAGAAGGTGTTTTAAAATTCTCCCTAGTGAATTTTAGAATTGCTTTGAGGGAATTGTAGGTATTGTGGGCCACACATCTAGAGGTGTAGGTTAAACTAGTGGACTACCACTATCCCAAGTCACAAAATTTATAGGAGCAAAAGCACCCTGGAGGGCCATAAAAAACAAACTCCTATTGACCAAGTAGATGGTATTTTGATTTGGAAGGTTCAACTATCTAGAGGGGTGGATAATTCTCTAGAATCTAGGCTAGCACTCTTAACTCTATTGCTTATGATAGGTGATACGAAACTTGTGACTCATCTTCTTCTAGGGGCCAAAGAGGGTAGCTAAGAATACTGGAAATTTCCTCTAGAGGATGCTCTAGTTTTGACTCTGAGCATGAAATTACCATATTCTCTTGTAGTCTATTTCAGAAAGATGCCTCATTAAGGCTAATTATCAAACACTATGAAAGATCTTGTGTCCCATCAAGCATGCTAGAAAAATAATTATTGACCATGAAATCTTGTGCTTCTCTTAAACAACCTTATGGGAAATTTAGTGAGTGGGGTTACTAGCTTTTGCCTCAGTAAATGACCTTTAGGGTTTCTACAAAAGTTGAATCTTCTTTATGTTTTTGGGAAAAGGACAGAAAGAACTAACTAAGGCCATGCACCACAAAGATATTAAAATATTCAAAACCTTAGCAAGATCTTGTTTTCAATGAGATAGACACAAAATGCCACAAACCCTTTGTTTTTTGGAAAGATAACGAACAACTAAGGCTCATAGGAGCATGACACAATCATTTAGATCTCCCCATGGGAAGTATCCATCAAAGCATGAGAGAAATAAGAAACCCAATATTAAAAGAAATATTTTAGATCTTTATAGAACCATCTTGCTTTCACAACATAATATGAAAGTTAGCATGATATTTTAAGAAAATGAAATAGTATAATGAACATGATTCAATTTCTTAAAGATAGCTAATGGCATAAAAAGAAATTACTAAGACTCTACTTGTACAAATGGACATAGAGAATTTAACACATATATAATAGAGAAAGAAAACATGTAACAGAGGCCATAGATGCACAATCTCAAATATTTCTACCTACTATTAATTTTTCTTTTAATAAATAACATAAATGCAAAGGTCAGATACCAATCTGAGTAATAGTATTTGATCATTTTTAACATGCCATTGAGTGAAACAAACCTCTATAAAATCTTTCTTATTCCTCCCTTATTCTAATTTTCCAATAGACAAAATTTCTATCCTAATGATTATGCTTCACAAACCACTAAAACCTTCTTTTATAGAGCCAGAAAGATGTGCCAACACTACAACTAATAGAGATAAACCCTTAATAGGTTTCCTCATCTAATACTCTACAATCCGATCAAGGATCCTATTTGATCATATCAATCCTTGCTAATAAAAGTTGATTTGCTTCAAAAATGGCTCTGGATGTTGTAGAAGCTTTACAAAGATATTGTTGTCAAAGGAAGATCTGATGTCATAACTGTGGAAAAAATTAGATCTAATCAGCTATAAGAAATAATGATGCTACCCCTAATGAACATCTAGAATACTGAGAGGGGGTAAAATTAGTATTCCATAAAACCATAATAAAATCCATTTAAACATTATCACAATTCTAACTGAATCGGTAGGAGAACATAGAAACAATTCAATGAAACCATAGACATGAACACCAATATTTTTACATGGAAAACCCAAAAAGGGAAAAACCACAGTGAGGGTTAACACAATATATTATATCTAGATACAAAGTACTACATGGCTCACTGCTAGGACTCACTGTCCTTAAAAAGGTTGAATGCCTGACCACAAAAGATGGCTAATTGCAAAGAAACAATCATAGTGGCTCACTGCCAAAAGATTGAATTGATAGAATACACCTTCAATGTGTACAGTTTAGTTCCACTAAAGCTTAGAAAATAAATTATTTCCTCACACAGTATTCACTTAACAAAACTGCACTGATCACAACTGATAAAGAATTTAGGCTCTGATCTTCACTTCGTATTTCACATCCATTTCATATATCTACTTCCACTCTCTTATGACACTCACACTTCTCATTCCTCAAAATTTATTATATATATACAAGTAGATCTTGATCATCAATTAAGGCAGCTAACATCCATGAAACATAATTAGTCTTCACAATATATTGTATTTGTTGAGTTAGCTAAGACCACAATTCTCCAAACCAACAAATAAATCTCAAAAAAAATACATTATGGATCTGAGAACACATTAATTTTTCCATCATACCATCAGCATAGAGACTATCAACAAATCCAAAGCATAAGAATATTCACATCAATAGAATGTGTAATCTCCCACATAGTATGCCACACATAGAACAATAGTAGAATATAGAGTTAAATTATGTCAAAGATAACTTTCTTCTCACAACAAAAGACATCTCAATATCTAGGATATAGCTATATGAATGAGTCAATAAAACATGGTTAAGAGATTAGATTCATATTAGATCATGCGGTGAATTCCAGACTCAAATACCAACACACTGATCCCTCACAAAAGGGCATTACCAACAGAGTACAACTTTCGGTAAACCAATCAATCTTCTCATAAAGTTATCACCATGTTCACATCAATGAAAACATAGGAACAACCAAGAAAAACCAACCATAATTCATGCTCATATTGCATCGATCCCAATAATGTCCCCCTTTGGAATTGATGGAAACATGCATGATAAAAAAATTTCCAGCAACTAAATACTCTAAATACTTCCCTTATAAAAATTGTTCTTCACAATATATATATATATATATATATATCCTCCGACTCTCTATCTCTTCATCTCTTCATCTCTCCCCCTTTGCAATCAATGGAAAATGAAGGGGTTTGATATATTTGTATATATCAAAATGTCACCAAAAAGATATGAACACAAAATTTAAATTAACATGAAGTAGAACCTCTAAGACTCTCTAGGATAGCCTTCCATGACATTTTACCTTCTTCCCATGAACCTTTTTCACTTACAAGAGTCTTGTAAAATAACTTAGGCTTAGTTAAGGACTCCACACCATCTGCTAAAGTATTGGGACTAAGATTGATCTCTGATAATTCACCAATACAACCAACAACACTAGAAAAAAAGTATGCTTGAGTTTAATCATGTCTCTAAGTGCTACAAACTTCTTGATAACATCTGTCATTTGATCCTATAGGGAATTTTTTTTTCTTGAAGTTACACAATGTTAGGCCACCTCTGATTATCTTTATCTTCTACCAACCTATATGTATAGGACCCTAAGACCCATTCTTTCAGATCTTGAGCCTCATTTCACTTAGAAATCCCATAAAATCACTCAAATAATTGAAAATCCTAAAAACCCACCTCAAAAAGCTAAGGTGGGACTCATTTTCTACCTTGGGAGAATGAATCCCCTTAGGTGCAACCCATTCTCCAAAGGTAGCGAATGAGTCCCATTTGGGGACTTTTTCAATTTTGATTTGGAAATTCATGTTTTTAATTCAAATTTTGGTGGATTTCAGCCTTTGAGATCTAAATAACGATCAATTAGGTGTTAATTCCTATAAAAGAAAGTTTCTAAGTCATTTTTATAAACTCTAAGAATTTTGAGAAAGCATTTTTCAAGAGATAAGCATCAAGGATCTTCAAGCAAGCTTTCACAAGAGCATTCTAATTCCAAAAGAAAGTAAAGTTGAAGCATTGGAGCAACATTAAAGCATTTTTTCAAGTCTTCAACTTCACTTTCACTCAAGATTTAGCATTGTTAATGGTTGATCATGGTTTTCTATGGTGAATCATGATAGATTCGAGGTTGTGGATATGCAACTAGCCATCAAGGCAAGCTTAAAGACTTGTTTCCTAAGTGATTCCATCTTTCATTTTCACTCTACATTCAGCCTAAGGAAGGTACAAGCATCATTAGAACTCATTTGGGGTTATTAGCAATCACCACAAGTGAGTCAATCATCTTTACATTTCCATCATTACATCATATTCTTCCACATTAGAATAGGATTGCATCATGTTTCAAATTTCTTAGTCTTAGACAAACTTAAGGCTAGGATTTTCATGTGCATTTCATTATTTCTATTAAGGTTTAATTAAACCAAAATAGGAGTTTAAACAAGGAAAACCCTAAATTATCAAATCAAGTTGATTTTTTTTTTTGTAGGTGTTTTTTGCAGAATCAAATCTAGAACTCAAGTTGGAAGGAAAAGGCAGGTGTGAAAGTGTAGATTAGAACTTTCAATTTTTGAAAAAGAGAAATGAGACTAATTCACCAAGAGTGATGAATGAGTCCCACTATAGTTGTTTTCTAGATTTGTTTGCAGATTCCAATACAATTTTTCCTAAAATAGGCTCTCATGCAGAAACCCAAATTTGGGACTAATTTTCCCAGATTGGAAAATGAGTCCCAATTGGTCAAAAAGCAAAAAAAATCCAAAATTTTAGAGTTGTTTTGAGTCACTTCAAGGTTTCGAGGTGCACATTATTTAAATTTTTTCTTTTCTATTCTCTTTCACTTACATTTCTAAGGCATTTTCTAGTTCATTGCATTGAACTAGGGTTGTGTTTTAGCTTTTGCATTGCATTTTATTTTTCCAATTCTAAAATTTGTGGTGAACCCCTCATTAGATTTCATTCATCGTTTAGGGCAGTCCATTTGCAATATTTCAATCTCCTTTTCATTGAAATCTCAAAGGTTTGTTCTTGAGTGAAGGGTGTGAAGATTGCCTCTCTCCTTTTAGGTCCAAAATCCTAATGGTGAAATAGAGACTCCTACAATGTTCACCTTTTCATTTTGGTGAACCTACATTTAAAACATTATAGTTTCATATTTTTGTTTTGGAGTGCATTTACATCCTATATTTAGCTTACTTTAACATTGCATTAGGTTTTGCATTGGTTAATTTACATTTCAGGGTTTCAAATTTTGCATTAGTGAAAAGCTTATTTAGCTTGAACTTTTGCATTTAATTTCACTAAAATTCAAAAATATTCATTTTCATCTCAGCTCTAGGTCATACAACATAGAAAACATAAAAATATATATATAAAAATTGAAAATTTTGAAAAAAATCCCTTTTGGGACTATTTCGCCACCTTAGGTGAATCAGTCCTAGTGCAAATTTTGAACTACTGTTGATAGAGATAAATTTCTAGTTTCCAAGCTTATGTTTCTCTATCATTACTTTTCTATTTTAGTTTAGTTACCTTCTGTTATATTGCAATCATTAGAAATAACATCATTTACATTCAATAAAATTGTGGATAGAATTAGATATTTGCATTTTTCATTTTCAGCATTTACATTAGACTAGATTATACATAGATCAGAAATCAAAACCAAAAAAAATGACCACAACACCTAATCCACTTGGAGAAAGTATAGTTATTTGACTATGCCAAATCTCTCTTTCAAAGTTAACCTAACCATCAAGCCTTTTAGTAGTGTTGATTTTGACATGCTAGATGAAGCCCTCAAGGACTTCATCTCACAAGGTCTATCGACTAAGGCTTGTTATGAGAAAATAAAACCAAGAGAAGTTAACGTGATTCAACCTCAACTCATCCTTTACCCACCTTCACACAAACCACAACGTAAAAGAAACCTGAGTTTATCTTTTATCCACCTAAGAATAATGTCTTGTAACAACTGAGTCATAATACCATTACTCATACATACAGCACTAGAAATAATATTCAACTAGAACAACCAACCCCAACCCCATTACCTTTTCCTAATCCCATTTTGCATAGTGCGCCTTGTTTAACATCACATAGTGAGAAGGAGTATAAGGGTATGTGTAGGATCATGATGGGCCAAAAAGTGGCAATATGATGGGTATGTGGCTAATAATGTTTTTTTAACCCAAAATTGATGAAATGAAAAGGGTTTTTAAAGGAGATTCTCATCTTTCCACCAATATAAAATTATTCTTTACTTTGAATTTAATAAGTAATTATTATTCATTTTCTATTCAAATTATGACTAAAGTCCGATTGATAGACTGATTGAAAAATCTATATCTTTCCAAAAATATCACATTTTTTGAATTCAAAACATGCATCACATTCTATGTTTTGCATACTATACGATTAAAAAAATAAAAATTGAATTTCGAAAGTTTTGACCAAGTTAAGGTGGTTAGACATATGAGTTTTTTATAGTTTTTAAAAGTTGTAATAAAAAATGATGATTAATTATTTACTTGGAAACAAATTAAAAAAAAATATGTATCATAGCGGGACATGAGTCCTCTACTTATATCTAAAATATTATAAAAAAATATTATCATTTTATTGTGGCTAGGGTGGTCAGACAGACACCTACTTCTTATTTTTTCCCTGAAATTTAAGTACTACTGCATTGAAATTTCATTTTTTTATGAAATATATTTCTTTTTTTTTACAACAAACCTACTAGTTTAGAAACTACATTCAATTTTCTATAGATTCTATCATTACATATTTTTGAAATAATATATATAACTTATTCAAATTTTTACATGAATTTGTCTAACTCTGATTTTTTTTATTTTTTTGCCACTTAAGGGCTTTTTTTTCCATGATGATCTTGCACATACCCATAATCTTGTTGAAAAACATAATCTTGTTGAACAACTTAATAATACTCTTGCAAAGATATCCCTATGGGACTTAATTCATAATTCACCAAACTATCACACTATGCTTCAAGTATCTTTACAAGAAGTAGTGGTTTCTCCCGATACAAATTAAAATGATGTAGTAGCTCTCATACAAGGAATGGATATAGTTAATGTTGACATAACCTTTCACCAACATGAGCTTCCTCCTTTGGAATTGAGAAACAAAAATGATTCCTTTATGCTAATTGCTTAATTTAATAGAATAGGCATAAAAAGGACCCTTATTGATAATGGCTCAACCCTTAATGTGGTTAGTGTGAAACTCTTAGATATATTGTGAGTATACAAATCAAATATGGAACCTAACTCTTTATCAATTTGAGGATTTGACAATGTGGGAAAGCAATTGCTCGGTGTGATTAATTTACCTATTATAGTTGGAAATGCTAATTTACAAACTCCTATTCATGTTATGCCTCATGACCTTTCATACAATCTTCTTTTGGGAAGACCATGGATTCATAAGATGCATATGGTGCCTTCGACTCTTCATCATATTATGAAATATGTCTATGAGAACAAGGTATACCAATTTGAAATAGACCTCAATTCTAAAAGTTGTTTACAAATTGAAAAAGGAATGACAAGTCCTCTGATCACATTGATTACAAAATACAATATAGAACATTTAAAAGAAGACAAACAAGAAATGGAAACAATGTCAAAATTGTTAAACGATGATTGGGGTTCCTTGAAGTTCAAACCCTCATTTATATGAGAATATATAATGACAAGAAAAGAAGATGAGAAACAAAAGAAACCAATGGTCATGTCAACTCAAAAATTCAAAGAAAATTCACAAGAATCCAACTCATCCACTCTTGAAGAAGATACAATTTATACATCTAACTTTCATGAGATAGATTATCAAAAACTACCAAACCCAAAAGAAATGGAAAAACTTTATGGGAGAGGTTATGAACTTGTGAAACAATTGGGTTACAATGGTAAAGGGTGTGGAAAGAAATAACAAGGAATTCAAGTTCCTATAGAGCCTAACATGTAAGATAAAAAGACTAGTTTGGGATATTGTCCTTATAAAATTACACAAGAAACAAAGAGATAGTCGTTAAACATCAACACTATCATGTGGAAACCAAAAAACAACCTCACTTTGAAGCATCTTGAATTGCTTGATATGGATTACAAACCATCATGGGAATGCTTTGAAGATAATGAACCCTTGAAGAAAATGTTATGAGTTTATGGCACGTCACCTACTACTCCTCAAAAGAAAAAGGTCACATGCACTATGATTAGCACCAAGAAAAATCATGCAGAAGATGAAAGTGATGAGATGGACATAAGTACAAAAGAATACAACCCTGAATTTCTAAAGCCAAGTGCACTCCCATTAGGAGATACAATTGGCATTCCAATGGACATAAATGATAAATAGAAAGTCATTAAGATAGGGAGGTTCCTTGACGATGAAGAACAAGAGGATCATACAATGTTACTTCATGACTCTCTCAAACTTTTTTCTTGGAAATATTCAAACATGCCAAGAATCGATGCTAAGATAGTGACACACAACATAGTCCTTGCTGAAAATGCTAAGAACATTCGAAAAAAGATACAAAAAATGAACCCTAAGATAGCCTTTCCTGTTAAAGGAGAACTCGAAAACTCCTTGACGTTGGTTTCATAAGACCTATAGATTATTCAAGCCTTGGATCTCAAATATTGTCATATTTGCAAAACCTATCAATCATATTAGGATGTGTACATATTTTCATGATCTGAATAAAGCATATTTAAAAGATGAATTTCCCCTTCCTAATATCGACATGATAGTAGACTCGATTGCGGGTCATGCTTTTTTGTCATCAATGGATGGATTTTTAAGATATAATCAAATATTCATCAACCCTCACGATCAATATAAGACAATATTCACAACAATTTTGGGAATGTTTTGTTGGGTCATGATGCCTTTTGGATTGAAGAATGTGGGCGCAACATATCAATGAGCAATGACATTGATATTCCATGAATACATACATAATATTTTAGAAGATTATGTTGATGGCATTCTAGCCAAATTGTTAATAAGACAAGACAATGTGAATATCCTTCAGAAAATCTTTGAGAGGATGGAAAAATACATGATATTGAATCCAAAAAAAAGTGTCTTTGGTGTAGATAGTGGGAAACTTATAGGTTTTATCATATGTCACAGAGGCATCAAGGTGGATACAAAGAATATTGATGCTATCATCAACATGATACCTCCTAAAAATATCTCTCAATTGCATATTTTACTAGGAAGAATTCAAGCCACCCATCATTTTGTCACATCTCTAGCTAACTGAAAACAACCATTCACATAGATCTCCTCAAAAAGAATGTGAACTTTGATTGGAATAATGATTGTAACAAGCCTTTGAGAGTTTGAAGGAATACCTTACAACTCCACCTATCTTACAACTCACTATGCAAACCAAACCATTCATACATTATATAGTTGCATTAGCCCATGCCCATGCAACATTGTTGGCTCAACAAGACAAAAAAGGTAAAGAGCATCTGGTCTATTACATTAGCTGAACCTTGATAGATTATGAGAAATGATACACAACAAAAGAAAAAAATTGTTTGGCTCTTGTATTCACTACTAGTAAATTGTAACATTACTTAATGAATGTGGAGATATGTGCGATGACAAAATTTGATCCTCTCAAACACCTTTTCAATAAAATAGATTTATTAGGACATCTAGGTAAGTGGGTGATGTTGTTGACTGAGTTTGACCTTGATTTTATTTCACAAAAATCAATTAAGGGTCAAGCCTTAACTGACAAATTGGTTGATGCTCCTTCTCCTTTGGCATTACCTAGCAATGACTCTTTCCTCAATTATAATGTGTTGACAATCGAAGCTAATACATGGGAATTATACTTTGATTGATCTAAGTGTAGAATAGGCTCTAGTGTTGGGGTTATAATAATTCCACTCATAGGAAATCCTATTCCCTTTCTGTATCGGCTAAACTTCCTATGTACAAAAAACAATGTTGAGTATGAAGCATTGCTCATTGGGTTACATGTTGCTTTAATCATGGGTGCAAAAGACACTAAGATCTTTGGTGATTCACAATTAGTAATCAAGTAAATAAATAGGATATATCAAGAAAAGCATGAAATACTATCAAAATACAAAGATCTCACAATGAACTTGTTAGAGAAGTTTGAATCATTTACCATTGAGAACATCCCATGAAAAGATAATCAACATGTAAATGCAATGGCGAATGTAGATTCTCTTATATCACCTCAAGATACTTCAAAGGATTTCATATTTACTATTCACCCAATCATGAAACCATCAATTGACAGTAAAATCAAAGAAGTATTAATAGAAACCAAGGAAGAATCAAGTGAATGGTATGATAAAATATTTAACTATTCAAAAGTTGGTACTATTTCTTAGCCAACAACAAATAACACCTGAAGTTGCTTGCAAAAAATAGCAACCAAGTACATCATCCTTGTTGATGTATTATATAGAATATCCTTTAATGGAATTTTCCTTAGATGTCTTAAAGAACCTAAAATCACCATAGCACTCAAAGAGGCTCATGTGGGTGCCTATGGAGGTCATTTTGGAGGGACATCCTTAGTGTAAAAACTCATTCACATGGGATATTACTAGAGACATACAGAGAAATATTACTTTGTGTATGTTAAGAGATGCCACAAATGCTAGGAGCATAACAATTTGATTCATGCTCTTGCTTTTGAGCTTCGTTCCCAAATTCCTATTTGGCCATTCTTAGTGTGGGGATTGGATCTAATTGGAAAAATCTTACCACCTTTGAATCTAATAGACATACATTAATAATTATAGCAACAAATTATTTTACAAAATGGATAAAAGCTATTCCTCTTTAATCCATAACTGTTGATGTAATATGTCATTTCATATTGGAACACATTATTTCTTGCTTTGGACTTCCTTCTACGGTAGTTTCAGACAATAGGACACCATTTAAGAACAATAATGTGAAGAAATTCCTTGACACATTTAATATCCAACATCTCTTTTCAACACCTTACTACCCACAATCTAATGGTCAAGATGAAGCAACTAATAAGACTCTTGAACAAATTCTAGGGAAGATAGTAAATAAACATAACAAGGATTGGCACATGCAATAGACATATGTGTTATGGGATTACCATATTAGCATTAGAATATCCACTAGAACAACACCCTATAACCTTCACTATGGTACCAAGGTGATTATGACCTTGTAGTTCGAAATCCCCACATTAAGGATTGCTCTTCAAGGAATAATTGATGATGACACTTATAAAGAAAAAATATTACGCCATCTTGAGATGCTTGATGAACAACACATTAATGCTCTTGAGCATTTCCAATATTATGCTAAACAATTACAACATAATTATAGCGATCATGTCATCCCTCAGGTATTTAGTAAACGTGACTTGGTATTGTATAAAAATCAATGAAATGTTAATGTTGAACCAACTGAAAAAGGAAAATTTAGTTGTAATTGGTTAGGAGCTTACATAATTAATGAAATCTATGGGTTTGGTGCTTACACATTAACGTAAATGGATGGCACATCTCTCAAAGACCCTATCAATTCTACACATTTGCGCTGGTATTTTTCCTGATCCTTTGAATAGTATGAATGATAAAGCAATTATGTTAGAGTTAGTGGATGATACCACATACACTCTCACATTGTATCATTCTTGAAAAATAAATATTTGTGTGTATTGAACACTAAAGTGACTATTTAATTCATTTTTTTTGGTAATTACTTTAGGTTTCATGCTATTGAAGTTCATCTCATGTGTTATGTTAGATTATATCCTTATATGCATTTAATGTTTTTTAATTATACCATAGGTGCATTTAATTTAGCATAACATACTTAATCTCACTCTTGCATCTAAGAGAAACTATAATAAGTTTTAATTAGATCACTTAAAGCATGTTAAATCATGAATAAATTCATTAAATAATCTTAAAAAGGTTATTTAATTAATCACATTGTCATTTCACATTCAACATAAACAATAAAACATGAAGTGATCATATATATCTATCAAATTTTTTTGTACATGTCATCAATATATACAATACTATTGAAGCCTATGACTACTAGATACCTCACGACCTAGTGCTTGCATCTATCTGGTAGTAGCCTATCAGGAGATGGTGATGTGTGATCATGATCATGGTTCACTAAATGTACAGAGAGAAAAATCTAAACCCTATATCTTCCCAAGGGCCTCTCGATGTTCCCTTGCTATTTGGTATCTCTCTACCTATAGTCTCTTGAATTATGTTGGGGTCTGGGATGACTATGCCTTTGGGGCAGCATCAACTCAGTGGACGTGCCTTCTCAATCTCTCATACGCTGCCCACAGTCTAATGTATGTCCTAAAAAACTCTAGGTCTTGATCCATAATGGGTGGGGGCACATAATCTAAGTTTGTGGCTTCCTCATTGACTGATAGTGACATGATCATTATAGCCACCTGTTGATAGAGATCGTACAATTATCTCACAAATCTTGCAAGATAGAAATAATAGATAATTAGTACACATCATGATATATATAAAGCATAAGAACAAGCATAAATCATAACAATAAACAACATATCATCACCTATATCTCTGGAAGGCTATGTGAAATCAGCCTCATCATGTGTAGGGGGCATGGAGGATGTGCTATCCTCTCCATTATGGTGGATACTGGTGCCTGCTATAGTTACTACATGTGATCTAGTCATACCAATGGAAGAGGGATCTCTCCACTTGTGCCTTGTTGGATCCTCATCTGCTATCTCACCACCCTCACTCATGGGCCACTATTCCTCCTTACAGTCCTCCTCCTCATCCTCCTCCTTGTCATCTTCCTCATCTCCTTTGTCCTGGCCATCATAGTCAAGATCTGCATCCTCCTCATACTCCTCATCTATGACATTTGTAAATATGTCTATATCCCTATATCATGTATCCTTGGCCTTTTCCTCTACCTCATCTCCCTCATCTGGGAGTGGACCTGTTAAATAGGAAAAGGAAAATTGAGAGGGGGGTGAATAAGTTGTCACACAATTCAAACTTAAAACTCAAAACTTATTAATTTCACAACCACACTATTCTGTTATTAAGTAAGAGCATGAAGCACAAATAGCATAAAGTAAATCAACACAATGAACACTAGACTTTTATGTGGAAAACTCAATGAGCGAAAAACCATGGTGAGGGTTAACTCACAATATAAAAGATTATAAAACAAAGGCTGGATGCCAAGGGCTCACTACCCAAAAGAGGACTCACTGTCCAAGTAGAAATATTCACAACTTACAAAAAGGACTCACTGTACAATAGCGAGACTCACTACCTATAGATAAAAAAGAGAACAAAAGGATCCACCACAGTAATTAATGCACACTCACAGGATTGCAGAAACCCTTGTCTCACTACCTTCAACACAATGAATAACTACTATCACAACTCATACACACACTTTTTCTCTTATGATTTGTGGCTCACTTTTGTCACTTTGCATCACACTTTCATACAAATCTTCACAATTCAACTTTCTTTTATACCATCCTCAACCTTAGAATCTTTCTCCAAGGTTCGCCACAAAAAACTTATTTCATAAATTCAAAATGGGTCGGCAACTGAAAATTTCCGTGGTGGAAAGGAATAAGATGTACCAAAAAAAAAACATTTTCAAGATAACAAATAATATCTTGAAACAATCACACAATTAATTTTATTCTTCGAATGAAGTATAAACACCAAGTCAACCAAACCTAATGTAAACACAAGTAAACATTGGTGTACATGCTTCCCAATCAGAACATGGCACGTAAACTCCACAAAACACTTCATTAAGCACAAGGATACACCTCATAATTCTCCAAATACATCCACAAAAAATGCAATAATCTTCAAACACATAACACCTTTCACCAGTCCATCTGGATTGTACAAACTCACACTAAAAAACTAAAACATGAATTTTGAATCACCAAACTTCAAACTTCTTTTCCAAAGCATAGAAAATACTTTCACAAGACATATCCCATATCTGCAAGATATAAAATGAAACAACAGAGGATTTCAGAGAAAAACTATTTCTCCTATTCCACAAAAGATCAACTCAACCATAGCAGTTCACATATCAGTGAACGTAACTTTCACACACCATCATGCCAAAAGTTGAAACTTAGAATATATAATCATGAGATCACCATTAACAAACCTTCAAATCTATACAATCATAGGATCAACACAAAAGAAATGTGAAGCACATGCTGAAGCATATTTTGAACACATTCATCATTTTGACTTCTCTTTATTTAATTTTCTCAAAAGCACTTGGAAACTTATCAATACAACCCATCTGCAACAACAAAAAGATAGCTCCATGTACTCACAGCATCTCAACTATACATGTACAATCTATAACATATTGAACTATGTCGACATCAATGACAACATTAATGACAACACCACCAAACTTTCTCATACTTACAACAATCTCCCCCTTTGTCATTGATGGCAACACATGATGTGAAAAACCATCAAAGATAACATCATCCTTCACAATACAGGGAGAACTATTTTTCACATGACTTTTCTCTTCCCATTTGAAATCAATGGAAAAGATCAACAAAACTGATTACTCCCCCTTAGGAGTACACCTAGACTACAACAATGAAAGACCTTTTCTACTCCCCCTATGGAGTAGACCCATTTATCAGTCAAGATAAATGAAGAATCTATGAATTCATTGAACTGATGCACCTACATGTGCACCTAGTTAGGTGGGACAATGACCCCCAACATCTCTCTAAGATGATCAAAATTATCCTTTAGAAGAGCCTTAGTGAATATGTCTACAATTTTTTCCTTTATGGTCACATTTTTATTCACAGGCCTAGGGACTAGTTCCCATGTCTAATTCTTTTCTATTTGATGCAACTCTTCTTTCATAACTTTCATCCAAATCTCATCAAGTCACATTCTTCACTCATAGAATTAGGTTCAAATTTAGAAAGAAAACATAGATTTACCTCGGCTAGAACTCTACTTCTAGTCTTCATACCTTCACTTTTATCTCCAATTATCTTATCCTTCAGATGATTCTTCTGTATATACTTAGCAGTTTCGATAGAAAGTTCTGGTTCATTTTCTTCTTCTCCTTCTTCTTCTTCCACTTGTTCTTTCTCTTCTTATTCATTCTCCTTGTTTTCTTCAGGTACATGTCCATATATAGGATCATCAGGTTCAACCTCACTTATCTCAATAGGTCCGTGTATGTCTTCATCAACATTAACAGTAGTACTTTCAATGATCTTTCTTAGCCTTGTATTGAAGCATATGTATCCTTTTCTAGTAGTAGAATATCCAAGAAAAATTCCTTCATCACATCTAGCATCAAACTTTCCAATATTTTCATCATCTCTTTTAATATATAATTTTCTTCCAAATACCTTAAAACACTTCATTGTAGGAGTCTTACCAGTCTATAACTCAAAATAAGTCTTTGTGTTGATGTGTCTAATCTAGACTCTATTAAGAACATAAAAATAGTCTGTATCACCTCTCTTCAGTACATATCTTTTACATTTGATTCTTTCATTATGGTTGTAGCAGCTTCATGTACAGTCATGTTCTTCCTTTCAACTACTCCATTTTGTTGAGGGGTTCTCGGGGTAGAAAAATGTCTTCATATGCCATGCTATTCACAAAATGCATTAATTTCACTAGAAGTAAATTCTCCACCTCTATCAGATCTCAAACACTTGATTTTAAAATTTAATTCATTTTCCTCTCTTTCCTTGAATACCTTAAACCTATCCAGAGCCCAAGTCTTTTTCCAGAGAAAAGTAACCCATGTCATTCAAGTATAATCATCAATAAGCAACATAGAATACTTGTCACCATTCATGCTTCTAGTCCTGGTCGTACCACAGAGATCAATATGAATCAACTCCAACATTTTGGTAGTAGAGTACTCTTTTCCCTTAAAGATACATCTTATCTATTTCCCCAATTGACAACTTTTGCAAATATAATTACCAAGTCTTGTGATTCTAGGAAGTCCTTGAACAATCTCCTTTGCACTGATTCTGACCAAGTTATCAAAATTCGCATGTCCCATTCTCTGGTGCCATAACCAACTTTCACTAATTTGAGATAGAAGGAAATTACCATCAACTCATTTCAATTGATAGATGCTTCCATGTGTTCTTCTTCCAGCAACAACCATATCTCCATTTTTGGACCCTTTTCTGATTTCATAGTTGTTATTCTAAAACACAAGTTTAAAACCATTGCTACACATCTAACCAACAATCAGAAGGTTATGCCTCAGACCCTTCACATAATATACATCATTAGTACTATGGACTCCATCAAAGCTAATTGAACCTTTCCCACAAATCTTAGCTCCTCAATCATTTCCAAACATAACTAAACCACCATCATATTTCTCAAGTTTAGTGACCTTACTGTTATCTTAGGTCATGTGATTAGAACATCCACTATCAATTACCCAATAGTCTTCATCCTATCTTGCATGAAATGTGGTAACCATAGTACCTTCCCTCCTATTCCTATTACTCTCCAGACCTTTCTTGCTTACACATTTTCATGGGTTAGTGGATACAAATTTACTTTCCAAAGCTAAGAATAAGCATTCACTATCATCAACCTCATTCTCAGATTCATCAACAGAAGTTCTTGCTTCTTCTTTAACATAGTACAACTTCTTATATCTCTTATCCTTCCAATCCTTATCCTCCATGTTCTCATATGCACAGCTCTATTTAGACATCTTGAAGCATAATGACCAATATTACCACAGCTAAAAAATTTAAAGGGAAACATACCTTTATACTTTATGGTTCCTTTCTTCAACTTCCTAGTAAAGTTTTCTTCCAACTCATCAACACCATCACTATCTAGTTCCTCTTCAATCTTCAATGCCTTGAATGTCGTTTATATCTTTTCTTCCTTTTGGAACTTCCTCATCTCAAATATTTGCAAGGTGTCGAACAACTATTCCAAAGTGTAGGTTTTAAGATTATATACTTCTTTAATAACTGAGATCTTATCACTATAGCACTCTGGTAAGGTTATCAAGATCTTCTCAATTATATCTTCATTTGATAGTTTTCCTGCTTGATTTCTAACCTCATTTTCAATCAATTCAACTCTCTAAAAGAAACTTGTAAACTCTTCACCTTCTTCCATCTTCAGATTCACATATCTTTGTTTCACCACCAACTTCTTTGTCAATTTCCCTCTTTTATTTCCCTCATACACTTCTTCCAACTTCTTCCAAACTTCATAAGCAGTTTCCAAAGAAGAAACCCTTGCTCGCTCATTTTTAGATAAACCACTGCAAATAACATACTTTTCCTTCTCATTTTCTTCATAAGTAGATATCTAATATGTAGTAGTAAGACCATTGGATGGGTGTGCATACTTCATCTAAACAGCCTTCCAAGTCTTGAAATCAAAGGAGATAATGTATCCTTTCATCTATCCCTTCCAATCATTCTAGTTCGTTCCATCGAACATAGGGATTACCAACTTATGTGCCATTGTATCTTCCTTAAGTGGTTAAACTCAACAAAAAGGAATCAAGGCTTTGATACCAATTGTTAAACAGGCCCAAGACAACTGAGAGTAGGGTGAGTCAGTTGTCACACAATTCAAACTTAAAACCCAACACTTATTAATTTCACAATCACATTGTTCTATTATTAAGTAAGAGCATGCAACAAAAATAACAAAAATTAAATCAATAGAATGAACACTGGATTTTTACGTGGAAAATTTGATGAGGGAAAAACCATGGTGAGGGTTAACTCACAATATAAAAGTATAAAAAAAAGGCTCACTACCAAGGGTTCACTGCCTAGAAGAGGACTCACTATCCAAGTACAAAGGCTCACTGCCTATAATAAGGACTCACTATCCAACAGGGAGGCACACTGCCTATAGATACAAAAGAGAACAAAAGGATCCACCACAAAAATTAATGCAAATCCATAGGATTGTAGAGACTCTTATCTCAGTACCTTCAAAACAATGGAGAACTACTATCACAACTCATACACACACTTCTTCTCTTATGATTTGTGGCTCACTTTTGTCACTTTGCATCACATTTTCATAAAACTCTTCACAATTCGACTTGCTTTTATACCATCCTCAACCTTAGAATCTTTCTCCAAGGCTACCCACAAAAACCTTATTTCATAAATTCAAAATAGGTAGGAAACTCAAAATTCTTATGGCAGAAAGGAATAATAGTGGACCAATTAAAAAAATTCAAGATCACAAATAATATATTGAAACAACCACACACTTCCTTGATTAAATTTATTCTTTGAATGAAGTGTAAACACCAGGTTGGCCAAACCTAATGAAAACAAAAATAAACATTGATGTACATGCTTCCCAATCAGAAAATGACACACAAACTCTAGAACATGCTTCATTAAGCATAATGATACACCTTAGAATTCTCTAGATACATCCACAACAAATGAAATAATCTTCAAACACATAGCACCTTTAACCAGTCCCTCCAAACTATACAAACTCACCCTAAAACACTGAAAGATGACTTCCAGGTCACCAAACTTTGAACTTCTTTGCTAGAGCATAGAAAATACTTTCACAAGAAATATTCCAAATCTACAAGATTTGAAATGAAATAGCAGAGGACTGTGGAGAAAAACTATTTCTCATAGTCCATAGGAGATCAACTCACCCAGAATAGTTCACATACCGGTGAACCTAACTTTCACACACCATCACACTAGAAGCTGAAACTTAGAATATATCATCATGAGATTACCATTAAACAATCTTCAGATCTGCACAAGGATATGATCAACATAAAACAAATTCAGAGCACATACTAGAGCACATTTTGAACACCTTCATCATTTTGACTTCTCTTCTTTATTTAATTTTCTCAAAATCACTTGGAAACTTATCAATACAACACATATGAAACAACAAAAAGATAGCTCCATGTAATCACAAAGTCTCAACTATACATGTACAATCTACAACACATTGAACTATGTTGACATCAATGAAAACACCACCAAACTTGCTCATACCTGCAATAGGTCTGACATCACCTATTGGCTCCTCCATAGGAAACATGGGAGTTGGTCATGATACTTTCCACCACTCCTCATAGTCATCTATGGAACTGGCATCATCTGCATCAGAGAATAGAATAATATCATTGTCTAAGTACTTGGAGTCATTGTAGACAACATCCTTTGCAGTGAACTGTATAGAGTCACCAGGCCTCTGAGCACTCCACACTGATCTCCTAAAGAAGGGTCCTTGCCTAGCTGCTATCTACATCTACCCAAATTGTTGCATGATGTGATCATAATAGAAACGATGCACTACGTAATCATGTCTTCCAAAAAAAAATCTATCAAGCTATAATCTCCTCAATTGCCAAGTGTGATCTTTCCATTGAAGCACAAGTTGATAAGGTCTCCAAAGGATCTTGTACTCCTCTAATCAGTCAAATCACACTCTCTAGAAGTGTAAATCACCATAATGCCAAAACCATCATAGATGATAAATAAAGGCCCGAGGGCACCCCAAGGATGTTAGACACAGGAAGTTGGTAGGTCTAGTACAAGTAATATGCTCAAGGAACCAAACTTGTAGAAGCATACATTGTACCATACTATCCACCAAAAATACAAACCATCCAAGATAATAATATAAGTAAGGTAGGATACAATTCCCCCAAGTGTATATTGTTTTGTGCTCTACCATCCCTTCTATCAGGTGCATTAGTCCTCCCTCCAGGTGTGCCTCCTGACCATCAGGGATGATTAATAGTACAACTGTAAGCATCACAATCCACCTAACCAATGAGGTTTGTGAATATAGCAAGGTGATCCCACAATATTGGTTTACAATTTTTGACCAAAATGGACACTAATTAAATCTTCACTTTCGGGCACCTATAGTGGCCAAACCGTGAGGAATTTGAAGATGATGCAAACTAGTGATTTGTGACATTTTCTTTGTAGATTATAAATATATTTTTTCAAAATTTTGGAATCAAATTGCACTTGTTTTTTCATCTCCTTTGAAAACTAGCTTTTTCCAGTAAACAACATTTTTAAGGAGTGACACTCACTGTACACAACATAAAAATTTTCCATGAAAGATAAAATTATAATTTTTTCGAATTCAAATTTCTAACTACGATATCTAGTGCTTCCAATTGGTTTCATATTTTTTTATTGAATATTTTTACTTTAATCAAGTTTCAAAGTCAAACAAATTACAATTCAGACATAGGCGAACTGTGTACAACGTAACTTTTTGTATGTATCGAAATTTAATTTTTTTTTCTTGGATCAAGGACTTCAATATCTAGTGCACTCATTTTTTTCAATTTTTCTTTTTGATAATCTACTATTTTTCCGCATATGCATAATAGAGAGCTCGATTTTCAGTGAAAAACCTATGTTTAATAAAATTAAAAAAACAAATACATAATAAAACCAAAACATATTAAAATTATATTCGTTAGATAGCTCGTTCCGAGGACTACAATGATTTAGTTCAGTTTATGAAGTCTCCTCGATTTTCATCCTAAACCTGACCTTCAAAGGGAAAAATTATGGAGCTTTTTGGTGCCAAAGCATGAGAAGGTGGGAAAAGGGGGGTTCAAAATTCTTTTCTTTGTGTTCTTTTGTGGGAATGGTAAGACCTTGCATTTAATGTGTTCACTTGAATTGAACCAAAAAGTTTTTTCAAATCCAGAAAACCAATTTTTTTTTGCATGGGGTCATTTTTTGCAACTTTTCCTTCCTCACTCGATTTATAATCCACTTTTGTGGGTTTACACAATAGCAACACTAGATCAATCTGTGCCCTCACCCTCTCATCATGTACTGGTTCGAAAAGTGATACTGCATGTCATATTTCATCTCATGGAATGTTTGCTCCAATCAAAAGCATACTCAATCACCCCAAATAGGAACTCAGAGTATGCAATGCATGTTATCCAATGTGATCATCATCTCACTAGTCGGTAGATGGAACGTGCATGTATCAACACCCCAATTCTCTATTAGCGCCATCAACATTGCATCATGGTACATCATGGGGGCATGAGGTATGCCCAGTATAATCCTACACTTGTAATAGCTCTATATCCTCCACCGAAAGAGTGGGGGCTAAATCTCTGAGAAGGTTGATCTGCTTGCTACCTAGACGTTGATGCGAATGGGTTGGCACCTAACAAAAAAAGAAAAAATATGTCCTAAAAGTAGTCTAAACTCTTTAATTTTTGTATGAATAATCATAAAAGTGTACTAAATTTGTTCTAGTGTACTTTCCTATAGGTCCTAGACACTTTAGAACCCTTTTGAGACACTTCGCAAAGAAATGAGACTTTTTGTGAAAAAGTGGGACACTTCATGAAAAAAAGGGACACTTTGTGAACCTTTTTCCAAGTCCCTAAATTAACCTATAAATTCATAAAAATCATAAAATAACTATGTAAGGATGAAGCAAAGGCAGAAGAATCAACTCACCTCATGATGAGCTTGTAGCGTGCCACCTGTTCCCACAACACATCTAATCTCATAGGAATGTAATCTCATCTGCTAGTAATCTTCCACTCTTCTTCAATCAAATTCAAGCTACAAAAAGGTAAATGATAAAATAAGTTATATTTTATTTCAATTTTTGCTGTTATGTAAGTTAAAACTAGGGTTTTTACTACATTAGGTTTAAAAAGTGCATTTCACTCAAATCAACATAATAGGTGCTCTAGATAGATTTTTTTTTATGTCGTTTATTGTGTTGGAATCATGATTCTTCTCCCGACATCATCAACCATGTATCATTATGTGGAATGGTACTTGGAAATGCCCTATGATATGACTTACCCTATTCAACGTGGGTAGATTGCTACCTTGATTCCACCTCCGTAAAAGCAAGTGGAATCAAGGGGGGCATACATCTACCCTCAAATGTGATTTCTAGATAGAGGTTAGATAAGAATATTTTTGGACAACTAACGGATTCGTGTTGCAGGATGCAGTTCCTAACATTGTGGTTTTTTAGATGACTACAATGGGGGCTTCATTCTCTCGTATCATGATAGAACTTATATGTGTATCCTTCTATGAAATAGAGTTCATCATTGGATTCCTTTAGTTTACATATGCATGTAGAGTCATATGAGAAATAAAGTGGGAGCTAAATGTAGTGTAGAAAATTGTATGCTCTTAAACGTGAGGCAATTTCACACTTAATTTGGACCTATTTTGGCACCCTTGCATTAATTATCCTTTAAAATCATCATTTATAGGCCCCTAAGACCCATTATTTTGGATGTTGAGGCTCATTTCACTAAAAATCCCCATAAAATCACTCAAATCACCGAAAATCCTAAAAACCCACCTCAAAAAGCTAAGGTGGGACCCATTTGTCACCTTGGGTGAATGAGTCCCCTTAGGTGGGACCCATTCACCAAGGGTGGTGAATGAGTACCATTTGGGGACTTTTTTTAATTTTTGAGTGGGAAATTCATGTTTTTAATTCAAATTTTG
>VDFB02271358.1:794059363-794105882 GCA_007258455.2 Sequoia sempervirens
ATACTTTAAATGTATATAAAAACTAGTGTTGAAATTTTGGAAAAGTGAGGGAACTGGATGTAATTCTAGAATACTGTTCCTAGGGAATTAGAAGCAGAGAGTTATGAGCTTAACTAAAAATAGAGAGATCCTCTGAGATATTATTATTGTTCTAAAAATAATTTGAGTGGTTGGTGCTCCTTGAAATTGGTGTTTCAAAATGAGGGGTTGGTGCTCCTTGAGTTGGTGCTCAAAAATTAGCATATAAGGCATTGCTAATAGTGGTTTTTGAAGATTAAGCCAGTAAGGCAGTTTAGGAGTGGTTTTTCTACCCTATGAAGGTTTTCCACTCAACAAATATTTTGTCTCTTTGTTCTTCTATGTGCTCACTACTTTTTTATGGTGTTCTTGTTTTAGTTCACTATTGGGATTATTACTGTTCTCAATTATGTTTATGAATGACTACATTCAATTCATGAATAAATTAATCAGAGTAATATTGAGATCAAATATGAGCTATGTTTTGGAAAATGCAAGATATCTCACTCAAATCATATTTTCATAAGTTGTCTAATAGACTGAGTTAATGTTGTCATATCTTTGTGCTTTCAAAAGTGATTACTCTACTCTTTTGTTGAAAGAAAAGGAAATCAGAATGAAAAATCTTGGTCGAAGTTGAAAAAGTTGACACTGATTCACCCCCCCTCTTTGTGTCTATCCATAACTCCAACACTCCCCACCCATCTCTAAAGAGAACTAGTGCTACGTTGTGCATCATAATCTGTCAAACCACTGGTACCTTTGAATATAATAGCATAAACAAATCAATCTGTCCTCTAACCCATGCATCATGAACTGGACCATCTGGACAATACTGTAAATCAACCCTTTGCTTGTATAAGGTGTGGTCTCTACAAAAACGTACTCACTCTCCTCAAATTAGCATGTATATAATTTAGTGTACATCCTCCAAGGTGATCGTCATCTCCCCCATCGATAGATGAAAAGTGCATGTATCTAATTCCCAATGCTTGCAGAGAGCCATCAACATGGCATTATGGCATCTCATAGGAGGCATAAGATATGCCCAATAGATTCCTACTATCTGAAGATGCTCCATCTCCTCTATTGATGGTGCTAGAGCCAGATCTCTCAGAAAGCTCAACTCTCTCCCTCCTAATCATTGGCATTCTCAGGCGGGTACCTATCAAAATTGCAATAATATGCTCTAGTATTCCTCTAACATCTTTATTTTTTATATTATTCATCATGTAAGTGTAATAAATTCTATTTACTATGCTTTTCTTAAGGCCATAAACAATTTAGACCCCTTTTGGGACACTTCATAAAGAAACAGAACACTTTGCGAAGAAATGGGACACTTTGTGAACAAAAGGGACACTTTATGAAAAAATGGGACACTTTGCAAAAAAAGGGGACACTTTGCAAAAAAAAATTTCCAAGATCCTAAATTAACTTAGATATCCATAAAAATAATTAAATCATTGCAAAATCACAAGGAAAAGGTTGCAGAAACAACTCACCTTCATATTGATGCTCACTGTGTGCCACCCGGTCCTAGAGAATGTCCAATCGTGTAGGTGTGTAACCCTGTCTACTCAAAATTTTCCATGTCACTCATCACTCTCACACTACAAGAAGGTAAAATAAAATAGTAAATGACTACTTACTTTCCTTTACCTCTTTTCATTTATTTTCACTATGCGTTAAATTAGGGTTTCTTCTGTCTTACAAATTAATAATGTACTCTTCCTTCAAAACAACATAACATGAGCTTGGGAACTCCATTTTTTATGTCATTTGATGCATTGGAATCATGATTACACACCCAAAATCATCAAATGTCTATCTTTATGTGATATGGTTCTTGGAAATTTCCTCCAATGTGATCTTTTTTGTTCGATGTGGCTAGATTGTTGCCTTGATTCCACCTTTGTAAAGCAAGTGAAATCAAGGGGGCCATATATCTACCCTCAAAATTGATTTCTAGGAGATAGGAAAAAGTATTTCTAGATAACTAATGAATTTATGTTGTAGGATGTGGCTCCTAATGTTTTGGTTTTGTAGATAACTACATTGGGGGCTTCATTCTCCTATCTTTTGAATGAGTATCCATTTATAGTAAAGTGTACTATTTAGAGTACTTTAGCTTACATATGCACATAAGTTCATATGGGTGCTAAATTGGGAGCTTAATGTGTTACAAAAAAATTTATACTCTTGAAGAAAGAGACAATTTTGTGATAAACTTGGTCCTACTTTAGACACCTTGCATCAATCACCCCTTAAAAATTGCATTTATAGGCCACTAATGCTCACGATTTTGGTCTTTAATGCCTATTTCATTCACAAATCACTTAAATCCTGACAAATACCACTCAAACCACTCAAATTTCATGAAACCCACCAAAAAAATTCCTGGTGGGACTAAGTGACACAAGGTGGTGACTTAGTCCCTTTTGGGGTATTTTCCACTTTTGAGTGGGAATTTCACCAATTCAATTTAATTTTTTAGTGGATGCTGGCCTTTGAGGTCTAAATAATAGAAAAATTAGGTATTGATGCCTATAAATGCACATTTTAGGTTGTTTTTCACATCTCCTAGTCATTTTATAAAGCAAAAAAAATCAAAATTAAAAAGCAATGAATCTTTCACAAGAAGTCTCATTAGTCTTTCTACACCAAAGCTAAAGTTTTAAGGAAGAAAACTAAGGTTTTTGTAGGTCCTAAAGCTCAATTTTTCTTCAAGATCTCACATTACAAAGGATTGATCATGGATTCCTATGGAGAATCATGGATAAATCTAGGTTGAGGAGGTGCAACTAGCCATGAAATCATACCTAATGACTTGTTTTCATAGTCATTCAATGTTCCATTTTCTTCCTATCTTTAGAATTAAGGGTTGCATTAAATTTGCATGTCATTTACAGTTATTTTTAATGTTGTAGGGTTCCTTGGATTGAAGTCTTGCATCATTCAACTACCATTTATTTATCTTATTCTAGCACATTAGAATAGGGTTTTGTCTCATTTCAACTTTTCCTAGTCTTAGACACACTTAAGGCTAGGGTTTTATGCAGATTTTGTCTTTCAATAAGTTTAAATATAAACTAGGGGTTTGACCAAGGTAAATCCCCCATTATAAATCAAAATATCTTTTGTTTTGTAGGGTTGTTTGAAGGTTCAGATCCAGATTTCCGTCAAAAAGTAGAGTGCGGATTGTTGGATTTCATTTCCACTTTCGGATTTGGAGAAAATCCATAGTGGTGACTTAGTACCACTAAATTTATTTTTTAGAAAATTTTACATTTTAAGATACCCTTTTGGCAGAAATAGCTTTCTAGACAGTTTCCTCAATCTGGGACTAAGTTTTTGAGCCTAGAGTAAGTGTTCGAGTTGATTCAAAAATCAAAATTTATAGAATTTAAAAGGTCTTTACGATCCAAAATCATCTCTTCATCAATTTTAAAGTGCATAGTTTATGTCTTGCATTTTTATTTTGTCATTTATTGCATTTGTTTCATTTTTCTGCATATCACATTGTGTTTTTGAACAAGTTGCATTTCTTAGGTTTAGCATCATTAAATCATTTTCTTTTCAGATCAATGCATTTGAAAATAATAATGAGGCATAATAAATTTCATTTACATTAATATTGAATGTAGAAATTTGCATTTTGGACCCCATTCCCTTTCTCCTTTTAGCTAAAAATTCCTAGAAGGAGCTAAAGCAGTGTTGGCAATCCAAAATCATTGTCCATAATTTATACTAAATTGAAAAAATAACCCCTAAATACAAATAAATCAAGCCAACCTCAAATCCATGTATTAAAATGATAAGGATCCCACCACAATTACATTCAAAAGGAGGGGTCCTATTAAGGGAGGACTCATTCACCACTAAAGGCGAATGGGTCTTGTCACAGTTTGCAAGACCAAGCTTCAAGGAGGTGAAATAACATCAAATACCCACCTCAAAAATGTAAAGAAAGGGGTGTCCTATGTGGAGAGGACTCATTTTAAATTAAAGGTGAATGGTTCCTAGCAACATTTTTCAAGATAGGAAATTTTCCAAATTAATTGTAATACAATATCATTATTAGGTGTCAAGATAGATCTTTGAAATGGGGCCATGAATTTGAATTAAAAGAGTCGATTGAACTCAATTAACCACCATTTATTAAGGGGATCCTATCTAAATGTGATAGTGTGTTGCAATAATTTACAACACCTAAATAAGGTACAAGTTAAATATATTTTATTTAAAAGGACCCCAATAAGCTCAATTAATTAAATAAACCTTAGAAAAGTGTGAAAATGTGTTACAAAACTTTTGTAAAAGGTACAATTTAAGTATATTTTAATTAAATTTATTAAGGGGATCCTATCTAAATGTGATAGTGTGTTGCAATAATTTACAACACCTAAATAAGGTACAAGTTAAATATATTTTATTTAAAAGGACCCCAATAAGCTCAATTAATTAAATAAACCTTAGAAAAGTGTGAAAATGTGTTACAAAACTTTTGTAAAAGGTACAATTTAAGTATATTTTAATTAAATAAGGACCCTAAAATGATGATAATGTGTAAAAAAAATTACAATACCATCCCAAGGCACCATTAATTCAATTTTAATATCAATTATCAAATTAAGTATGAAAAATGATTACTTTTTCTACACTGCATTTTTCCCCCACTTTAGTGAGACGATGACCCCATGTCAAAATCACACTAAAGTGTACATTCAAGAAACTTAAGTATGCAACAATCAAAAAGATATATAATCATAACCTATCAAAGGCCAAGTAAATAAATAAAAAACAAAAGGATCAAGCACAACCATCCCAACACGATGTGGAATGGGGTTGTTTGTCCATAACATATGTTGCTCACTCTAGGTTAGTGGAACCTTAGTCTATCCACTAGGTGAGTTGTCCCAAAATATGTGTATTCTCACTCTGGGGTAGTCGAACCTCAGACTATCCACTAGGTGAGTTATTCCAAAGAAGTGGTTTAGTGAGAAAGTCATGCTAGTGTGTTGCTTCCCACCTTATAATAAGAAAGTCATGCCAATGTATCAACTTCCCATCATACTAACCATACCCAAGTTATCCTCCTAATAAATTTAATAAGGCACCACAATGTAATGATTTTGTAATGTAAAAATAATTCTTATAGGGGATTTATATTTGTTCATGTAAAGGTCTCATCTTAGGGGAACATCATGCTTAATGTGTCCAAGAGAGGACAAGTCAAAGAAATTTCACAGTCTTAGAGGAAATCAAAACTGATGTTATCACCAAGAAAAAGAAACATCACAAGAATAAATGAAATCACATAGCAAAACATGAGTGTCGATGTATGTTCCCACTTTCAAGCAGTTGCTAAGACCATTGATGTGAGAAATTTCTTTAAAGTAGAAGAAGAAATGAGAGCTTTCCTTGAAAAACCCTATGCAAAGTCATATGTTTCTAAAATAAGTTGTGTCATGCAATAGGATGGAAGGGTTTCTCCCAAAAATAAAATGCTAAGTATAAATCAGTACATCACATGTGAACCAACTTATGGCATGCCAGTTACATTCCAAGCTTGTTCTTATATATACATGAAAGTTGGTCAACTAGTCAAAAGAGACAACAAGTGATATATGAGTACAAGTCTACCTAAGCCCTTGCCCCCACTTAGTGTAGGAAAAGGATGAGCCAAAATGATTGATGAGAGGAATTCTAGAGTGAATATTAGTATGTATTAGAGGAATTAGGTGCCCCCACATAAGGGATTGCACCAAACTCCTTAAGATGTTGGATTTTACTAGTGAAATCCTTACATTCATTAGTAGAATGAACAAGAACTCCGTGATATGCATAAAATGAACTCTTGTAATAAAATTATTTATTGTTCTTAGAGGGAGGGATATCAAATGATCTTGGAGGAGTCTCAAAAAGATACTATCTTCATCAATAGTAGATGTTTCATTATTTTGTGAGAAAGATACCTCTTACTTGGTATCATATATCATACCTATACAAGACTCTTTATATTGTGATATTTTGTACTCTCCTTGAAAGGATGGTGTAAAATCTAATGAACTTGAATCATTATTTTTTTGTTTGATGACATGGATATTAAGTGATTCTTTCAAAAGATAATAATAAGGAGCAATAATGTCTATCAGTTCAAGGTGCACTAATGTTAAAGTTGTCTTAGAAGATTATTTTTCAAGGTTGTTAACATTAAGTGAATGCTTTCTTAACACTTTCATTTCTATCAAAAGACAGTAACCAAGACCACAAGTTTCTTTTTTTTTATGTTAGGTTCTATAGGGACATGAGTACCTTGTTCTCTATCACCACATCCTTCTCCACTATAACCAATTTATTTCATAAGTTCATAACCTCTTCCATAGATTTTTTTCATTTCTATAGGATTAATAGGTTGTTCATAATCAACCTCATCAAAATGTGTTGTGTAATTTTCCTGATTGTCTGAAGTGGTTGAGGTGGATGCTTTTGCATTTTGTGTCGACATTATTGCTTTTTCTTTTCCCTTGTCAAACTGTTTTGTTATGATCTTGTATTCACCCATGAATGTTAGTGTGAAATCTAAGGATCCCCAATCATTTTCCAATAACTTTGTGACTTCCTCAATTTTCTTCTAGTGTTCTTCTTCCTTTGTGATTTTCACTTTGTTAGTTGTATGGAATGCTTCCAAAGGATCTCATCCTTCTCTCTCATCCATCAAACAAAGTTTAGGTTCAAGATTTTCTTTTAGTGCGTATAATTTATTATTATAGACATACTTCATGACACGATGCAAACTAGAAGGGACACCATTCATTTCATGAATCCACTATCTCCCTAAAAGGAGGTTGTAAGAAAGGTCATCAAGCATAATGTGGACAAGAGTTTGTAATGTTACTTCTCCACCTCTAATAGGTAATGTAATGAATCCTAGCAGTTGTTTTCCTATGCTTCCAAATCCTCAAATACATAAAGAATCAAGCTAAATATCATTTTTACTCATTCAATTTTTTTTCACAAGGCTCATACTATAGACATTCAGGTCCAAACCATTTTCAACAAGAATTCTTTTTAATGAAATTTTACCAATGTGGAATATTATGTTGAAAGCATCATACTTCTTCTAAATTTCCAATGGAGGTAACTTGCTCTAGTGAAAAACAATATCTAAGTTCACGTCATTCATTCCTTGAACTATTGCCACTGCATCATTTGAAATAGTGTTAGGAGGAACTGTAACTTGTTGCAAAGATTCTTGAAGAATGATATGATGACTAGATGATGTTTGAAGCAGTTCCCATACGAAAATGTTAGCAGGACTAGTCTTAACGTGTTCAACAAGATTATATTCCTTTCCATTGTTTGTTGTCAAATGAGGAGCACTAGGAAAGATTGGATTAGGCAACATGGGAAGGGATGTGTTGGAGCAATAAATTCCTCAAATATCCACCAGCTTTCATTTTTCCATTCACATTTTACCCACACCAAAATCCATTATTGTTGATTTTACAATGTGTCTAACATGAAATGCAACAATTTGTGTGACAAGATCCATACTATCACGAACATTCCTTTGTATATACCAATTTATTCCTCTAGATAGTCATAAATAGAAAAAAATCTACCTTTACTATAGTACCTCAATATCAAAATAAAGGAAACATGGATTGGTGGCTTCCATGTTATGAAATAAGCCCTTACCACCATACCAGCAAGAGGTTATATAGCATGTGCAGTGAAGTGGTACTCACTACCACCCTGCAGGGAGAATTGTGTGGCAATGTAGTACCTACTACCATCCTGCATAAGAAGATTCAATGGAGTGTAGTAAGGTGGTAAATAAAAAAGAAATAAAGCATAGACCACTATACAACCAAGAGGGTGAGCAACGTATGTAGTAGAGTGGTATACACTGCAACCCCACAACAAGAGGTCTTAACCAAGGCGGTAGTGCAGTAAACAATAGATAAGAAGGACATACACTACTATACTGCAATTGGTATAATAAGTGATGACAATGGTACAATGGGTCTAGTTGTGGCATCATTACAATTTGCAACAATAAATGTAGAAAATTGCATCAGCCACCCTAACACACAAATCTAGTTGTACAAAATTAAATTCAAGGATTTGATCTTGTTGGGAAAATTTTTGGCATTAATACTGATATGAATGAGTACTACATCATTAAAAGAAAGTGAATTTTCTCAACATAAAACTCAATTGAAGTGCATTGGCATGAAAGAAGCTAAGGACACAAGAAGAAGTTTTGTAAGCATCAAATACCTAGGTAGGTGCAAGAAGAACTCTCTTAAAAGGCTTAGTTGATGTAAATATCTTTCAAGGTTCTATAACTTGAAGTCATAGTAGAAAAATTGAAATATTCCTCCTAAAAGAAAATAATCAGAAGTAAAGGAAAGTAAGGAAGAAATTAAGGAAGAAGAAACTAGGATAAAAAAGAGACCACTGCACTAGTCTATACTAGATATACTTCCAGGGTCCACCAAAGAGGGTAATAAGAAATTTTGGATGTTGTGGTTGTGATGCTGATATGTGGTTTTCATTGATGTCAACACTATTGGCCTTTAAGATATTAGAAGTTCTATGTGTCAAGGATATTGAGAAAATTGTAATGGAATGAGTTGTAGGTTGTCAATGGTGAAGTGAAGCTTAGTATGTTGTCTATCTCAATACGTTGATGATCAGAGGTTGTGAATTAAAGGGTTTTTTTTTTTAGTATATATATTTTATCCACATTAAGTTTTAGAGATCTACATGAAGATTTGATTCTGTTATGAGTAGTTGTGTTTTGATAGTTTTTATGTTGCTTTAGTTGGTGCTCCTAAATGAATATGATGTGATTCTAGTAATTTTAGTTATTGTGGACACTTCTCTAGTGATTCATGATGTTTTTGGATGCTTTTAGATCATACTCTATTTTCATTTGCATGTCTGCATTGATTATTGTGCTCGTGATTGGTGATTTTATCTTGCATGTTCATGTTTTTCATGTTCATGGATGATAGGGTGTTGTAACATGTTGTGGATCCTCAAACCAAAATTGTTTGAAGTTTTTTTGTGTTTGAGTTTTCATTTTGGGTCTTCACTATGTTGTGGCTGACCTTGGTGGATTCAAATTAATAATTGTTATTGTTTTGGGCCAACAATTTGTATTCATTTTATTATTTTGTTGAAGTCGACATGTAGAGATGTAATATCTTGTTGCAGATATATAAAAGTGATTGTTTATTCCATTTGAAGAAGTGTGAGTGAATGTGTTTGTATAAGATGTGTGAATAATGTTCAAATCATTCAAAGGAAGAATTAGAATGTGAAGAAGAGTGTACAGAATGTGAATACGTGTTCATGTGCTTAATCAGAACTATAATTAGGCATTACCAGATGCTATTTTCTTAGTTTAAAATATTTTGGATGTAATCTGAATGTTTCTGTAAGATAGTGTGTCTTCCTTTGGGCAGTAAGCCTTGTTGTATTTGAGCAGTGAGCTCTAGGCAGTGTGCCTAAATGCATGTGCATTCCCCATTTATACTTCTTCATACTTTTAACAGGGTATAATCTTATGGACTCACCTCCACCATGGTTTTTCCCCTAATAGGATTTCCACATAAAAATCTTTGTGTTATGTGTGCTTCTGATGTGTTGAAGATTTATGCTTTCATGGTTATTAATCAGATCTGAGAATAAGTTTAATAAGTTTGAATTTTTGTGACAACTAATTCACCCCCTCTCAATTGTCTTCCCTTGTGCTGCCAATAATTGGTATCAGAGTAAGTTCCTTGGAAGAAGTTTGACAACTTGAGGTGATCTGAGATGGAGACATACAAGAAGGATAGTATGAGATTTGATGGAAAAAATTATTCTCTATGGAAGACTTGAATGGAGTGTCATCTGAGATGCATTGGTGAACCCTTCTGGAATATTACAAGGAATAGGTATATCATCCCACATAATGGTCCTACTGCTACTGAGATTAAAGATTTCAAATACAATATCACAACTAAGGAAGCATTGTTGAGTGATTTGACTAATTATGAGATGACAAATGTTATGGATCTAAAGACTACTTATGAGATCTGGAAAAAGTTGGAAACTTTAAGTATGAAGGTGATGCACATGTGAGGGTTACTATGTTGCAAAGCTTGAAAGGGAAATATGAAATATTGAGAATGGGTGATGACGAGAACATTACTTATTGCATGCATAGAGTGAATGAACTTGTGAGTAGGATCAAATGTGCTAGTGGAACATTGGATGAATCATAAATTGTTGCTAAAGTGCTCAAATCCTTTTATGTTGCATATAAAGCCAAAGCCACTGCTATTGAGGGGATATGGACTATGACAAATTCAACTAGAGACATGTTAATTTGTAAGCTTACAAATTTTGAGTTGAGTGAGTTTCGTGATGCTCTCCCTAAGATATAATCTGTATTCAAAGCTACTACCTCTGGAAAGGATAAACAGAGAGATGGTCTAGGAGAAATTTTTTCTAGAAACGTATTCAAGTATGAGGAGGAAATGAGAGAGATTGAAGAAGAAGAAAGAAAATTGGATGAGCTTGAAGCACTTATTATTGAAAGGGAAGCCAGAGGAGAAGGTAATTATAAAGGAAAGTTGCCTATAAATTTTTTTCTTACAATAAGATAGGTCATTTTGTATCAAGGTTTTTGGAAATAGCTACTACGTCAAGACTTAACAAGCCTAGATTTCAAAGTAAGTGTTATTATGTTGCTGATTAAGGTGTGAGAGATGATGAATTTGAGGACGAATGGGTATTTATTTCTATCAAGGAAAATAATCCTATGTCTACTGAATCTGCTAGTTGTACAAATGTGGAGAAATCCCTAGTTGCTTGAGTTGAAGAGAAAGATGAATAGTTGATTGAAAGTGGATGCTCTCATCACATGATAGGAGATAAAAGTAAGCTTGTGAGCTTGGAAAAGTATGATGGTGGTATTTTAAGATTTGGTGATGACAAAGTAGGTGTAATTTGTGGCAGTCGATGCATTTCTCTTGATGGTAAGAATAAAACTAATGATGTCCTATATGTGGAAGGTATGAAGCATAATCTTGTAAGTGTTGGACAGATGGTAGATAAGGGATACAATCTTCAATTCAAGAATGGAAAGTGTATAATATTGGGAAGTTTTGGAAATGCAATTGCTTCATGTACAAAAATAAAAGGTAGCATCTTTCACCTAAATGCTACTAGTAAAAGTTGTCTGATTGCTCAAGTTGATGAAAGTTGGTTGTCACATAGGAGAATGTGTCATGTTAAATTTGACAATATTATGAAGATCAGTTCTACTCAAGTTGTGAGAGATCTTCCAAAGTTGGTAAAGCGTACTAATTCTATATGCAAGGAATGTTAGTTAGGGGAGCAAACTAGAGTTTCATTTCATAAAAAACAACATTGTTGAAATGAATTATTGGAGCTTGCGCACAATAACTTGTGTAGTCCTTCTAGAATGAAAAGTTAACAAGGAGATAGGTACTTCATGTTACTTATTGATGATTATTCTAGATTGATGTGGGTTACTTTCTTAAGAGAGAAATATGAAGCTCTAGAGAATTTAAAGATCTTTAAGGCTATGATTGAGATAGAGATAGGTTTGAAGATTAAATGTCTGAGATCAGATAGAGGTGGTCAATTCACTTCTAGTGATTTTAATTCTTTTTGTGAATGGTATGGAATAAAGAGACAATTATCTGCCCTACGAACCCCTCGACAGAGTGGAGTTGTGGAAAGGAAGAATAGGAAAATGCAATATGCTACTAAGACTATGATGTTGGAAGGAAATGTTCCTCATATCTATTGAAGAGAAGTTGTCAGTATTGTTGTTTGCATCCTCAACCAGGTATAAATCAAAGGTGATATTGGTATGACCCCTTTTGAGCTATGGTCTAGTAATACACCTACTATTAGATATTTCAAAATCTTTGGGAGTAGATGCTCTATCAAAAGAGATGAAGATATAGAAAATTTTGATGCTAGAAGTGATGAAGGAACCTTTCTTGGTTATTCTACTAAAAGTAAGTCCTACTAGTGCTACAATAAGGGATTCATGAAAATGGGTGAAAGCGCAAATGTCAAGGTTGATGAAGACATTGCTAGACCATCTAGAACCCGTGGATATGATTTAGATGATTAGAATAATAGTTTAGTTATAGGAAAGAAAGTTTAGACTCAAGAGCAAGTTCAAATCATTCTAGTGAATCAACAAAATCAAGAGGAAGGAGAAACTAGTGAAAGTGCAGAAGTGAGATCACAAGAGCTTGAAGTTCATGAACATCCTAAGGCTCCAAGGTATGTAATACTAAATCATTTAGCAGATCATATTATACATGATAAGAACAAAGGTGTTCAAACTAGGAGAAGAATTGTAGAAGAATATTATTTGATTTCAAATACTGAGCCTAATAGTGTCAATGAAGCATGCAAAAATGAGCATTGGATTGCAGCAATGAAAGAACTATAGCAAATTGAGAAGAATAATAAACAAATTCTTATTCCTAGACCCAAGGACAAAAATGTAATTGGAACTAAATGGGTCTTTATAAACAAACTCAATGAGCAAGGTGAAATTGTTAGAAACAAAGCAAGACTAATGCGTAAAGGATATTCTCAGATGCCAAGAATTGAATTTGAAGAAACGTTTTCCCCTATTGCTAGGATTGAAGTTGTGAGACTATTTCTTGCTTATACTGCTTACAAAAACTACAAGGTTTATCAGATGGATGTCAAGTCAACATTTCTAAATGGTGAATTGGATGAAGAGGTGTATGTTGAGAAACCTAATGGATTTCAATTGATTAATCAAGGAGATATGGATTGTTGGTTGAAGAAAGCATTGTATGGACTCAAGCAAGCCCCAAGAGCATGGCATGCCAAATTCGACAAGTATTTGTTGAAGCTTAGATTTAATTAAGGTACTACTTATATTAATCTATATTTCAAGATTGTTGATGATAAAGATTTGATTGTTGAAGTCTTTTTTGATGATATCAGTTTTGGAGGAGATGATAGTTTGTGTATGAAGTTTGCCAATGAGATACAAAATGAGTTTGAGATGTTTATGATTGGATAGATGAAATTATTTTTTGGATTGCAAATCACTCAGCAAGATAAAGGGATCTTTATATCTCTGTCCAAGTATGTGAAATAATTTCTAAAGAAGTTTGGTATGGAAGATTCAAAGCCAGTTGGTACACCTATGGTGATCGGATGTAAGTTGACACAAGATGATGATTCTTCAAAATAAAAATTAGACTAGATACAAATTGATGATTGGTGGATTTCTCTATTTGACCCAAACTAGATTTGATATCATGAATGTTGTATGCATTGTTGTAAGATTTCAAGGTGATCCTAAGGAATCTCATCTGACTGTTGTGAAGAGAATTTTTAGATACTTGAAGGGAACTATTGATTTTGGCCTATGGTATCCTAAAGATGATGAGCTTACTTTGAGTGCCTTTATTGATGTTGATTGGGTAGGAGATGTGAATGACATAAAAAGTATGGGTGGTGGTGCATTTTTCTTGAGAAATAAGTTGATTTCATGGTGAAGTAAGAAGAAGAATGCCATTTCCTTATCTACTACAAAGGTAGAATACATTAATGTTGATAACAACTGTACTCAAGTATTATGGATGAAGCAGACGTTGAAAGATATCAGAGTTGTGTATGATGAACCTATTTCTATATTCTATGATAATTCAAGTGCAAATAGTATTTCTAAGAATATGGGGTTGCATTCAAATACCAAGCATATATCTATCAAGTTTCACTTTTTGAGAGAGAAAGTGAGTGAAAAGGAAGTCAGATTGGAGTATGTGGCTACTAGGGAATAGATTGTAGATATCCTTACCAAACCATTTCCTAAGGATACTTTTGAGTATCTCAAAGGGAAGTTAGGGGTGATTACCCCTCCTAATCAAAACTAAGATGCATTTTCTTGCATTATTTTGTGCATTTCACAATCATATCTTGATCCAAATTGATTTTGTGGTGGTTGCTACTTAAGGGGAGTAGTCAGATGTTTAGATATGTGGTTCAGAGCTTGTGTAGAGAAAAGAGATCTTTTTCATTGATGTAAAAGGGGGATAAAAGTGATGTGAAAAACTACAATTCATCTGGGGAGAAGAAGTCATGAGAAAATTTTGAGGAGAAAAGAGTCAAAATCTAAGGGGGAGAAAGTGCTAAGAGATAGTTGTGTTGATGGTGTTTTGCACATCATGTGTTGCCATCAATGTGAAAGGGGGAGTTGTTGGATATTGTAGTTGTGTTACTGATATTTGGTTGTCATTGATGTCAACACTATTGTCCTTTAAGATATTAGAAGTTGTATATGTAAAGGATATTGAGAAAATTGTAATGGAATGAGTTACAAGTTGTCAATGGTGAATTGAAGCTCAGTATGTTTTTTAGCTCAGTACATTGATAATTAGAGGTTTTTGATTAAAGGAGTTGTTTATGATTATATCTAGTTTATCCACATTAAGTTTTAGGGATTCAAATGAAGATTTGATTGTGTTATGAGTAGTTGTGTTCTGATAGTTTTTTTGTTGCTTCAGTTGGTGCTCTTGAATGAAGATGATGTGATTCTAGTAATTTCAGTTGGTGTGGATGCTTCTCTTGTTATTCATGATGTTTTGGGTGCTTCTAGATCATGCTATATCTATGTTTCCATGTCTGAATTGAATATTGTGCTCATGGTTGGTGGTTTTCTCTTATGTTTTCATGTTTTTCATGTTCATGGCTGATAGGGTGTTGTAGCGTGTTGTGGATCCCTGAAATGAAATTATTTGAATATTTTTCATGTTCGAGTATTTCATCTTGGGTCTTCACTATGTTGTGGCCAATCTTGGTGGATTTTCATTAATAATTGTTATTGTTTTGGGCTGAAAGTTTATATTCATTTTATTATTTTGTTGAAGCCAACATGTAGCAATGTAATCTCTTGTTGTAGATATATATAATCGATTTTTTATTCCATTTGAAGAATTGTGATAAATTGTGTGTGTATGAAATGTGCAAATAATATTCAAATCATTCAAAGGAAGAAGAAAAATGTGAAGAAGAGTGTGCAGAGTGTGAAGAAGTGTTCATGTGCTTAACTGAAACTATAATCAAGCATTAGTAGATGCTATTTTCTTAATTCAAAATCATGTGGATGTAATCCGAATGCTTTTGTAAGATAGTTTGTCTTCCTTTGGGTAGTAATCCTTGTTGTATTTGAGCAATGAAATCTAGGTAGTGTGCCTAAATGCATGTGCATTCCTCATTTATTCTTCTTTATAATTTTAATAGGGTATAATCTTATGGACTAACCTCCACCATTGTTTTTCCCCTAACAGGGTTTCCATGTAAAAGTATTGGTGTTATGTGTGCTTCTGATGTGTTGAAGATTTATGATTTCATGGTTATTAATCAAATCTAAGAATAAGTTTAATAAGTTTGAATTTCTATGACAACTGATTCACCCCCTCTTGGTTGTCTTCCCTTGTGTTTCCAACAAGAAATTTATCATAAATACTACACAGGTGTTTAGGGATTCTCTCATTCACAAATCTTGACGGGACTTATTTTGGTATTTTTATAGTAATAGAAATGAGAACATTCTAATGTCAAACACTTGGGTGTTGGATTTAGCAAAATTAATTATTTTGAATGTGTTTTTTGATGTGGATTTTATCAGACTACTAGCCAAACATTATCACTCTACTACCAAAACAATAAGGTTCTAAATGGCTCAATATTGGTAGAGGTAACTAGAGCAGCTATCATTGAGTGTTTTGGCTTAAACAAGTAGGCTTTGACCAAGATAAACTTGCCAAAAAGTGAGGAAGACTATACCAGGTTAAGGACTTATAGAAGTGATGAGCTACCCCTATATATGAAAAGAGGCATTAGTAACAAAACAATACCTATTTCTACTTCAACTCCTAAACCATTCACTATGATAGATTTTCAATACTTTGTGAATATGTATCTTTCTCTTTGCCAAGTGTTGGGGATGGATGCTAAAGATAAAATTCCAATAAGCATGATGATGATGGATGTGAGAATTCAAAATGTTGATACTAATATGGAATATGACTTTGCTTCCTACCTTGAGAGGGCATTGGATGATGAATTCTCACAAATCATAGAGGAAAAAGAATTGTTTATATTCAAACACTATTCCCTACTATTTCATTTAATATTGTACCAGAATTAGGACCATTGGACTAAATGAATGGACTTGGTTAGAGTGGATGAGCAAAGGAATCCCACACTTGTCCAAAAGTGGTGCTATATTTGGGACAATCGGTGCAAGAATTCATCCTCCACACTATTCTATGAAGATTTGGTGCACATAATCCTTGGAGTTATTGGTTATTCATTACCAAGACTGCTAAAAAAAATGCAACAATTGTTAAGACCTTTGGCACTAAGGTAGGAGCGGGGTCATACACACAATTTTGGTGATTAGTTCTTCCTCCCAGAAGTTACAATAATAAGATTTTATGGATTCCCTATTGGTCCACACATACTACCAAAGTTTGTACCCCTCATATTAGCATTTCTTGAATTTATGTGGAAAATGATGTGGATAGAAAAGGATGTAATACAAAAATAGAAGAAGGGCCCATTTCAGCCAAACCAAACCAAGTGTGAAAATTGGGCAGTAGGCTTAGACACACTAGAGGAGTTGCAATGTTATTTTGAAGACAAGATATGCATTGTATTCTAGAAAAGGAAGAGCCTTTGACCCTAAAAATCATATGAATAACATAAGGCATAATCTTCTTACCAAAATGATAGTGGAACACCAAGTGGACTATGAAGAGGATGTTATAAGAAATTTCCTTACTATTCAAGAAGTATCTAGTAGAAGGAAAAAATGGGAATATATGAGGAAACTTGAGGAAGAAATGAAGCAAAAACACAAAGACTTCCTAGGCTATTTTATTGAAGAGAAAGACCCTATCAAAAGAATAAATTTTATAATTGACAGATTTGAAGACTTATATGGCCAAAAGAAGGCATATCTTCAAAAATATGGTGGTGATAAGGTAGCGGAACACACCCTAGACACAATATTTGAATCTTCCATGGAGCATGTTCCTCATAAAAGATAGAAGATAGGAAGCATTGAACAATTGGTACCTTATGAAGAGAGTGAAGGGGTGGGTGATACTAAAGAAGTGGCCACAATGCTATAGTCATTGAAAGGTGATGTTGAGGTTGATCATCCCATCCATGAGACCAATGACCATATGCATTAGTAAATGATAGATGATGCATAAACAAGTACAAAGATACATGAAGATGAAAGGGAAATTGCAGCCAGGGGATTCATAGAAGATGATGATTTCATTAAGACTCTAGAGTTTAGGGATATCTAGACAAACATGAAGATAAAAGAATTTGAAGAGAAAATAGAGTCAAATGAAGTAGGAATTGAAGAACCAGAGAAGAATCAAATGGTGTTATAGACCTTCAAGGAATTAAGAGTTGACCACATTGACATTAGCCCCTAGAAGGCTAGAGAGATGATTTTGAAAGGAAACATGTTGATTTTCCTTGGTTTGGAATTGAAGTAAAAATAATTCTTGACCAACTATGAGCTCAAGAAGATCCAATGTTAGTTACAAAATTTGACTCTGATGAAGGAGTGAGTGGAACTAGGTATTTAATCCAAAGATTGAAACCCTAGCTATATGGATCAAACAAAAAAAACACATACAAGACAAAATTAATAGATGTAATTCACAGAATAAAATGGGGTAGCAATGGTAAGGATAATACAAGACACCACCCCTTTGGAGGTAGCCACAATGAACATGCATTCAACCATGTTTACTCATGCCACTATTAGTGGATTGGAGGATAGATTAAAGGAGTATGGAAAGGGAAAAAGTTCCTAAATGATGAAGGGAATAAGTTATTCATGGAAAATTCAAAACTAAAGGAGAAAATTAGGGGAGTAGGAATTTCACAAAGCAAGGAGATAGTGCTATATAAGCCTTCTAGTACTCCATTAAATGTTGTACAAAGAATTCCTACCAAGCAAACAAAGGCTCTTCAGAAGGAAGTGGATGAAGTGAGGGGGAAAAACAATGAAACTCAGGATGAAGTAAAAATGAAAGTTTGTGAAGTTATGGAAAAGATTCTTGAGCATAGGATAAAGTTGGTTATTGATAAAATGGAGAGTGTTCATGACAATTGTAAAGCACTTCATTAGGCAATTGATCAAATAAAATTACATATGCTTTTATTGAATCCCATATGCAAAAGTTGATAGCCTATTCATAACACTCTATCTAAGTTATGCAAAATTTTATAAAGGATTCTCGATGCTCCTACATCATTAAAACCAAATAAGAAAATAGTGAAGATGACTTTTGATGAATTTTAGTATATACAAGGGGAGAATAAAAGGATTGTGATGTGAATGGATTCATTCCATGCCTTAAAACAATGGTATATACCAAAAATTGTAAAATATGGTGGTCAGTTAAATGACTTAGATGAGTGGAAGAGGAATTTTAGCCAGTTTATTCATGTGTATAGCCCATATACAGGAGGATGGTGACACCAGTCTTCATAGGCTAAATTTGATCATGAGTGGATTAATTGTTCTTGATGCTAGATATCTAAAGTTTGTTAATGACAAAAAGGAACTACTTGATAGTCAATGGTAGACTCATCTTGCAAACATACAAAAATTTAGGAATATAAGTGGCCATAAAATTTCATGGTGTATCAGTGGGAAGAAAAGTATTTGGCTTGAAAGGAGTAGGTCACTGAGGTGAGGTAATTTTGATGCCTATCATGGAGAGGAAAGCTTTTCCAAATTGATGATCACAAGGTTTCTATGCTAATTAAAGGAAACATACGTCTAAATTTCTTAGGCCTTGCTATTTCTTTGATTATGCTAATTAAATAGTTTTTAGTAAAAGGAGTAGTTTTGAAAGGTCATATCTTTTTGAAAAAGGACTATAGCTTCTTGCTTCCTATATAAATAGGAAACCAAGGCCTAGTTTTGATCATCATATCATCTTTCATTCTATACCATTATAGTAGGCATTAGTAGTAGATAGGTTCATCCATTTTCACATTTCAAAGACTTCTGCTATAAATGTATTATATTTTGAAGCAATATAATGGAGAAGATTGATCATAATTAGTGATATATTTTAGTGTTCAATTATTGTGTTAATTTCATGCTTATTTGTTACTGTGTTGTCTCCAAAGTGATTTCTTCAAGTAATTTAAATCCATAAGATTTATCAAGACACATTTGTTGTTTCTATATGATTGCTTCGATTAGGTTTTGGTGAGAGAGAATTAAAATCCTTTCAATGAATTCATTTTAATTGGTTTCATCAGGGATTAAAATTCCTTTTAAGGTAATTAATCTAATTGGTTTCTATTGATGACAATTTTACTCACAACACACAGGGTGAATAAATTCTTCATAGAAAAGACCACAAAGAGCTTATCCTTCTTGAAAGATATTGAACAAAGACAACCTAAAGGGGAATTCTTCTTTAACATGAAAAGATTAGATTTAGTTCAATCCCAAGTGTCCGACAGCAAGGTCATGATTGTACTAGGTTCGCTCTCAATTTTGATGTGATATTGTTGTTAATCTCAAAGGGACTATGATTGTTAGGAATTAAATATTTTAGGAAATGGATTTTTAATTGGATCATAAAGACAAGTATCAAGAAATCAAACATTTTTTAATAGTATTCCATGAAAATCACAAATTTTTTGTTATCACTTAAGTGGATTTAGCATTAAGCATTTAGCAATTTCATATAAAACAAAATATTTTCAATAAAGTTCCATCCATTCATTTTAATTTTGGAACATTTAAAAAAATTCAAAACATCAACTCTAAAATAAAGCATAAAAATACTAAAAATTAAAGGTTTCTCCTAGTTAATCTCCATGCATGCCACAAAGAATCAATTAAAACAGAGAAAATCACTTTATACTTTTCCAAATTGTTTCACAACTACATATAAAATAGTGTGAGATTTTAAAGAGAGGGGTTTCATTTCTGGACACTAAGTAGGTTTTGTATGCACCCTTAAATAATGCAACATACAGTCTTGTTTGGTTGAACTAACAAAACTAGCTATAAAAGATTCATGAGATAGGTAGCTATCTAATTGGCTCTAGTATCAATCAATGTCTAAGTGTATACAAAGTTTGATGTCAGAATGATTCAATAAATAGAAAAAAAAACTAGAATTTTTTTATGCTCTTCTAACATCCACAAATTCTAAACTTAAAATAAAAAAAGGGGATCCTCTAGCCTTCTATAGAACACAAGGCTTAGATAGGATAAGACAAATACATGAGAGGGGATCCAAGGGACAAATCACATCAAGGCACATGGAATGTAATGACTAATAGGAGAATTGTAATAAAAGTCAATGGAAGTCAACTCTAATTACACGTTGAAGCTCTTTGAGTGTTAATCTTTAATTATCGAGGTTATTTCTTTGAACCAATCAAATCCACTCAAAAAAAGATAGGAACTTCACACAAAATAGAAATAATAAGGTGGAAATATTGTTCCTACATCTCAGGTTCATCCATAGTTTGAACATTCTAGGAATGAGCTATTCCTTGAATAAGTACACTTCTTATTGCATGCTTGAACTCCAGCGTCCATGGATTCTAGTATCTAGCATACCTTTGCAACAAACTCTATTCGAACATGATATTTTAACTTAGTGCATCATTGAACCTAGCAACATCATCAAATTTGTTTGCAAATAAAATTTTCTTGACCTTCCATATGCAAACTTTGCATTACAATCTATATCTCCTAAGATAAAAAATTCCACACATTAAATCCCTTTTAAAGAAAGAAAACATTTATAACATCTCATGCAAATAAAACCATTATTCAAATCTTAGTACAAAAATATCATAAATAACACACTTTCTAGCATATCAAAAATCCTCACATATATACTGGATTATCGAAAGCATTAGATAATCTCAAAATTTTAAAATTTCATTTCACATTACAACTTGGTACTCAATATTCAACTTTACCCACAAAATTTTTCGGACTTCAGTTCTACAAGACTTTCATCTTACTAGACTCCATCTTATCAAAATACAAACATCAGACCAAAGCTTTCCATTCAAACTCACATTACCTTTTTCCTTTACAAATATTTCTAGTTCCTAATACCTAGTACTTGAAACACTTACATTACAAAGTACATTTTATTAAATATTTCTCTTTTCTTTTCACTTTGGGCAATCCTTCAATTTGTTAGCTCCCACCATGAGAGTTATTATTTTTTCACTAGGGTCCCCAAGACTTTTAGTCTTGGGGCATGTTGTGAGACCACACAAAAACTTGCAACCAATAAAACCAAATTTAAACCATATTTGAAATTAAATCACCAGTCATAAATTAAAATTTATACATATTTTAAACCAATAGCTTTTATCTTTACCTAGATTCTGACATAAAATAGTAAAAATTCATTGGAAGCATCTGTGTGTGCTATGATTAATTCCAATTTTTGGAACTCGGTGAAAAAAATTGGTTCATTACTATTGAATTACATAATATAGTAATCCTCCAAAGCTAACTAGGGATAGAGCCTTGCTTCAAGTCAAGAATCCATAGCCCCAACAAGGTTATCCCCATAATTCCCCTAAAACATAGCTCTACTGTAAGCTAGGAATCCATGGCCCCGATAAGTTATTTAGATAGCCTAAAGAGTAGATTTTTTTTTAGATATAGGAATGATAGCTCATTTTTTTCACTTTTGATATTTCAGTGACAGCTCTTTTATCAACTTGCAAGAAATGAAGCCCCACTATTAGGTTGGGAATTATAGTGGTAGTGATAGTTTTTGATAAAAGGGATAAACAGGTTTTATAGGGACCCGAAACCAAAAAGTAACATTACAAGCAAAGACCAAAACAGAGGTCCAAAAGACAAAAAGGCTGCCAAAGAGAAAAAACTAGCAAAAATAGATAGCCACAAGAAGCTGCAAAAAATCCATTAGACAGCTGGAAAACAGACAAAATTGGGCCTAGCCACAGCTAATCCATAGACTTCAGAAGCTCGTCAGCAACCTCTTCCAAGTCCACCATATCCTGGACCCCCTCCATGAAAATCTGAGTCATATTTGGGGTAGTCAGGGCTTTTCTTTTCATACTTGATCTAGTGCGCCTAGAGATCCCCGCTGCCTCATCCTGGTCTTTCTCCTTATCAAGGTCGATAATCAGCACTCTTTTCTGGGTTTTCTCCAATCTTTCGGTCATGGCTTTCATGATTATAGAGTTATGTTTGACAATTCTGCAATTCTGATCAGTAATTTTTTTCATGGTTCCTTTAATTTTATCAAGATCATTTTCAACAGTGTTGTCCTTTTGTATGTTATCCTTTGCCAAGGTATTCTTCTCCACTTCGAGTTGTATTAGCCCTACAACTTTGGATTCAATTTCCTCCAACTTACTATGAAGAGATAGAGTTTTGGTCTTAAACTCACTGATTTCATAAAATAACCATTTGGCAGAATTAAATTGGTCCTCAGAACATCTCTTGGCAGTTCCAACGAAGTCAAAAGGGGGGTCACAATCAGAATTGACCCCAAAATTAACTGACTCCGCACCTCTGGGAGGGCTATAGTTCTACTGTTGAATATTCTGAGGGAAGTGGGGATCCTCAAGACTGACCTTGGCCACTTTAACAGAATCAACAAGAGAGTCATCAAGGTAGGAAACTAACTTGTTAGTCAGAGAACTAGAGCCCACCAAATATGCATTAGGGTTTGTGTGGCCGCGAGTAGGAATAGAGCATGCACCAGAAGGCTAGGGGGATCGGCTATAGGTAGAAGGGGGATAGGGGAAGCGAGGAGAGCTTGACACGGCCATAAGAAACTTTAGTCTCAGATATACTAGGCTCAGTATCATCCTCATCATGCTCCAAAGGGGCTATAGGGTTTGATAGGGTAGGTATATTCTGAAAGTGCTCATAGATGAGCCTTAAAAGACCCATGTGAAGAATCGGGTATCTTTTAGGGGTCCTACTGTGGTCAAAAAAACTATTTCTCAGGGAACAGAGCAAGAAGAAAGGGATGGGAACATGCACCTTATGCGAGAAGTGATTGAGCAGCACGAAGTGATAACCATAAACCCTAGTGAAGTGGTTGTCAAGAGTGATGTACTCCATGATAACCCTTAGCACTTTTCTCCATAAAGCTTTTATGGTGTCTGCTTCATAGTAACTGTTCGTCATCTTGACAAGTTTTTGCTTCTCCATTTCAGTCTTAGGGAACCTCAACATAGCTTCGTCATAGAATTTCCCATCTCTAAAAAAATTATGCTCTCAAATCGAGATACCGGTCACCTCGGCAATCAAAGCTTCATCAATCTAAAATTTCCTCCCAAAGAGGAGAACCTCCCCATTGTTCCAAATTTTCTCAAAGAAATCAGTAATCTCCTCCTTAGGGCTATGGAGTTTCTCGATGAACGAAAGTAAGCCACCCCTTCTTATTTTTCTCCACGCTTTAGTGTTCTTGGTGTGTGACTCGAAACTGGTAGGTTCAACCCTCTTCCGTTCCCTGCCCATATTTGAGATCTCAGTGCGAATATTGTTGCAAATAGAGAACCTGTTCCAGATAGTTCCTTTGCTTCGTAGGACCCACAAAGCGTGCCAAGGTAAATCATTTCTCTGTTGGATACTCACGGCCCCATATTGTCTACTTATTTTGTTAGTCATGACTCGTACCTTCCTCATTATTACAAGAAGCCGCCACTTTTCCATTCACCACATCGAGTGCCAATAAAGCTTGAACATTGGAATGGAGGTCAATCCTTTTGTGCCATGTGAGGATTTTATCACTCTTAACTCCCTCACTGGCAAAAAAATCTGCAATAGCATTCGCCTCACAGTAAGCATGAGTGATTTTTATTCTGTCGAACTTACTAAGTAAAACCTTATCATCTTCAATCCAATTTTTAATCAACCATGTGGGCTGGGACCTACCACAATAGCTATCTATTATATTTTTTGAATCACCTTCAAGCCATAAATTTTTACATTTAATTTCCACTGCAAGGTTGATTATGTAATAAGCACCCACCGCTTCTGCCACGTGATTAGTTTAGACCCCCAAAGGGGTGGCAATGGCTCCCATAAAGTTACCTGTCAAGTCCCTTAGTACCCCATAACACCCAACCTTCCCCGGATTTCCTTTGGCTGTGCCATCAAAGTTGGCTTTGGCCCAACCATCCATAGGAAAACTCCAGCAAACTCCCTCCCTGGACTTTTTGGTCATATTAGGAACATTGAAAATATCCCATTTAATTCTCCATTCCCTAGCAATCAAGCTGTCATAAAGAGAGAAAACCACAGCGTCAAACTTGTCCTCCCTGAAGGGAACAACAGAGAAGTTTTCTTTAATCATCCTAAGAATTCTTTCAAACACAATTTCCTCTGACGACTCCTTATCCCTGAAGATCCTGTTGTTTCTCTCTTTCCAAATTCCCCAAGTCACATGGAGGAACGAGAAAGCCTAAAGTTTTTTTATAAAGGGGTTGAGAGAAGGGGCTTTCCATTGAACAAAAAAATCTTCAACTGACTCTAGGGGGATCCAAGAAAAATGCCAACATTTCAGAAGCTTGTCCCAAACCAGAGAGGAGAAAGGACAGTGGTAGTGACAGTTAATTTTTATTTTTTATTCAATTCAGATCCCTTCATCAATTCACTACTTCCCAAAAACTCATTTAATAATTTTTTGTAGGTGTGTGTTTCTAGCCAAATTTCACTATTTTATGCCAAATCCTACCTAACTGTAATTCACTATATGTTAGAAAATATGTATAAATTAAAATTTAGCAACCGACAATTTAATTACCCAATTTAAATGTAAATTTATATACATTAGTTACCATCCCTCTGATTAAATTTTATGGCAACTACTAAAAGATTCTATTAGCAATTCCGATTTGATGGCACTGCACTTCATTAATAGACCAAAATTTTCATGATTACATCAAAACACTATCACATTATTCTACATTAAATTTGCATTCCTTATTCCGCATTTATTATTATTTCAACTTACTTAGGTGATGAAGTGTACTTCCCTTCTAGCTTCATTTTCCTTTCCATTCCACACACATAAACACCTCCATAATTAATACGTCTCTTTAAAAAAATGAAATGACCACTATTAACTTCAAAATCTTCAACTTTCTTGATTCACAATCTTCATACTAGTCAAATTTGAAGCAATTTATCACCAACTATGTGTAAAGAATTAATTTGATTTAACCTTTTGCTTTGAAGATAATTATCCAACTGCCACCTTGCTTATGGTTTCCAAGAATTCACTTGAGGTGGCTATGTACCGTAACTTCCTTATAGCTTTCTATAATTTTTTCAAAATTCTTCTCGAATTCTTCACACTTTTTCTTTCTAGCTTTCTTGTTTTATTTCTATAATTTTTCTCTATGCATTTGTATTTTCCTCTTGGCCATGGATAATCCAATTTTATTAAGCGACTCTCACTGACAAAATGTTTTCTTAGGGAGCATCACACTCTAAAGCCTTGAAAAGTTTTTCTTCATTAGGACTTCGAGTTTCATTGTGCAAAATTTGTGCTTAGTCCTTGGGGAAAAATATGCTGAATCCAGCCACTCCTTTCACTTTTATTCTGATGTGGCTTCTCATTTTGTAGTGTCACTTCTAGATATTGGGCTACCTAGTGAAGATATTCGATTGGCTACCAATTTAATAGTGAGGCCTAAATATTTGGAGAATCTAGATAATATTTTATCTATTGCACACCTGACCATTGGGATTCCCTGCATGGATGATATTCCTTAGTTCTTGGAACATGAGGAAGTGGTTCCACTTTTTCCTTTCCTTACTGATCTCAATATTCGTGACTTTGAAGTTCACCGGGAACTCACCTATATAAGGTATTTGGACCAGATAGAAGATGTGTCCCATATCGACTAAATGGCTACTACCATCTGCAACGTTTCTCACTTTTTTTTACTTTTTAAAATCTTTTGAAACAAAGATTCTCAATATCTCATGTATATATGTGACACGCACACATACACACATTTTAGACATACAAAATTAACATCATGCATTCCTCATATTTAATTAAATCATATTCATCTAATAAATTAAATAAATCAAGTTTAATTGACTAATCTCCTAAGGTTCTCCATTTAAATTAAATAAACACTATCATTATTCCCCTTAGCTCAATAAATCAAAATATTTATTTAACTAAATCTTTATCATTTTCCATCAACTTTTTTATTTAGGTTAATCCATAAATCTAAAGTAGAAAGGTCAAATCACCTAACCCCCACTTAAGTTAACTAAATCAAGATTAAATCTCATATTAATGCAAGTCCAATCCTCTAGCTTTTCCCACCTGCACAAATAAAGGATTATAATTAATTTATTAAATCTCCATTGTCCATCAACATGGCATAAAAATGGAATATTCTCCAAGTTTGAAATCTCCCCCCAAATTGACATGTACATCCAACAAAGCATTTATGATCAATTACATGTCTCTTGCACAAGTCAAACTTAGCATTTAACTTATCTTTTCATCAAATTCAAAATTCAAATCCCCCACTCTTTGTTACATTGACCAAAATGTGTTCATTCCTCAACCTCTCACATGTTGACAAGTGGCACCTTGTCATTGGTGGATCTTTAGTCCCACATCCTCCATGTTTGGTATTCTTCTATCCTTCTTGGTTATAAATAGAGGTCTCCTCTATTGTATTAATCCTCCAAAATCTCATGCACAAATGCATCATTTTCATTCGAATCCATATCACCTTCAAAGCAATTTCATCATTTAGCTTATCCAAAGGGGTTGGGAATGGGCTACTTTCCACATCAAAGTAGCACCAATCCCCCTATGAGATGATGTTTGAGTAGTTTAGGAATAGATTTCATGCTTATCTTGCTTGTAATTTCATGTTAGTTTGATGATGTTATTGTTTCCTTTACATTATCTCAACAATTTCATAGGGAGGGTTATTATCTCATTTGTTCAATATTGACTGATTTAACTCATATTTGTCAATCTTTGATCAATGTAGATCTTGGTGTTCACATTTTGGCACCCATCGTGGGATAGAAATATAATCATTTTTTTTTTCATCTTTGATTTTTAGTATTACATAGGAAACACAAATTCTATCTATGTTGCCTCATATAAAACTTAAAGCTTTGTTTGCTTTGTGGTTATTCAAATTTTAGAAGGTCTATAAATTTTTGGTATATTTTAAAGCATGTTTTATTGTGCATGGTTTTATCATTTTACATTTCTCATTTCAATTTTACAAATGTTTGAATTAAATCTCATGTGTGATATAGGTTTCAATAAAAATTTCTAATGTAGAGGCTAGACAAAGAAAAAAACAAAAAATGAAGAAAAAAAAAAAACATAAAAAAAACCCTAACTACCCTAACTCTAGCATAATAGAAGATTAACCCTAATAAAGTAGCTCATTTCAATTGTTGCGACTATTTATTTTATAGTTTTGGTACCAATTACAACAAGTTTATCTTTGAATTCTTTTTAAAAAATTTCCAATGTGCTACTATAACAATGAATTATCTTAATTTTTTTGCATTTAATAATCATAAATTCAAAAGTGTACTTACCAATGACATGGCTAATATGTATGAAAACAACCTCATTAAATATCGATTACACACATTTTTCTGATGTGACCATACTCTACCTTCCTCTAGCCCTGGTCTATTTCCATGAATGACTATGTCCATTTCTTTTCTTTCTCCTCCTCTGGAAATCTTCATGTCTTCAGACTTGTTTTCACTTTGCATTTTGTTAGACCAAGATATATCAAAATTTATATTGTTATTAGAGAGAAAAAAATAAAATTTTGATATTTTGTATCTTGTATAAAATCAGGAAAATTTCCTTTTTATAATTTGTGAATTTTCAACTTGAAGGAAAAGACACATTTCTTGCTTTATTTTCCTGCTCTTTCTTATTATTTTTGTTTTCCATGTATAAGGAGAATGATGATTCATCAATTTTTTTCCTCATTTGTGATGTAATACCTCTAAATCTCAAAATTTTCACCTATTTCCCTACAAAATGTTAGGATATTCTTTATAATAATTGCAGTTTTCCAACGGTTTTGATGTATCTATTAGTTTTTAAGTATTTCCAATTCCACTAGGGTGAAACATTATTCTAGTTAAAAATTCCTTTCTTTTAGCCATTAGAACTACTTCTATTAATGGAATTACCTTACATATGGCTAAACTTACCCTAGTTAAAAAATTTTCACACTCAAGTTCACTGTGATCAGTTGGATCATGAATTCTACACACGGTGACCCTACCAAAAGTGAATAAACTCAATGGATGTAATTTTTAGTTTAAAATTTTCCCAAGTTTTCCAACTTCCATACTGAAAAGCTAGAATTTTCCATCGTTTTCCAACTTCCATACTAGAAAGCCAGTTTGCACTCAATTTCACTTTACAAGTTAGGTATGTGCAGGAACATAATGGATAAAAAGGACCTTAAGTGGCAAAAAATTTAGAAAATCAGAGTTAGGAAACTTGACATAAAAATTTGAATAAGTTATCTATATTATTTCAAAAATATGTAAGAATAGAGTTTGTAGAAAATTGAATGTAGTTTCTTAAATACAAGGTTTATTTAAACAAAAAAAATCTATTTGGTGAAAATTTGAAATTTCAATGCAATAGTACTTAAATTTTAGGGAAAAAAAAAGAAATAGGTGTCTATCTGACAACCCTAACCACAATAAAGTGATAATATTTTAGATATATGTAGAGGACTCATGTCTAAATGTGACGCATATTTTTTTGTAATTTTTTTCCAAGCAAATAATTAGTTATGATTTTTTATTACAACTTTTAAAAAATACAAAATCTCGTATGTCTAACCACCTTAACTTGGTCAAAATTTCATGAAATTCAATTTTTTTTTTAAACCTATAGTATGCAAAGCATAGAATATGATGCATGTTTTAAATTCAAAAAACCTAATATTGTTTGAAAACTAAAGATGTTTTTCAATCATCCTATTAATCAAGACTTTAGTCATCATTCAAATAAAAAATGAATAATAATTATTTATTAAATTCAAAGTAAAGCATAGTTTATATTGGTGGAAAGCTAAGAATCTCCTTTAAAAACCCTTTTTGTTTCATCAATTTTTGGTAAAAAAAGCCATCAGCCACATACCCTACACATACCCATCATATCACCACTTTTCGGCCCATCATGATCCTTCACATACCCAGCTTCTCACCAAACTCAAAACTAATAGTCCAATGTATAGCCCTCAAATTCAAAAATAATAAGACCTAGAACATTTAAATATTTCCCTCCTTCTAGCACCAAGTCTTGTTGATGACGATTTTTCTCGCAACAAATATGGCAAATCAATTCTTCACAAAAAATACCATAAAGAGACTATCCTTCTTGAAAGATATGGAACAAAGACAACCTAAAAGGGAATACTAATTTAACAGGAAAATATTGGCTTTAGTTCAATCCCAAGTCTCCAATAACTAGGTCATGACTGCACTAGGGTCACTCTCGAGTTTGATATGATATTGCTATTAATCTCAAAGGGACAATGATTGTTTAGAATTAAATATTTTAGGCAATGGATTTTTAATTGGATCATAAAGATAAGTATCATGAAATCAAAAGATTTATAATAATATTCCATGAACATCACAAATTCTTTTCTATCACTTAAGTAAATTTAGCATTAAGCATTCAACAATTTCATAGAAAATGAAATATTTTAAATAAAATTTTATCCATTCATTTTAATTTTGGAACATTTTCAAAAATTTAAACATCTACTAGAGAAAAAATCAAGCATAAAAATACTAAAAATTAAAAGTTTCTATCGATTATTCTCCATGCATGCCCCAAAGAATCAATTAAAATAGAGCAAACCACTTTATACTTCACCAGATTACTTCATAGCTACATATAAAATGGTGCAAGATTTTAAAAAGGGGTTTCATTTCTAGACAATAAGTAGGTTCTATATGCACCCTTAAATGGCATAGCATATAGTCTTGTTTAGCTGAACTAACAAAGCCAGCTGCAAAAGATTCATGAGATAGTTAGGTATCTAATTGGCTATGATATTAATCAATGTCTACTTGCATGCAAAGTTTTATTCCGAAATGATTCAAAAAATAGGAAAATAGAACAAAACTTGAAAAAAAATTATGCTCTTCTGACATCGACAAATTCTGAACTTAAAATAAAAAAGGGGATCCTCTAGCCTTTTATAGAACACAAGGCTCAAATAGAATAAAAAAAATACATGAGAGGGAATCCAAGGGACCAATCCCATCAAGGCATGTGGAATGTAGTGTCCAATAGGGGAATTGCAATCGAAGTCAATAGAAGTCAACTCCAATTACACATTTAAGATCTTCAAGTGTTAATCTTTAATTATCAAGGTTCATTATTTGAACCAAACAAATCCACTCAAAAAAAATATTGGAACTTCCTACAAAATCAAAGTGATTAGGTGGAAGTATTGTTCCTACATCTCAGGTTCATCCTTGGTTTAAATATTCCAGGAATGACATATTCCTAGAATAAGTACACTCCTCTGCTGCATGCTTGAAGTCCAATGTCCTAGGCTTCCAATATCTGGAACACCTTTCCAATGAACTCTATTCTACCATGAGCTTTTAAAGTGAATCATTGAACCTACAAACATCATCACCTTTTTTTGCAAATATAATTTTCCTGACTATCCATACTTGAACTTTTCATTGCAATCTATATCTCTTGCAATCACAAATTCCACACATTAAATCCCTCTTAAAGAAAGAAAACATTTATTACATCTCATGTAAATAAAACCATTATTCAAATGTTAGTACAAAAAATCTCATAAATAACATGATTTATAGCATATCACAAATCCCCACATATATATCGAATTACTAGAATCATTAGATAATCTCAAAATTTTAAAATTTCATTTCCAATTACATCCTAGTTCCTAGTATTTAGTTTTTCACACAAACTTTCTTGGACTTTGGTTCTAATGGTCTTCCATCTTATTGGACTCCATCTTATCAGAGTACAAACATCAGACTAGAGCTTCCCATTAAAACTCACAATACCTTTTTCCTTTAAAAACATTTCTTGTTCCTAGTACCCAGTACCCGAAATGCTGACATTATGAAGTACTAAAGAATTCTCTTTGCTTTTCACTCCCTATGATCCTTCAATTTTCTAGCTCCTTCCATAAGAGTTATTATTTTTTCACTAGGGTCCCCAAGACTTTTCAGCCTTAGGGAATTTTATGAGACCACACAATAGTTTCGCTTAAACTAAGAATAAAAAATCCTTTAATAGCACCATAGTAATTTGAGGGAATAACACCGGGATCATCATTTAGAAGAGTACTATAACAAATAGACCTGCACATTTCCATAAAGTGTAAACATTCAAAAGTGCCCAACAATTAGAGTTAAGCTGAAAAATAGATTTTCCTATCATATACATCTATCTGCATTTCCATCATCCACATATCAATTCCATTCACCCAATAGATTAGGCACTATTTAGTTTTAGGACATTTTATATAAATTCAATTCACAGTCTTATTCAAAGATTTTTTAGTAGGAACTAGATAGTAAATTTTGCATCTACTTTACCCCCATGTGCCATTGTAAATAGATTTACTAAAATAGGATCCATTTTAAACTCTCAAATCTACCTTATCATTTGGGTACACCCACCTAGGTCTAGCAAATCCTAAAGAGTAGGAGGTGATCAATCTTGTTTGCCTCATTCGATGGCCAAAAATGTATTAAAATACTGGCACCCTCTTATGGTCTACAAACCTATGTTTTCGAGACCTAACAGATTGGAAACTCTACTAGGGAAGCTTTATTTGAAATTTGGTTCCAGCCTATGTATTTATAGAGTCAATAAAGTTTTGAAATTGGTCTTCAACTAGATGTTCATAATTTTTTCATTTGCACTCCCCATTCGAGTCACACACCTAATAGATTGGTGACTTTGCTGGGGAGTAACTTAGCCAATCTTGAATCTAGACCAATCACTACAAAGTCATAAAAGCTCATAAATCCTATAAACATTTCACCATTTATAGACTCCACTGGGAAAAGGACAAAGTTCACTCAAACCTTAAACTTTCCTACTTATCGAAAGGTAGGTGGTGACTTTGAAAATATTTTATGAATGATCAAGTAAACATCATATTAGAAAGGGTAAATCATAGATACCATAGATAAACCATATCATCCAACATGAATGGGAGGATATCTTTGCATCATGAAAGTCCCAAGAAGAACAATGGTAGGTGGACAAACAAACATGGATCTCCTACTTCACAGTCTAACATAAATAGGAGCAAAGTAGCACCTAAAAATCAAAACGCAACATTCACTGATTAGGGAATTGTCATTGAAAAACCACATATAGCACGCAATTAATAGCTTTGATATGTTTTATGGGTCAGAACACCATGATGATTTTATGTAGAGATTCCCGAACTCCACTTGGACAAGAAAACAATAGTCATCACGTTGTCCGCTTTAAGGAAGACCCTTAGAAAAAAAATGAATTTATTACAAAATTGGAGGAAGAAAAGGATCAAATACAAAATGAATATTACTACAAGATGTCATTATAACAAGGAGAAGAGACCCAACATGAATTCATGGATCGCTCTATCCCTATAGAGAATTATGATAGGATGACTACCCAAGAAATAGAAGAATATGTGGAATGGCAGAAAGAAGAGATTAAGAGAATGAAATAGTTGATAAAAAAAATTCTAGATCTAAGTCTAAATTGGCTATCAAATTTTAGAGACCGACACAAGTTTCAACCCCAAATTCCTCTTCGAAGAGGTCTCCAAAAATGCAAATTACTAAAACCTAGAAAATACTGAAAAAATCTTTAAAATATGGATTTTTGGTTTTTCTTAGCTCTATCATCAACCAACTTGTTTATTCATTGTTTATCATATTTAACTTACTATTTTCAAAATGAATTTAATATCCTTTTTCATTATTTCAATTTTTGTTTTTATTCAAAATGTTAATGATGTTCCATTTCATGCATGTGATAGTGGCTTGGCTTTACCCATGTTACTTGGAGTCTTTGATCTTTCTCCCAAAATTCCTCTTGCCTCAAAGGATATTTTGTTAGAAGAATATGAAATCATTGATACCTTTCTTAATTTAACTCTTCCTTCTCTCCATTCAAATCCACTCTCTTGTAGAAACGTTGCATTGGTGAATGGTGAATCTCATATTTGTTCTGATGCACTCTCCTCTAGAGATAATGCATTAACGGGTGATGAATCTACTTCCACATTTGATCCTATTTGGATTGATGTTGATAATATGTCTTCAAATAATTATTCCAATAGCTGTGATGAGTTTGTAAATATAATCTATCTATACTGCCCCTCAAAGGCCTAAGAGACATATTATTTATTTGACTCCAACTAGTCCTTCTCCTAAAAGGATTTTTTCTATTGATAGTGTTCAATCTGATAGTGATTCTCTTGATATTTCTAAGGCTCCCTCTTATAGAGTGGTAGCCAATACTTATGAGAATAGAGTGAATAAATAACCAATCCTTCCTCAAGCACCTAGTGATTATGATCTTATCCAGTAACTCCATGTTACTCTAGCTAGGATCTCACTATGGGACTTGCTTCAATCTACTTTGGTTTATCAAGGGATGCTTCAAGAATCCTTGCAAAATATCATCTTGCCTTCTTCTACTAGGCCAACGAATGATAATGTGTTGATTCCTTATATTTGTGTGAATTCACCAAATAACACATTTTGTCTGCAAGAGCTCACACCTCTGTAAGATAGAAGTAAGAGGACCCTCTAATGATCATAGTTAGCATTAATAATATTGGAATTAGATGTACTCACATTGACACTAGTTCAGTGCTCAATGTATGTAACATTGATCTATTGCCTAAAATCAATATTTATTTATCTTCTCTTAATGCTTCTTCTATTGAAATTCATGGGTTTGATTATGTAGGTCAACAAGCCCTAGGGACGATAGTCTTTCCTTTGAGGTTGGGACCTGTTACTATACCCACCCTTGTATATGTCATGTCAAAGAAGTTACATTATAATCCTCTCCTTATTAGATCATGGATTCACTTTATGGGTGCATTCCCACCTACCTTGCATAAATATCTTATGTTAATTTGTAATAATCAAGTAGTCACAAACAAAGCTAACCCTGATTCTATGCACTTAGGTGAGATGGCAACTATCGATCAAGATTCAGTTGTGCCTACTCTTATTCCTTTAGTGTCTTCCAATGTGTGGATATTTACTCCAGTAGTATCTACTACAAAGGATACTCTTGAGATAGATGTCCCCAAAGAATATTCCCTTGAAGAAAAGAGTAGTAAGTCTACTCCTACTTCTCAGAAAAATGCATGTTTTGGTTATGATTTGGGTTCTTTAAAATTTATAGATTTCTTCACTAGGGAATATAAAGTCAACCTAATCCACTTAAACCTTCCAATAACATCATCCACACCCACTATCAAAGATGGTTATTCTTTTGTATCATAGGATAGTGTGAACAATAAATGTAATGTTCTTAGTGTTGATCCTCCTAAGGAAGATGACAACGCTTTGCTAAAGAGGATAATGTTGGAATCCCTATTAATAAGGATGATGGTGATTCCATAAAGGAGCATAATCCCCATTATTGAAACAATGCTCTCTATGAAGATCCTCCTCCTCCTCAATATTTGCAGACATGTTATGGCTTTGGCTTTAAGCTTGCCTATAAATATGGCTATAGGTGTAAAGGTTTTGGGAATAATGAACAAGCCATCTAGGTCCCTATAAAGTTTGTACCTCATAAGAATAATTTGGGGCTTGGTTGCTCAAATGAACAATCTAAATGGAAGTCATGGTTGAGTGGTGTGATTTCTCCTCAACCTTGTTCTGTTAAAAAGATTCTTCCTCCATTGTCTTCTATCTCTGTATCTTCCTCTTATGAGTGGTCAAGTCTTTCTCCACAAGAGAAAGGGCTACTTCCTGCTCCTCATCCTTTATCTTGGCAAAAGCGTATTTTTTTTCTAGCTTCTAAAATCCCACTTAATCATGCTCTTCCTTCTCCTACATGCAAGAAATTGCATGAGCATGATAGAGAAAAGCATTCTTTTTTTGCATACCATCGAGTGCCTAGCCATTCCACTAGAGTGAATGTAAGGCCTTGAAGGTTAAAATACAACTTTGTGATTTAGGTTTCATCACTCATTTATTTGTCTAATGCACCTACTTCTTTAAATGACAAGTGATATCAAGGTTTACCTCTATCCTACATGTACTAAGTATCTTCCATTGTTCTCCTCCCCTGTATGCTAGGGGTAGTGATAACTTATTATGGAGACATTTGTGTCCTTCTTAAGGACCCCTCTCTTTTCTATGTATTTCAAATAAAGTTTCCCTTGAGTGGAACCCTCTTCTTTTGAATGGTTCCCCAGGGATCCCTTTGAAGGCTTTCTAATCTAATTGATGGTCTATGTGACTATCCACTTACTTTCCTATGTGTCCATTGTCACTTTGTAGGTGGGATTGTGAAGCTACTTTCTGAATATGCAGAGTCCCCTTCCTTTGTTTTCCTCCATGCGAGAGATCTTGGGGGATACCTACCTACAGGTCCATGGGTCTATAGGGTGCTTTCTTTAGGTTTCCTTCATGTGAGAGATCTATGAGGATACCTTCCCTATAGGTCTGTAGGGTGCTTTCTTTGGGTTTCCTTCATGCAAGAGATCTTGGAGGATACCTTCCCTATAGGTCTACGATTTTGTAGGGTGCTTTCTTTGGGTTTCCTTCACGTGAGAGATCTTGGAGGATGCCTCCCTTGCAAGTCTATGGATCTATAACACACTTTCCTGGGTATCCTTCATGTGAGAAATCTTGGAGGACACCTTCCTTGTAGGTCTACAGGTCTATAAGGCACTTTTTTGGGTTTCCTTCATGTGAGAGATCTTGGAGGACACCTTCCTTGCAGATCTATAGGCCTGTGAGGTGCTTACATTCTTAAATTATCTCTTCTCTTCTCTTTTGTATATACTAGATTGAAGATTTGCATATTCTTCATCCTAAGTATATGCTCTTATTCTCTTCATCTTAGAATTCTTCTATGTATTATTTCTCAATTTCAAGATGATGCATAGTACTAAGACAACCTTCTACATCGAGGTCTCTTTCACTTTGATGACTCAAATCCTTTTCTTTTTTTTCTACTAACATTGTTGTTTGGTGCAAGTTTTTCTTGTCCAATGCATTTTTTTTGTTGGTCTTTAGCCTGGGGGCATGATTTTGTGGTTCAAAGAGTTGTATACTTCCTCTATAGTATCATTTTGGCATTATGATGTTATTTATGTTTAAATGATTTCCTTTAGTGCGCATATTAGTATAGATTCATATGCCCGCTAAAGTGGGGGAAAAATTTATAGTTGTAAAATTGCACCCCTTGCAATTTCACATGCATTCTTGCATACAATGTAGTGTCCACTCCCTTAACATCTTGAGTAGGCTCATTTTAGCCCTTGCATTAGCCTTTTTCCCTTCTTAGGATACCCAAAACCCCTTTCAATAGCTACCCTTGCATGTGAGCTTTGCATTGAATTTTGTGTTTTTCCTATTCATGTCATTTTGTAGCGTCATGTGTTTAGACAATAGAATGTCATGTGGACATCTATGTGCCATGCTAGCATCCTGTGAAATTTCAATGTTCAAACAACCATTTTCATGCATGCTTGTCACTTGTCACCTTTTTTTGTCAGTGGAAACTACTCAAGATTCCTTGTAACTACCCAAGAAGCTTCTTTCTGCTTCTCATCTCTCCATAAATGTTATCTCTTCAATTCATTTTGGTTCTTCCTCTACTCTACCTTCACTCTAGCTTCTAACTTCTCATCAGCCTTGGCTCTTGCATTTCTCTATTGCTATCTTTCTCACAACACTCTTTGCAGCCCTCTTGGCTCTCACATCTATCTCCATTATCACATGCTTGTGAGCATCCTTGGATTCCATATCCCCTATTGACTGCATCTACATATTGTGATATGGGTTCTCCTCCTTCAGTGGGGATTGCTTTATCACCTCTTTTTTGATATAGGTTCTCCTCCTCGAGTGATAATTGCTTTTATCACCCATACGTAGTGGTGGGGGTTCTAATCCTAAAGTGGGTTTTTCTTTCACCACATTATTTTTCCATTTTAGTTACATTCTCTCTTTCCATCTTTTTAGTTGTCCATGGAGGTGGGAACACCAAAACGGGAGTTTACTTAGGCAAACCCCTATACGGAACCAAAACTTTCTCCAGATAGTATGCATGCAAGTTTTGAAGATATTCATTTGCTAGAGGCTTCATCACTTGTGTGGTTGTAAGAATTTCCTTTCTTCTTCTTATCTTTATCAATTCCACTACACTTTATTTCAATTCTATTACATTCTTACATTCAAAGATTTACTAGCAACTAGAGTAGAAGTAGTCACTTTGTCATTTTTTGTGATAAACTCACTTTTTGGTCTGTATGGATCCTAGGATTCCTTTGGGATGGCAATGTGTCATGCTAACATTTGTATTATATGCTTCCATCCTTTAGCTGAGAGCCTGTAAGTTTGTCCAGAAAATCTTTGTGACCTACTATTTCTGATTCTAGAACTCTCACCACTATTCCTTGAGGTAGTATAGGGAAGTTCACCCCATGAGGCTCTCTAAATGAAAGGAACTCACGAGTAGAAAATCCCCCTTCTCTACACACATATTTGCATTTCCACCACCAAAAATAATGTCATCAACATATAAAACCACAATAAACTAGTGCTCACCTTCTATCTTGAATTTTTGTAATCCCTTGTTTGAATCCTTTTTGTTGTAGGTACTTGCCCAATCTAGAATACCAATCCCTAGGGGTCTGTTTGAGTCCATAGAGTGTCTTTTTCAATTTGTATATATAATCATCACTCTCAAAAAACTAAAATCATTAAGGTTACTCGACATGCAATTCCTCTTCAATATTTCTATTTAGAAATACTATCTTGACATCAATGCAATATACTAAGAAATTGTTACTGACTTGATATTCAAAGAAGACCCTGATTGCTTCCCATCTTGCCACATCAATTTTTTTTTTGAAATTCAATACCTTCTACCTAAGCATATCCTTTGCAAACTGCTCTTTCCTTGTTTCTAATTGCCTTGCTATCTTCATTAAATTTATTTTCAATACCCATTTAGCATAAATTACATTCTTAACTTTAGGTCTTGGAACAATTTCCTAATGTTAGTTTCAACTTTATTTAGTTCTTCTTCCATTGTACTAATCATGTTTCATCTTTGCTAGCCTCTATGAAATTCTCAGACTCAATTTTATATAGTAGGGGAAAAATTACTTTTTCATTAATTCTTACTAATCTCCTCCTAGTCATAACTCCATCATTCTTATCTCCAAGAATTTGTTTTTTAGAATGATTTTGTATTTCCTCTTTCAAACTCTTCTTCATTTCTATTTGTTGACTATTAAAAATACTAATTCCTATTAATTAATGATAAAATATGTAGATCCTAATCAATTTTTACATTTATACTTTCAAGCATAGTATGCATTATTTTGTTGTAATATTTATATACCTTGCCCATTGATGAGTAGCCAAGAAAGCTACTTTCATTTGATCTCGACACAAACTTTCCCAAACATTATTTATCCCTTCTGATGTAGCATCTACTTAAAAAAAAATGGAATGCTTGATAGATGCATGTCTACAATACCATCTCATATGGTATCTTGCAATTGTTTACTCTTATTAATCCTCAGTTAAGGATATGTACAATAATATGAACTACTTCTCTCCAATATACATTACATGGCTTTGCTTCATTTAGCTTTGTCCTATCTCTCAAAAAGTTCTATTAATTTTTTTAAATAGTTCCACCATCTAGGTATTAGAATAAATTACATATTTCAAAACTAGATTCTAAATATTAAATTTCATATTACTGACTTTTTTAAAGATTCAATGCTTAAGTACTTCAAATTTTGAGTCCAAAGTGACAAATTCTAAAAAATGACAAAAACACCTCCACTTTTTGAGCTTTTTCTGGACCCATCTTCTTGCATCAACCCTTATTGGTGGTTTAGCCATGATTCAAATTCTATGAAATAAAATAATCTAAATTCAAAAATACATATAATTTTCTATTGGTGAATTTGGAGAGGCAACATATGTTAGTTGTCTAACATTGCAATTGAATATACACTTATGGTTTCAAACAATTATATTGAGAAAATGGAACCCAATAATAATAGTCTATACTATTAGAGCTCCTAACATGATTATTAAATGTTATCAATATTGGCCACTTAAATTATTGCTTTATTTAATAGAGTGTTTGTAATGTGTCGATGCTGACTAAAACTAAAGGCTTAGTGGATGTTCATTTCATCCTCAATAAATCTATACCCCTTAAATATATTGTTATGGGGACTTGCAATCCCCAACACTCAAGCATGGAGGGATTGGAATTAACTTCTTCGTACATAAAAATGGAGGGTTTTATAAGTTGTATCAATATTTAATTGATTAAATGTAAGGAATTTCCCTAACTAATCAAGCACAATGTTCTTATTTTGATTGTGGGATTCTATTCAAGCAAAGGTGATTTTATTTTGGATACCATCATCAAGAATCATCTAGAACATAGGTCTTTTCTCAAAACCCCCTAATCAACTTAAGGTCCAATATTATGTAAGTGACTTTTTCACACAACTACAAGTGGTAATTACCTATCACCGAAATAACTCCTTATTAAGAATCTAAGTACATAATTTAGATTTTAAAAAATAAATTATTCAAATTTTCTTAATGAAGAATTTTAGACATTACACAATTAAAAAACTTTGAATAAATTTTTAGATCCATATGACATATATAGATTTAATTGTCAATATTCTTCAAACATTTAATTAGTTTTATAAATAAACTAATTGGTTAGATTGGGAAGTGAAAGCAGGGAACAGAAATAAATAAACAAATAAATAAATTTGACTATTCTAGAGGCCCCGCCGGGGAAACGATCAAGCGAATGAAACCTTTCGCCAGGCCCCGTCTTTCATTTGCTTAGGCGTACATCCAAAAACTATTCCAATGTTTTCCCAGGAAGAAAATTAGATACGAGTGATTCTTTTTCAGTGCCTTTCATTTTCCCCCCAGTCAAAGAGGATTTTATGTAATAAATTTTATTTTGAAAGAAACATTTCACGAAGAAAATTATATTGTTTTCTTGCTTTCGAGTTATCCAATTTAATATATATTTTTCTTTGATATTTATAATATTAATTTTGGCTTTATATATTTTCAGAGGTCGAGTCGGGACGTAGCGTACTTATAACAAATCAGAATTATTTTTTTAATTGATTGATCTTATCTATATAAATTTAGATTGATTATTTTTTTGGTAAAGACTTAAAAATTTGTTTTATATATTATAAAATTTTATGGATCGTGTATTTCTAAATATTTAAAAGAAAATTATATTAGTTCTTACTTTCTTGCTTTCAACGTGATTTCTTATTCTTAAAATCTTATGTCACAGAATTTAATATATATTTTTTCTTATTAATTTTGGATTTATATATTTTCAGAGGTCGAGTGGGAGCATAGGCATAGTTATATCAAATCAGTATTATTTTTTTAATTGATTGATCTTATCTATATAAATTTAGATTGAATTTTTTTGGCAAAGACTAAAAAAATTATTTAATATAATTTTATATATTATAAAATTGAATCAATCATGTATTTCTAAATAGTTAAAAGAAAATTATATTAATGCTTGCTTTCTTGCTTTCAACGTGATTTCTTATTTTTAAAATCATGTGTCATACAATTTAATATATATTTTTTCTTTTATATTTATAATATTAATTTTGGTTTTATATATTTTAATCAGTGGAGGATAGTAGTAGTTAAATGAGATCAATATGATTGTTTTAATTGATTGGTGTTATCTATATAAATTTAGGTTGATATATTTTTTAGTAAAGAGTTAAAAATTTAATTTATATAATTTTATATATTATAAAATTTAACCAGTCATGCATTTATGATCATTTATATAGTTTAATGAAAATTTTGATTAATTTAAATTTAGTTTCAACATATTATAATTTTAAGGGAATCAAGTTAGGTATAAGTACACATAATTCTATACCTAACAATATGCATTCACATGAGTACAAAGGTTTGATAATTTTCCTATTCAACATCTATCTAGTTGTTACCAACTTTCATTTATTCACCTAATTTAATCTCAAGACAGTAAAATATGTTAAAAATAACTTTCAATAATAGTAAGGTGTTAAATTTTCACTGATAATTTAAAAGTAGTGGGTAGGTAATCTTTGCTACTACAACCCACTAAGTACTTCACATCAAAGTGCCTCTTAATGTCCACAACTATCAAGGAATTTTAGATTGAAATTGTGTGAATTTTTTTACATCAATATTTCAGATCATACGCCATGATCCAACATAAGATAAGCTGTAGTTGGAGAGGAAAATGAAAAATTATACTATCAGACCTAGTAGATGATGTGGTTGAGAGGATTGGAAGACACTAAACCCCATAAATGGAGGAAAAGAAGGATCCAATTGGTTTGAAATGGAGGAAGAGGAGAGAGACATCGGAATCCGTTTCCTCATTCCTAGGTTTTATCTAAAGGTGGGGTCTCGCTGATTCCCTCTAATTCCAAGATGATGAAATGTTGGTTTATTTTAATCCCACTAACATGCATGAACAAGCAAGCGTCTTTAAATATAATTTTGCGGACTACGTCCTGGAAACAAAGATTTTAAATTAACAAAGTCCAGGGACCGAGAAGTAGTCCTTATTCAGATTTGAGAACTTATTAGCAGGATATTTGAGTTTTGCATGTACACTTTTCTGCTGTTGGTTTATTCCCAATAAATCTGCTACAACATCTTGGACTGCGTTGTTCAAGAGGTAAGCACAAAATCTGAACTGTATCAGCTTTTAAATTTCACTGCATCAGTTTGGTATATCAAAACACACGAATGAAGAACTTAGTGTCTTCTTTAGAAGATTTGTTGCCCCATTGGCTTGAAAATACACAGATGCAGTGGATTCAGTGGATTTATGCCTTCTGGCAGATTGTACGCGGCAATCCATTAACTCTGCTTGTCTTATCATTTTTGCCTTTTTACCTAAAGCAATTATACAAGAAGAAAAATGTGGTTGTTCTGGGTGATAGTGTCGAATATACCATGGGAGTTAGTGAAATGCAGGAGTATATGTCTCATGTCAAAGATATGGAGATAATAGAACAAATACAATATTGGTTCAAAGTAAAACACCATAACTATTATTACCTCACACATCAGAATACTCTCTGTGAGCTGGCAAACTGCTCGGAACTCTTTGGTGATGATATAATCTTTGTTGAAAATGTTCTGGCCATAACAGGGTCACTCTCAGTTGGCAGGATGTTGTCACGAACAGAGGCATATGAAAAGGTAATGTCCAAGTGTTTTCATTGCAGCAAAGGTACTAAATATGTAGTCCCAACATGGTTTGATTATGTTGATTTGAGCAGCAAGTTTTGGCTAGTTTTTAGTACTATTCCTATATTGCTTCAGGCTAGAAATTATCAAAGGTTGTCAAATCTAGCGAGTCTCATCATTATCCTGTTAGATTTAAATAGGAGGTCCTTGTACAAGCTTTATGATACAAGCTTTGACAGATTCGTCAAATTTGTTAAGCTTAACATCTTCAAGGAAAGATCTGTCTTGTACAACTTTTTCTCAGTATTCAGCATTCGCTGGAAATACTGTGACACTGTTAAGAGATATTCTTATGTAGCACAACCATATGAGAAAATGACAATAAGTTCCTATAACAAACTGGAATCAGCAGACGACGTAGAGATTGTTGGCTGGAAGCAGCACAATCATGATGCTAATGATCAATATATATGCATGGAGATAGTCAAAGATAGGGCTCACTGCAGCCTTATGGGATATGGCGGTGTCTATGCTGAGGTAGTTTTGAAAAAAGCTATTTATGTCTCTTGATCACAATCTTGAGGAATCCAGACACAGCTGAAGAAGTTCTTGCAAATAGCCACTCCAAATAAGTAAAAGTCCTTTTAAGGCCATTTCACCAGGTATCCTCTATAGCTATCTTTTCTGTGCCTGCTCTACAGCGCGCAAATCCTATTCCGCTATTTTATCTCTTTATGTTTTATTAAATAAATTTAGCCTGAAATTATAAAAGTTTGTTTCAGCGAAGTTTTAAATAAAAAGCGGAGAGACTTAAAGTGTTTATCATGATAGCTATGCCGATGTCTCTTTGTAATGTCAATGAAGTAATTTCAGTTGCCTCACCTCTCACAGTTCTAAGTGTGGTTGGAGCGGCTACTCTTCTCTGTAAAATGTTTGTGGGTAATTGTTATAAATAAATGTTTGGTTTTGTTTAAGGGCTAGTGTTGTGTACAAACCAACTTTTACAGTTTACTGTTCCATTTTGTTACATACAGTTGTTCTACGACAATATTTTAAAACCTTGGCTAATTGAATTGTTTGGGTCGACCGTTAAGCAGGGACAGTTTTCGAGAATTTTAAATATAGCGTAAAGTCAATCACAAAAAACCAACGTCTGACATGTACATTCCGTCATCTCCGTTTTGCATTTACTTAAATGTGTTTTATGGGCGTAGAAGAAAATTAGACACGAGTGATTCTTTTTCAGTGTCTTTCATTTTTCCTCCACTCAATAGGATATTAAGTAATAAATTTGACTTGGAAAAAGACATCTCACCAAGAAAATTATACTAGCAATTGCACCTTGGGGTGCAATGGGTACGCCAAAGACAATATAGTGAACTTTGTGAAATTCATTGCAACCCATAGCATAATGTCAGGAAAATTAGAAATGAAAATCATGTCTTTCTAAAATTTGAGCTTATTAATCTGAAGACTGAAGGCAACAACAATCACTGTATTGAAATTATATTCAATTTGTAAAACATACAAATTCCAATTCAAGAAAGACTGCAAAGAAATCCTGAAGCAAATACTTACCTAAAGCATTCAAATTAATGTGAAGTTGAGAACTAACCTGTAAAATTACTTTAGAACACCATGAGTATTGCTCTTTTCATTAAATCTTTCAAAATTCTTAATGAATTATCCCAATGGTGAGCATATATATGCTTTACTTTGTTATTTTTAACTGCACTAAACAAGAGTAGTGGGTATAGAAGCTATATTGGACAAATTATATATTCTTTGTTTCATTGGAGAGGAAATTACTTACAGAATGCAAGCAATGGTGAATAAAATCAAATATTGGCTGTTGTAGATGGGTTTATGACTCTAATAACTTATATTTGGAAGGGTAACTTTACCGTTGAGAAAGTTTTTAGAGTTCTTGCTATAATATGGTAGTTTCCTTTTATAGCTACAAAATGAGAGGAATCATGTACATACTTTGGATTTAAAGAGGGAGATGTCTTTCAAGATAAAGCTTAACTCATTTTTTTTGAGTTAAAGTTGTAATTAGAAGTGGGATCTGGACCTTCACTAGTGCAGACTTTGTTGTTCTAGAGATTATTTGTTTTAGATTTGTTCAAAAATTATTGTGTTATGCATCAAAAATGTTGGATAAAATGCAACCTTGTCCCCATTTGGACCTTATTAAATCACATGCGGCCAATAACCTCAAAATTATTCTATTTGGGTGGTGTTTTATCATTGCAGTTAACTTGTTAATTATTCTATTTGGGTGGTGTTTTATCATTGCAGTTAACTTGTTTGTGAAGAATATGTGAAGCTCTCCTTTTAAACACTATATGGGCTCTAAGCCTACCTGGGTTTGAGCATGTATCATTTATGTGGTGACATTCCCACCCAGCTTGGCACATATTGGTTTTGGCATCTTTTTATTTTGGCATATTTTGATAAGGTTTGCTGAAACAAAAAAAAACAAAAAAAATTAAAACCACCAAATAAACATAAAATAGTGAAGATACAAATAGGGATCTAACACTATGTCCTGAACTAAATGCTCTTACTATCTGCAAGTACCTAGATCAATCAAATCAGAACATGCTTTGTTGCTACCATGCTCAGGAGAGTGCAAAAACACAGTTGCAGACAAAAGGGTCGCTAGCAATCAAGCCACACATTTCTGTCTGAAAATCGGTAGAAAAACTGTGTCCAGCCAGAGCAACAGATAACCTATTGCAGACTGGAAAGCAATTGTGACCATTTTTGTAGTTTTGTGTTCCAAGCATTTCCCCAAGATTGCTAAATATCCTAATTTCATTGTCATCGTCTTTAGAAAATGTAATTGACGAAATAGAAGCAATTGCTTGAGCATTTGCAAGTGAGGTTTTATCATTATCCTTGAAATGAATCAATTTATGCATATTTAAGAATATTTAAGGATGTCATTTGTAGTTGTTTTTATGGATTGCAGGAATACCTGTGTTCAGGTTTCAAGACATTTTTGGTTGTGACTTTCTCAACTTATCATTGGTTGTTACAACTTGAAATGTGTTGTCAACAATTCTACAGAGGTGTTAACAAAAAAGTTCAGTAATATGCTTAGACAATTGTTTTTATCAGCAATACATGTGCTGTGGGTAAATAAAATGGACGAGATATGTTTTTTTAAACTTTATTTGAATTGAGAAGATTTTTTTTGTCAAATGTTCTCTTTCCCTGCAGAGGAAGATATGAAACCTTAATTGACTTTGTTGAGCTTATGGGATGCTAACTCCTCCCCTTGTAGGCACTTTGGCACTGTAAGACCTCTGGGATGTAAATATTGTAGTTTTTGATGCTAGAACATTATAGTTCTAGTTGTTTGAATTGAACAATTGTGTCTAGGCTAAACCTGTTTGCTACTGGTCACTTGTTGTGAGGCTTTGGTAAGTGTTGGGGCTGCTCACTTCAATATGATAATTTCAATAAGTTACAGATCAAATTTTATTATTTTTTAAATTTTGGCAGTGTTCTCATCATCCATGGAGAGAGGTTGCTATGATGCTCTCAGGTTGTACCCTTCATACAATTTAGGAACAATTCACAATAGAACAATCTTATACATCAAGAAATATCAGCTTTGCACTCCAATGTTGTGGGCTTTGCATTGAAAAACGTTCAGTAGTAAATTATCCAAGGAAAATCCACTACATGGATGTTTCCATTTAAAAAATATAACTAAAAATATAACTCACAAACAATTTCAAGAAGTTGCTACAAACTTCTACTTCCCTTTCCAGTGGCTACTCAAATTCTCCATTAAAATTTTGTCTTTGGATTTAGACTAAC
>VDFB02271358.1:794105982-794239966 GCA_007258455.2 Sequoia sempervirens
CAGGGGCCCTCCGATCTGCCCCCGCGGGCCCATTCAGCCAAGCCGGCGGTCCTATTGCGGACCAGGAGCTCAGCGCCGGATTCCGACTGCCAGACCGCGAGCAGAATATTCCGGAAGGTGCTCAGCATATACCGGTGACCAGCGAATTTTTTCCGACAGGGGGGGCAATTTTTTGCCCTGACGGCCAGACGGCCGTCAAATTTAAGCTCGCGGACTGATGACGTCAGCATGACGTCAGCGTACGGCCGGCCCTCATATGCCCCCTCCTAACCCTAGTTTGCCCTAAAGAAGCAGTTTTTTTCTTTTGGCCATAACTTGGGCATACGGTATCGAAATCGGGCAAACGAGATATCGCCGGAAAGCTGATTCCGAGCTCTTTCCTGTAGTGTAGTTTATTTTACAGTATTTTTATGTTTTACTGCATTTATTACTGTTTTAAGTCAGATGTAATTTTTATGCTTCCGAGCTCATAACTTTTTGCCACGATCTCCATTTTTCGCCTCGTTTGAAGCGTCGGAAAGGTATTGAGGAGCTCTAGGTTGCTGTCCATGCACTTTTTCTGTATCTGTCCCAGGTTTATCAGTTAGTCTAGATTTGGCCTGATGGGTTGTTTGGCGATTACTTGGATGTTTTGGCAGTTGGGAGAGTGCATCTTGCATCTTTACACTTCATTTTACAGTAATATATCATTTAATAATCACTTGCTGCATCATAGATTCCAGAGTTGTTCCAGTTTGGAGATTTCCAGTGTTCCGTGGCATCGGGTTTTCTATTGCTTTAATCATGATTCCTTGAGTCAATCTGTGACTCTCATCCGGTTTCAGTAGTATACAGAAGAATATTTCCTTGCTTGCCTATATCAAGTTCCAGTGTTACTCTACAGAGTTCTTCCAGTGCTTCTTTGCAGCATGTAATCTCATTGTAGGGGGGGTTTTGTCCCACTGGGTTTTTCCTTCTCTACTCCTTTTTTGTGTTGTATTGGGTTTCTTGCACATCACTTTGTGCCATATTTTGTACTCGCACTATATTATAAAGTGCCATGGGGGGTTGTGTAGTGCCTTTTTTTTGCCATCACACATTTGTCCGGTGAGTGTCCCTCCACGACAACAGTGAATCCAGATGATTCCAGTCTCATGTATGTGTGCTTTATTTTGCACACCACTTTTTCAGTTGCAGGTGCTTTCTTGTGCACTTTCAGATGTTCTTGGTTCCTTTTCCTGCACTCCTTTCTTGCATTGTAAATGGGTACCTGATTAGGCCTCGTTGTCGGGACCCATCTTTGGTTTCATGCATCTTATTCTAGTGTTTTAGCTTCTTCCTAAGTTCATCTTAAGGGGGAGTGTTAGAGTAATAAGTTATTATGCTTAATTAATTACATCACATTGATTAATTAATTAAGTCACTTATTCCTCTTTATTACTTAAGCTAAACTTAGGCACATTAATAATTAATTATTAATTATTAAGTGTGCACACTAGGGTTTCATTTAGGGTTTCCCTTTTAGGGTTTCTTGATCTCCATCATAAGGATTGATCACATTGTAATAATGGATTCTCTTAATGCATTTTTACAGAGAGGTTTACAGAACATTGTTTCGGTTCTTCATATCAATTTGCATGTTTTTATGCAATCTCTGCTTTTTCGTTTTCTTCTTCTGTGGAAGGAATATTTTGGTTTGCAATCAGATCTTGGCTAATCTAACACTTTCTATAGACCTACCTCAATAATCGTTGATCTAGCAACCTCTTGAATTGTTATGTTCTTCCTTCAAAAACTCCATTCTGCTGAGGAGTTCCCAGAGAAATAACTGTCTTTTTTTTCCATGCACTTCATAAAACATATTAAAATCATGGGAAGTGATTTCACCATCTTTCTCAGACCTTAAGCATTTTATCCTCAAATTTACTTCATTTTCAACCATAGCTTTGAATGTCTTGAATCTATCTAATGCATTTTATTTCTCTATAAGAAATGTAAACCATGTATATCTGGAATAATCATCAATAAAAAGCATAATGTACCTTTCACCTTGTAGAATTCTCACTCTTGTAGGACCACATAAATCTGTATGAATTAAATCTAGTAGTCCAGTAGTAGATTGTTCCTTTGATCTATAATGGTTTCTTGCTTGCTTTCCAAACTGACAATTCCTACAAATAGCATTAATAGGGTTTGTAATCCTTGGTAAATCTCTCATGGCTTGAACTGCACTAATCCTCACCAAGTTATCAAAATTCATATGATATATTATTCGATGCCACAACCAACTATCATTATGAAGGAAATATGGCACATTCACATGGATTTATTGCTTCTAGTTTTTCTTCCATTATGATGTCCTTTGTTGGTTGCAGTTTGGCTTCTAATTTTTCTTTTGGTTTTTCTTCTTATGTTGCTTCCAGGTTTGCTTCCAGTTTTTCTTTTGGGTTTGCTTCTAATTTTTCTTCCAACTTTGCTTCCACTTTTGCTTCTAACAAGATCACAAAGTATCTTTTGCACAAGCTCTCACTCAAATGTGGATTAGTTAAAAAAAAGCCAACAACCCACAACTGAAACCAAAGATGATCAAGCTCTCATAACACTTGTAAGGAAGCTAAGATAGCAGAACAACTTCCTACACTAATCTTGAGAGGAGAATAATGCAAAACTTTATAGATCTTTAAAATTTATAAAAAATAAGTAGAAATAGACACAAATATCATGCATACCATGACAATAATTTACGTGGGGAAAACCCTTTCAGGAGAAAGGCCCCACACTCCAAAATCCACACAATATATTATTTAGCAATCACAAAGATTACAATATACTTGTTGAGCAAGATTTTTATAGGATTATCACCACTCAATGATCAAGAAACAATACAGCCTCTCTTAGACTCTCATAATACATCACTGTCTCTCTTACATAGCCATATACAATACACTCATAAAATAGGGTTACATGATAGGTCAAGATAGGCCAACAAAATATCCACCATTAGATCTAAAACCTAATAATATATGGTCTAGATTTACAATATATCATTATTTAGTGTATGTCATCCATTTTAGAAGTTTCTTGAAAAATTTAACACACTCACACTTTTCTCTTTGCTGCCATTGTATACACCTATCACTGTAACTAGGAAATATAAATACATCCTTTTGAGAATAAATTTTATATAATTGCAAGATTGAGACATATTTTCCCAACATGAATGTGTCACGGGATAGCTTCTAAAAATAGTGTTTTTTAGGAGGTACATAACATATTCCATTATCAGATCTACCATAATTTTACTATTTCTATTAGTATTATGTTTAATCTATCAGATCCAATATTTACATGTCATGAATGAATGCATTTTTTATTTTTAATATTTCTCCCAAAACTCTTTTTAGTCATTTCAATTAGAATTATGATAGGACACTTTTCAATCAATAGGGACACTTTGTAACTATTTTTTAGAGTGTTTGAAGCAATCATTTGATTTGCATGAAATAAATTATGTATGTGAGCTCCATTTTTAATCTACTCAAATCTGGTCATACATTTCAATTTTTATTTGATCTATTATTTTTTTTAATCTTCCAAAAGTGTTGTTTAGTCCACATACACATATAAAGAAACTTTACAAGATTCTCAAAGAATTCACTCAACTAAGGGTTGAAAGTAGATTTTAACTTGAGGGATCTCATTTTCTGAATGAAATAGAAGAATAAGTAGGTTCATTCACCCAATTTTCCCCTTTCTATTCATAGTAAGTTTTGTGAAACATCCAAAATTTAGTATAAAATGCTATGTGTTTGAACCCTAACCCTATTTTTCTATGTTTCATGGGCATGAGTTGGGGCTTAGTTATGTTGTGTGCATGGGAAATGTGCACTCTACAAATGATAATTTGAATATGATTAAACTAATAAAATATAAAGCAATTATGTTGGGTTGGAAATGAAAGGTTAATAGTAGATACTCAACCTAAGAGGGGATTGTAATGTATCTAGTGGTCAAAAGTTGACCCTAAGAAGAGGGTACAATAAAAATTAATTAGTGGCATTAAAATCTTAAAAGAAACCCAACCAAACTAGAACTCTCAAGATAAAGAACAAAGTGAAGATGTGTTGAGAAACATTAGTAAAGTGATCAAGTTTGAAATTTAGTTTAAATGAGCAATTCAATTGGACATTGTGGAATTGAAATTAAAGAATTAATTACTGTATATCCTTTTGAAATATTTACTAGTGTTTTAAGGATGACATATTTAAATATTTTATTGGATTCCTTCTTCTAGCATTCATTGTGAGAACCACACCAAAAATTGGTTCTCAACAAGGTTAAGTGACATGATTAACTAGAGAAGCCTCAAGTATACACAATGTATGAAAATAGTAATAAAATTACCACTTGCATTCCTATAAACTTGAACCTTGAAGAAATGATAGAATAATATTTCTTAACATTTGATTAACATTAAATTCATATTGGTTGGCTATTGTTCAAATCATCATTGAACTACAAGCAACATCAGAACATATGCCTAACAAAGAGAAGACTCCTCAAACTTGTGCGTTCTCAGATTATGGATAGCATATAGATTAGGTATCTGTGTGTCTCCTTGATGTAGAGAAAGTACTCAACTTAGATAAACTTGACTATTTTGACACATTTCATAGTATCATACAAAGACTAATTACAAACCATGACTTGGTGCACCCTAATTCAACTTGGAAACATTGCTATATAGGCCTAATAAGCATTCAAAAAGGACAAAGTATGAAATATGAGAGTCTTGGATTGTATAGGCATCCTAAAACACATTTCAATGTTTGACCATCCATTCAAGAACAAGTAATGCATAGATATTACTAAACCCTCAAGTAACTTAGGGTTTTATGACTATTTTCTCACAGTGTGAAAACAAAAACTTATATACTCCTCCAAAAATGAAAATTTAAATTTTCCTTTAAAGGGTTTTTAGAAAACATTCAGATAGAGATATTCACTAATTTTTGGAAAATTTTGATGGTTAACACAAAATATATGAATTTTTCAATCTCCCTTAAAACCTTAGTTGTTGAACAGGGCTATCAAGACTTAATCAATCATAAATTTTGTAAAAAATAATGAAATTGAATAAAAAAAAAAGAATTTGTCTCTAAACACATAGAAAAATATTTTCCAATTGTTTTGAAGCCTGTATTGTACCATGCAAATCCATACCAAGCAATTTTTTTGTATATTTTTAGTAAAAATCTAAAACTATTAACACTAAAATGACCATAAATTTTACAAAACACAATGAAATTTCATCAAAACAAAATAATTTGAATGTTAAAAAATTATTCAACTTTTCCAATCAGTTGCAGGTTTGTACCAATACACACAGATCTATAAATACATCATTTGCAGGCTATTACACAAGAAAACTCAAGGAAAAATATGGAAAAATGAAGTTTTTTCATCCTAAAAATCTTCCCAGCCTTTCTTTGCATCTGAACCTCTTGATTACATTGAATTAAAATGATTCATATCTACCAAAAAAAATTCTAACACCCACAAAACAAAAGTACAAAGTTGTATGCACTTTCATTGACAACATGGAGAATATTCGCAACTTTTTACGACTTTGACATCTAACCTTCAAAATGACCCAACATGAATCTGAGTGGTTCAAAATGGTAAAAATGACCTAATTAGAAAAAAAAACCTAAATCTGTTGGCTGCTATGGTTGTGTTGTTGATCTATGGTTGTTGTTGATGTCAACACTATTAGTATTAATGTATTGAAGGTTGTATGTGTGGAGGATATTGAGAAATTTGTTAAAGAAAGATTTGTAGGTTGTTAGTGGAGCAGTGAAGGTCACGAAGGTTTCTTGCTTAGTACATTGATCATTAGTCATTGTGGACTAAAGGGTTTATTTATGAGTGTATCTAGTTTATTCATCGAAAGTTTCAGAGGTTGGCATGAAGACTTAATCGTGTCATGAACAATTATGTTGATGGTTTTTTGGTGGCTTTAGTTAATGTTGCTAATTCAAGTTGATGTGATTCTAGTAATTTCAATTGTTGCAGATGCTTCTCTATTGATTTGTGATGCTTTTGGATGTTTCTAGATCATGCTCTATCTTTGTTGCATTCCTATGTTGATTGATGTGCTTGTGGTCGATGATTTTTCTCTTGTGTGTTTAGGTTTTTATGTTCTTGGCCGACATGGTGGTTGTAATGTGTTATGGATCCTTGGAGATTAAAATTTGAATATTTGGAACACTTGAGGATATTGTTTTAAATCTTCATTATGTTGTAGCCAAAGGTGTTTGATTCGCATTGAAAAATTTACTTGTAAATTTGGGCCAACATTGTGTATATGTTTTATATTTTATATTTTATTTTGGTTGACGAAGTTTTTGATGTAATTCCATGTTGCAGATATATAAGAGTGATTGTTTCAGTGAAGTGAAGTGTGCATAGGATCGAAGAAGTGCCCGAGATAGTGCAAGCATGCGAATAGTGATCTAATCATTTGATTACAGAGTAGAGTGTTAAGAAGTTTGAGCAAAGTCTGAAGGAGACACGTTTCTATTCTTAACTGGAACTATAGTCAGGATTTTTTAGAAGTTATTTTCTTAGTTCATACCCTACAAATCTAATCCGAGTTGATGTAAGATAGTGTGTCTTCTTTTAGAAGTGAGACCTCTTGTATTTCAGTAATGAGCTCTAGGAAGTGTGCCTGAATGCATGTCCATTCACATTATTCTTCATTATACTTTTCATAGGGTATAATATTGTGGAATGACATCCATGATGGTTTTTCCCCTAATAGGGTTTCCACGTAAAGGGATTTTGGTTTTCTTTGTGTTTTTGTTGTGCTGATTGTTTATGGTTTATTGTTCATTCATTAGATATGAGATTAAGTTAAGTTTCAAAAAATTTAAATATTCTGTGACAATTGATTCACCCCCCCTCTTAGTTGTATGTCCTCATTTTTCCAAAAATTGGTATTAGAGTTGGTTCCTCTGAAGAAGTTTAAAAGCTTGAGGTGATTTGAGATGGCATCATACAAGGACAATCCTAGATTCAATGGAACAAACTACTCTTTTTGGAAAGCCATAATCGAGTGTCATTTGAGGTGTATTGGTGAACCCTTATAGAAGATTACAAAGAAAAAATATGTTATTCCTTAAAATGGTCCTTCCACTCCTGATGAGATTAAAGAGGATAAGTTTAACATCAGGGCTATTGAAGCTTTGTTTACTACTCTAATGGATTAAGAAATGACAAATGTGATGGATCTGAAGATAGCTCATGAGATCTAGAAGCTAGAGACCTTGTATGAAGAAGATATGATTGTGAAGGTTTCTAAGCTACATAGTTTGAAAGGTAAGTACGAAACTCTGAAGATGGGTGAAGATAAAAATATTTCTTCTTTTATAAAAAGAGTAAATGAACTTGTGATTGGTATTAGATGTGTCGGTGGTACCCTGGATGAACAAGAAATTGTAGATAAAGTGCTTAGATCATTGCCTCCCTCTGACAAATCAAAGGCTCATACTATTGAAGAGCTTAGAATAGTAACAAATGTGACAAGAGATATGTTGATTGGTAAACTTGTTGCATTTGAGTTGAGTGAATTTGGTGATTCTTCCCCCAAGACTGAATCTACATTTAAGGCATTTGTATCCAAAAGAAACAAGAAAAGAAATGATCTAGGAGAGATTTCTAGAAACACATTTAAGTATGAGGAAGAGATGAAACAACTTGAAGATGAGGAAAGAGAGGTAGAAGATGTGGAAGCACAAATTTTGAAGAAAGAAGGCAAAGGATGGTGTAAGTACAAAGGAAAGTTTCCTATTAAATGTTTCTCTTGCAGTAAAATAGGTCATTTTTCTTCAAGATGTCCTGAAAGAGTTCCTAGGTCTAAGCCTAACAAACCTAGATTTCAAAAGAAATGCTATTATGCTGAAGAAGGTGTGATTGATGAAGAATCTGATAAAGAAAATGCAAATGAAGATGAATTGGTTTTATTGCTATTAAGAAAAGTGGTCTCATGGCTATTGAATCTACGAAAGTTGAGAAATCTCTTGCAGCCCGAAATGAATAAAAGGATGAGTGGGTTATTGATGGTGGATGTGCACATCATATGACTAGTGACAAAATCAAATTTGTAAGTCTAGATAAATATGATAGTGGGGTTGTAAGATTTGGAGATAACAATGTTGGTGTGATTCATGGTAGAGGATCTATTTTTCTTGGTGCTAAACATAACACTAATGATGCCCTTTATGTTGAAGGCTTCAAGCATAACATGTTGAGTGTTGGAAAAATGATGGACAAGGGTTATGATCTTCAGTTCAAAGATGGAAGATGCAAGATAATTGGAAGCTATAGAAATGTAATTGCATCACGTACACAAAAAAAGGTAATATTTTTCACTTGAATGCTACTAGTAAAAGTTGTTTAATTGCTCAAGTAGATGAAAGTTGGTTATGGCATAGGAGGTTGTGTCATGTGAATTTTGATAACATTTTCAAGGTAATCTCCACTCAAGCAGTAAGAGATCTACCTAAGCTAGTGAAGCCTACTAACACAATATGCAAGGAATGTTAGATGGGAAAATAGACTAGAGTTTCTTTTCAAAGCAAACATCATTCTAATGGACTATTGGAGTTGGTACATACTGATCTATGCAATTTCTCCAAAATTAGAAGTCTACAAGGAGAAAGGTGCTTTATGTCGCTTATTGATGATTACTCTAGGATGATATGAGTTTATTTCTTGAGAGAAAAATGTGAAGCATTAGAGAAGCTCAAAAGTTAAAAAGCTATGGCAGAGATGAGATAGGTCTGAAGATAAAATTCCTAAGGTCAAATAGAGGTAGTGAGTTCACCTCTTGATAGTTCAATTCCTTCTATGAAGAGCATGGAATCAAAAGAGAATTATCTGCTCCCCGAATCCCTCAACAAAATGGAGTTGTAGATAGAAAGAATAGAACAATTCTAGATGCTACCACAATAATGATTTTGGAAGGTGTTGATGTGTATGTTATGGAATTCTCAATATAAGTAATGCATAGGTGCATAACCTCTCTTGACAGGAAATCTCTAACAACATGTTCCTAAAGATCACCCTGAGGTCTCCCAGGTGTCAAGTCACGACTTGCATGAAATCTCTCAGTTGGTTCAATGTGATTTTGTTGGTAATCAAAGGGCAGACTTACTAATCTAAGCTGGAGGAAAGTCAGATCTTAAATAGAGATTTTGGTATGGGAAGTTGGTGTGCAATTGAACATGCAGGTTCAAACAATAAACTTAAACTTCTATTTTAGCGTGAGATTTGGCTTTACAATGTCCAATGAACCTTGGCATAGGTTACTTATTAAAAAAAGGAAAAAGGGTGGGGAGGAGAAGTTCTAGAACTAAAACTAACTTTAAATAGTGATCATGGAGGACCCTGCTATGGATAGCCTTCCTAAAACAAAATTTCACTTAACCATATTACCTCACAGTATCCTAAAATTTGTGCAAGCTTCTAAGGACTACAAATATTTAACCATTCACTCACCATAAGCATGAATAAAAAATTGAAGTTTAGAGCATCTTTTATATTATGCCCAGAATAACTTTACATAGCTATTTATCATCAATAAACAACACAAATTATGGACAAGGAAAGTTGCCAGCACACAGCAAAATTCTTCAAAATCAATGAAGAACATTAACTAATCTACTAGAGCAAGATAAAATATGTAAACCAACAAAGTAAATCTACTCAAATTAACTATGGTAGAAGAATCATATAACATACAATAGAAACTCAAGAATCCACCAAAAGTCAATGAAATTCTATTAAAATTTTAGCAGCATGCCTTTACAACAACTCAACTGTCTCTTGAAAATGAGAGGAGACCCCCTATTTATAGTGTTCAAAAAGAAAAATGAATGGCCAAGATTCACTACAAAATAGGGTTTCACGTACCCCCAAATATATTACAATTTAAAAATACATTATTGTCTTTTTCCCTATTTTTTCATCATATGGAAGCACTGTAACTCTATTGTCTTTTCTGAATTTCCTTTTGATGTAGCTAATTTGTGAGGAACTCATCATCAATGACTGGATTTCCTTCACTTTTCTTCATAGTGGCATATTCTATGAACTTCAAGATCAATGCCTAGCACTTTTTCCATTCTAATATAGCAGATTGAATCACTTGAAAATTTAGCCTCCTTGATTTTTTTGTGACGGCATCCCAATCCTTGTCATATTTATGTATGTTCTTCACTACATGCTCGGACTGAGAGAAGGCTCGCACAACAAAACCCATGAAATTTTGTGTAAGCACATCCATAGTCATGTTTTCTATTTTCTTGTGAAAATATGGCTTTAATTTCTCTACATCCAGCTCACTGACAGGCACATCAAGATTTGCTATCATTTTTAGGTACTCAACATAGTTTGCGTTGATTTCCTTGACCCAGATAATATCTAGCTCTACTTCATGGAACACTCATTCCAACACCTCTCTTCAATGGTCAAGGCCCAACTTCCATGTTTCCATAATCCAGTTGTCATCTTTTACCAAGCCAAGCTCCTTCTCCCAAGATCTATTTGGTATCTTGAGAATGGCTTCAAGTTTGGGGTATGTGATCCTGTATAACTCGAGGAAGTTAGTGAAAAACTTCCTTATTCCCTCAAGTATCTTTTACACCTCTAGGAACTTGTTTGTTGTCCTAACAACACAACTAATGTCCATTTTTCCATTGTAGATGACCTACTAGAACCAATCCACTATGAATTTTGTCCAATTCTTTATTTTCTCAAGCTATTCAATATGGTCCGTGGACAAAAAATTTTGTGGTGCTGAGGTCTTCTACCGATGACCACTATCAAATGTAAGACACTTGATCCTCCACCTATGATTTTAACTCCTCCTTTGAGGAATTTTCTTTGAGCATCTGGTGCATGATGGCGGTGATGAATCCATGGAGGTGGTCTTGTTTTGTCTCTCTTGTAGTCATCCCCAAGTCAATGATGGAGATGTTGTAGCTGAGTCCTTCTTCCCCCACCACCGGTATGGCTATTTGCAACATTCTAGATCTTGAGGCATCTATTACCAACTAAGATCTTACTTTTGGCTTCTTTACTTTCCTTGTGTTTATTTGCGCTCGAGTTAGAATAGCCTTAGGCCTTGCCCTCAAATCCCTTGTGGTTGGAGTTTTCTTATCCAGTTGTTTCTCAAGTCACTCAGGCATTTGAGACTCTCTCCTTGGTGATTCATGATCACCTTCTTCCTCATGGGTGTGTTGGATTTCCATTACCTTATCACCCAGAGCTTCTTGTTTTGTTCTTCCTTCCTCCTCATCATAATCCTAAATAAACATAGTTTCCTTTTGTGGGGACTCAAAGGTTGTGTGCTCTTGGGGCTACCCTCCCCTTCGGTAGTTTTCTTTTCTTCTTCATTCTGAGGTGGTCTCTTTTCATCACACTTGAGACTCTCTTCTTGCTCTTCTTTTTCTTTCTCTTGCTCTTCTAAGAGAGGCATTTATTCATCATGTTTGGGGCTTTTGTCATGCTCTCCAGTTGGAGGTTTGATATCTTCCTCCATTCCCTCACTTGATTCCTTTTCTTCATCAAAGGGTTGCTTTTCTACTTTCTCTCTAACGAGCCAACTCCTATTTGAGGTTGGGATCAAATGTTTCTCCAATGTACTTGGTGCCTGACTCCTTAGTATCCTCCTTTGATGATTGTGTTTCTTCTCCCTCGCACATCACCTTATCAATTGTCAGATGTTGGTGCTCGGGGTGCTCATTGTAATCATCAACTTCCTTTGCCATATATTTTGTTTCCTCCCTTTCTTGTTTCTACAATTCTTATGATATTTACATGGTAGCCTTCATCTATGGTGGTTCAGTTGGAGGAATATGGATAGGAAGGCGGGAAGCAATTTGTTCCAAGGAAACCTGTATGGTTGGGTCCATCAACACTTGAGATATCTTTGCAATAATTTTTTGCATGTGGTGGAAAAAGGCCTTTGGGAGTGACAAAGCGGGCATTGATATTATTTTTGTTTCTAATGGAAGAGATGTTGTTGGAGACATGGAGGTGGAGGAAAGAAAAGATGTGCTAGTGGAAGAAGATTCTATTACCATTACTTGGGTCATGGGTGGAGTGGAGACAAGGTGAAATAAGATTTCCATCACAGGCAGGGAAGTAGCAACCATTTCCCGAGAAGTAGGTAGAGAAGAAGCAGTAGTGGCTACAAGAATGGTGTTGGCATGTGGAGACTTTGGTTGCTCGACCTCTACATCTTCTCCTTCATGGAGAGGGTCCTCTTGGATGGTGGGCATGTCTGATGTCTTCTATTTCTTGGAAAATTCTCCTTCAGAAGCCTTTCTCGAATACACTTTGGGCTTGGGCTAACTTTTAGCTGCTTCTTTTCTCTTCCTCGACCTGGTGGCTAGAGGAGATTGTGAATTTTCTCCATATGGGGAAACATCTATCCCACTATCGGTTTCACTTGTCAACTCATTCTCAAGCTCTCCATAGGTCAAAGTGGCCCCTTGTTGCTTCAATTGGGAAATTTGGCCATCAACCTAGTCCTTTTTTTAGCCTCAACAAGATTTGTTAGGATATCATGGTCATCAACCTCCTGATCATTCCAATCGATTAGCATCTGTGATAGATTAGTAAGTGCATTATACCGAGGATCAATTATTGTGTTCTCATCCTCACTACTTGATCTGGTATAGGAAAAAAATTGACTCTCTTCACAAAATACACAATCACACACATGTAGTGCCTCATTCACACTTCATTGTCATCCTTGAAATTATTCCAAAAGTCTTCAACACTATGCAAATGGGCATATTTAGCCGTGGCCATTTTCTTTAGTTTACCATATGGATCCATTCGCAGTTGGGAATTATGGAACGTCAGGTGATACTCCACGATTTGTTTATCTAAATTATTTGCACATTGAGATGTGTGGAATTCATATAGCCCTTGGCTGAAGGAGAGGGGATAAGGAATCCTTGCCTTATGTTTACTTTTCAAGAGGGCTTGCGCATATAGCAACTATCGAGAGAGTTCTAACAATATTATCTGGTCATTGGAATACTGGGGCAACTTGTACAGTTTCTCTGAAAAGCCTTGAGCTGAGATGTAGGTAAACTTTGGAAATCATATGAAAAGGAAGGAGAATTAGGGAAGGAAGGAATTTTCACTATTGGAGGCTCTTCTTTCAAAGTCACCCCCAAGCAACCTAATGATATGACCTATGAAAGTGTCATTAACTCTGCAATAATCCCTCTTAAAATTCTTGCATTGAAGTAGAGGGTACCTGACATAAATTTTTACCTTTCTACTTGGTTTTATATCTGAAGCCCTAAACAAGCCCTTGTATTGTGCCTTACCGGCCATCAAATAAACATGGTAGGAGGTCATGTAAAAGTGCAAGGTCTTCTTCATAGCCACAAATTCTTCATGCAAGCAATTGTTGATAATTCTTGCCCAATAAAATTTGGTTTTTCCCTGGAGGATCTCCTCCATGAAGTATAGCTTTCACTCCTTGAAGTAGGCTATAGTTGGGAGGCCCATGACTCTGCTCAACAATGTTACCAAGTCCTTGTAGTCCTCATAGAAGTCATTGTGGAAGAGCTCCTAGGGTACCTTGGCTACACTTCCCCTCTACTCTTTCACCAGTATTGATTTATAAGTCTTTTACATTTGAGGGGGTCTTCATCCCACATCTCCTTGCCATCTTCCTTGGTTTCCTCCTCCATCTCCCTGAAGGTAGGGATATGGAAGGTCTTTCCTATTCTCTTGGAAGAAAAGTCAGCTAAAACATTCCCATCTCTTTCTATAATGGTTCTGGTCTCTTCCTGGTATGCCTCTCTATAGGCCATTACAAGCTTAGGAGTGACAAGAGAAGGAGGGAAGCTTGCAGCTTTTTCCAATCCACTGCTTCTGATCTTTCTTGCACTTTCTATTGTAGTGTTGATCTAGACCCTTTGTTTGAATTCATTAATGTCTATGTGTTCAATGTTTGTGTTTGAGACCTCCTTCCAAGCTATGCTAAGCTTAGAGTTAAGAGGTTCCCCTTGGAACTTGTACTTCATGTGATCCTTGTCTTCTTTTTCGCAAGGTCCTATGGCCATTTTCTTTCCCTTGTCCTTCTCCATGGCCACCTCTAAGGGTCCTGCAGTTGATTCCATAAATCCTATGGGCGAGATAGACGTAAGCACTTTCAAACATGAAAACATAGGAAATTTAGAAAAATCCAACAAAATAACATTAGGTTGGATAATTCATCATTTAAGAATCCTAATCTATCTTCGTTATATTTTCATAGGAAAGAGTTTTAGCAATTTGGGTCCAGGGGATCAAACTTCCCTGGGCTTATGGCTATTTTAGAGCAGTTGTAGGAGGGATGACATTCAAGGAACGATGACCCACCTATCTCAACCTGCCCTAATATTTGAACAATGTGTCGAGTCCCCTAAGGAGGTTGTTCTATTTTGGCACATGGGTCAAAGTCAATTTGAAGTTTCAATGGTGTTAAGATCATGATTTGAGCAATCAAAATCACTGGGAAGTTTAGCCTTTGGAGGTCTATTGTTGAAACAACACTGGTAAAGTGCTGAGCCATGGGTCAAGTTCAATTGGGTGGGACCTGAAGCCTTGGAGGATGGCATCAGAGCTCAATCATCATTAATTCTTTTCGGGTTGGAAGGAGCGGATGGCCATCAGGTCATTGTCATTTAAAATGGCAGAAGTCACACAACACTCTGATAGGGGAACCCCACAACATCGGGCCCATAGAAGGCCTTCAACTCCATTCTTTGATCATTTGAAAGTCCAATGGAAAGAAGGGAGGTTGGGTTCTAGGCAACGGGTAGATGGGGACAGTTTTCTGTTTAGCATAGGGGTCAGGACGAAGCTCCAGAGACAACAACCCAATAGAGGAGACCCGCTTGAGGTTGATCACTTAGCAATTTCATCTATGCACTCAAATAGTCATTGAAGAGTCAGAACACTTGCCTTCAAAATCCATTGAGGAGGGTAGGCTCACCATGTGGACTCGTGGATAGAACCCCATGAGGCGGAGACCGAAAATAGGTTGACACTTAGTCAATTTTTAGGGTTCAAATGAAAGTGGCCAGAAAATTTAGGTTCAGGATCTGATGGCCTGGTGGATGGACCATGTATGCTGCTCAAGATAGCTAGGCGGAGATGGAACCCCCTCAGTATAAATTTGTTAGCTGAGACCGTAGTGGATTGAGATACAGGATTTTGTAATAGTTTTGAGTTTATGAGTGACTAGCAGGGTAGGATTTGGGCAATAGGTGGATGGGGTTGGAAATTCATTTGAAATGGTAGAACATGAAAGGCACCTCAGACACGGAATCTCATGGGGTGGACCTAAATGGATTGATAAACTCTTCATTTCAATTTGTGAGTTTTTACTAAGTTTAGGTGGTTCAGGAGAGGGATCCTCTAGTGATGGCAAATTCAGCAGAGGATTTTTCCATTGTGAAGTTTAATTGATTTTAAAAGGTAGGTGATGGTGATGGGAAGGTTTGGGCTTGCAGATATGAATGCTTTGGTTCAAGAATGACAATGAAGAGCCTAAGTTCTGTAGCTGGCACATGGATCGATTTTGGAGGTTTTTTGAGATTCCAACAAGTGGGTTTTGTGTGCCCTAGTTGATTTTAGTTAATGATGGACTCTTCCCTTAAATTTATCAATTTTGCAAGGAATTAAAGAAAACACAAAGTGGGATAGGGGGCGGAAAACCTACCTCACAAATTTGATGAATTTTGATGAGAAACTAGTTGAAAAAGGCTTTGAATTGTCTGTGGGACTCACTGGGTGTGAAGGCAGTGTTGGAGGTGGGCTCTAACTTCTCTCTTATCGACTGACAGGTAAAAATGACATTTGGAAATGGCCTATTTATAGAAAATGGGGCATTAAATTTGCACAATTAATGAATGTACGGTGAGGTGGACATTTACTAAACCACAATTTAAAAATGACGGTAGAATCATAGAGACCTGCTAGGTAGGTGGCAGTCATAGCTTGGTCATTGATTATTCAGTGATGAGGAGATGACACAGGAAATTTTGGGTTCCATGCGGCAGAAGGATGTTGAATGAAGGTTGTTCTAAAAGTCAGGAGTAAGGAAGCGACGAACAAGCATGTAGGTTCTGTGAGGCGGAAAGCTACTAGAGAAAGGTCATTTGGAATGGTGACAAGGTGACAAAAACCCAAAGGGGGTGGCCCGATAGGGAGGACCCAACCTACTCCCTAGATGCCAATATGAAAAGAAAAGGAAAATAGCCAAGGGAACTTCACGAAGACCTAAAGCCTTGAAAAATTGAGAGGGGGGTGAAACATGGTCAACTCAAGATGAACTCTTTGGAACTCATAGACCATTTAGAATGCCAAAACTATGGGGAACGTAAAACAAGGCAATGACAAAAGTGACCTAGCAAGGCAAAAAGGAAAGAGAGGGTCCTCATTCTGAATTGAGGGTGTGTGCTAGGGCCACAAAAAATGGCAATTTTGGTTGAGAACGCTCCTGAGCATTTTAAGGATAAATACTCATTCAAAACCAAAAATATTTGGTTTCACAAATTGGGGGCTAGCATCCAAAAATGAACCAAGAGAATTGGATTCTTGGTTGAATCACCCCATGAAAACATCATAGAAGTGTGTGTTCAATGAATTGATTCTCTTTTTCGTAGATGATGTGACAAGTGGAAATTAATCTAACTGAGCAAGCTACATGAATCATCCAACCCCAATAGTAATTTGGACATTGCCCCTTTGCCAGTCAAGCATCCATATCATTGGGAGGAGTTTTCTTTATGATCCCACAAACATTGCTTTATTGTTAGTTATCCATCCATAGCCCTAGTAGAGTTATCCACACACCCATATGGTTGTTCGATTTCTACATTTTCTTGTTCTTTTCTTTCTATCAATACTTCTTTTTAATACTTTCTTCTCTTGCTCAACTTTTTAAGCATCAAAGCCTACTATGGGTTTGGGGAACCATAGTGGTCACTAGAGCAGACTTAGGATTTTTTGCTTACTAAGTTGTAAAAAACAAGCGCTGTACAACTCTTTGGAAACAATTATTGTGTGTTTTGTACTAGATCTGATATTAACGTAATAGGAAGATGCAACTAAGGGTCAAGTTCTAATTCAAAGTTAAAGTGAGGAAACCATTTCATGGTAGCTATCAAAGACCAATAGTTGAGAGTGAATATTTAGCCAAAGAACACTAAGAGTGAGTAGTAAAGTGAACCATTCATTGAACAAGCATAACCACCATAACAGAAATGAAGAGCATCCTTTGTGACATGAAAATAGTTAGGAAATGATCAAAACAAAAGTGACACAATGGAACAAGGAAAAAGAAAACCAACAACAGCCTAAACTAACCTATATACAAGTATTTACATGAACACTTCATAAAGAGCTCAAGCTTGGAAGTAATGTTTTAGGTGTTGCTTGTTGACAAGAAATGAGACATCTTCACCAAGGATTTAAACAATCTAAAAGGGGCCAAGCTAGAGCTTGGAAAATTTGTGATTTCTCCCTTTCTTCTCATGGGCCTTGTCCCAACATAGGACTAGATCAGCGATTTTGAAGGCCTTGATTTTCGCTCAGAAATTGAACCATTTTTTGACTATGCCCTGATGTTTGGAAAAAATTTCAATGGCACAGTCACGTACTTCTTCTAGGTGTAACAACTTAGCCAAGTGAGCTTCTCTATGATCCCCTTCTTCATAAAAGTCATTAATGAATTGGAGGGTGACAATTTTCAAGTGAATTAGGAAAACAGGCTCTAAGTCATAAATGAAGTGCAATGGTGAATCACCATGGGGATCCTTGTGGCATGTGCAATCTTCCCAAGGGGAAAAGTGGAGCTGAGTATGCTAGTCCTTGGGATTCTTGTCAATAAATTTTTTTATCACCATAATGAGATTCTTGTTAGTAGATTCTACCAAACCATTTCCCTAGGGATAGTAGATGGAAGAAAACTTGAGGGAAATTCCATAATCAAAATCCCAACTGGAAAGCCTAAGCGAGGAAAGGCATGGCCATTATCACACACTAAGGCATATGGGCAACCAAAACAATTTAAAATGAATCTCTCAAGAAAATTCATAACTACCTTTGTTGTGCATTGCCTATATGCAATGGCTTTTGTTCATATAGTGCAATAATTAGGAGAAGTTAGAATGTACCTATGTCTTGTAGATGATGGTGGGCTTACCAGACCAATGAAGTCAAGACCCCATTGTACGAAAGGTGTTACCTTTAAAACTGGTTGCAATGGGACAACGTCGTTCTTTTCTCTAAGATTGTTGGACAATAGTAACCTGCTTATAAGATCTAATGTGTGGTTGAAGGACCAAATCCATGACTGGTGTAAAATTTTTCATGAAATTCCTTCAAGACCCGATCTGCTTCTTCTTTGCCAAGGCATCTCAGATAGACACCTTTGTAATTCCTCTTATAGAGTATGGATCCCTATAGCATGTAGCTATTGATTTTTAGATTAAGAGTACATTTTTTAACTCCTTGCAAGTGAGGTGGGCACTTATTTTTCAACAATTAATAGATAATTTCATCGTACCATTCCCCTAGGGAAACATTATCAAGTTGGTAATGTTGTACTCTGAGCTCAGGTCTCGCTTTAGCTGCTATCTTAGCTATTGTTCTAGTGAGTGCCTATCCTCTTACCAATTTCATGGGTTGAATTTCTATGTCATATTCTTGTAGCAGGGTAAACCACTTGGCTCTTAATTCTCCTAGCTCATTTTGCATGAGCAATGTCTTCACTACAAGGTTAGGGACAATGGCCAACACTTATTGTGCAAAATGTAATTCCTAAACTTCTTAACTCCTTTGATAAGAGCATATGCTTGCTTTTCCACATTGTGATATCTTAGTTCAACATCTTTCAAGGGAGCACTCATAAACATGATTGGGTGCTAATTTCCTTTGTTGTCCTTTAGGGTCAAAATGTTGGCACATTAGTGATTTGAAGCAAATGAATAAATGTAGAATGGCTTCAAATAGTCTGGGATAACTAGAACAGGTGCTTCAACAATTGCATTCTTGATTTCTTCAAAGGCTTGGTTTGCTTCTAGGGTCCACTCAATATTAGCATCTTGCTTTAACATGGCGTTGAGTGGCTCTACAATTTTAGCAAAGCCTATGATGAACTTCCTGACGAAATTTATCTTTCCAAAGAAAGATTGCAGTTCTTTCTTGCTTCTTGGAAGTTGAATCTTTAGTAGAGATTGGATGCACTTGGGGTCTATGGAAATTCCTCAATCCAAAATAACATGCTCGAGCAATTTACCTTTAGTGACTCTGAAGATGCACTTCTTGGGATTAAGGGGAACCCCAAATTCTCGACACCTCAGGAAGAATTTACATAGATTGGAGACATGATCACTCCACTTCTTTGAAAACACAGTCAAATCATCCATGTATATGATTATGCACTTTTCAATTACATCTTTGAAGGTGATATCCATTGTACACTGGAAAGTGGCACCAACGTTGATGAGCCCAAATGGAATTCTTCTGTAAAAAAGGTTCCCCACTTGGTGGTGAACATTGTTTTGCATTGATATTCATATTGCACCATCACTTGATTATACCTGAAGTACCCTTCAAGGAAGGAAACCATCTGTGATCCATTAACAATCTGCAATACCTCATCTAATGAAGGCACTTGATAGTTGTCCTTCTTTGAAGTTTTGTTTAGATTGTGAAAGTCCACACACAATCTAATTCCTCTATTCTTTTTTCTAACTGGGACCAAATTTTCCACCCATGTGGAGTCCCTGATTGGAAAGATAATTCTAGTTGAAAGTAATTTTTGCACTTCTTTGTAAATGATAGGCTCCAAGAAGGTGTTGATGGGACACTGTCTTTGCTAGAATGGTTGCACATCAAGCTTGAGAGGGATGGTATGTGTGATAATGAAGGTATCATAGGTCTTCAAGTCTTCATAACTCCATGCTACCACATTGTGGTACTTTTGAAAAGCATAAATGATCCCTTTCTTTTCTTCTGTAGTACACACCTTTCTAATGAATATGTTTTTTACTTCCTCCATAGTCCCGAGGTTATGAGTATCACATTGTTTGCTTATGGATTCCTTCTTCACTTGCTGATCTTCATCTCTAATTTGATCTAGGTCAAATATACATTCCAGCTTGTCATCACTAAATACCTAGAAATGAGTGACATTATTTGGCACAGACAGGGTGGAGGTCAACTCAACAATGAACCTCTTGAGTCCACACAGAGACATGGGTTGCAGCATGTTGGCCGCTTGAGCCAACGCATCAACTATATGTTGAAGGCATATATACTCTCTAAAAGATCCCATACTCTATGCCTATATTTTTCCAACCTTCTTTCATGACACAAGTACTTATAATTTCCTAACTTGTTTCACTACCAATTCAAAATCACCAAAAACTTGTAGCATTTCAACATTCTTTCTTCGAGCCGTCAAAAGACCATGTAACAAAGCTTCATACTCCATTACATTATTTGTACAATAAAAATAGAGTCTATGGGTAGCAAAGTAGGTCTTACCCATGGGGTTGATGAATTCAAACCCGACTCCAACTCCTTGCTTGGACTTGGATCCATCGAAATGCAATATCTATAACTTAGAAGGTTCTTTCATGCCAGGGCCAATGATGTGTTCTTTCCATTTTGGCTATGTGCTTACATCCAAAACATTTGGATTAGGCATTGGTTTAGTATGACTTGGGGCAGGTTGCCCTGTCATCATCTCCTTCTAAGGAGTAACTAGTCCTTTGACATGTTCAACTGCTATTTGGCACAATAAACATTCAAACTTAGAGTGGTCAGTGTTGTGAACTTAGCACCATCTTGGTAGCAAGATGTCTTAAAAATTCATCCTTTCCCCTAGGCTAAGTTGATCTTGTACACATTTTTCTATGAAGTCTTGGAATCCATCTAGCAGTCCCAAATTACCGTCTTCATAAGGCTCATCATCCTCTGATTCCACTAACATTTTCATGCTTTGAGTTGCATAGTTCAAGTTGGTTAGAGGACTACATTACACTAGGAAGACCTATGTAGCTAGTTCTTCTTCTTGAGGCTCCACTTCTTCTTGATAAGCAAAGGGGCAATAATTTCCCAACTCTATTTTAGCAAACAACATCTCATTAGTGTTGTTGTATTATGTGATCATAAACTTCATGTGTGGGTCTCGTTCTATTTGAATCTCATTCGGTAGCCTCTTCCATGGCAACAACATGTGAGAAATTTTTTTTGTACCATACCCATTCAATGCACGGGTGAAGTCTCGTCCCAAGATAATTCCATATGTGTCGGGAGTGTCCACAACTTGGATGTTAATGACTTGTTGCACCCTTGGGTTTGCAACAATCTGCATTGGGATGTGATTGATTTCCCCAACAATATTCACCTTAGTCTTGTCCAACTGAGTCACTTTTCTTCTAGGAGTGGGGTAATCCCTAGGGCTTTACACACTGCCAAAGGCATGACATTGGTTGATGCTCCAAAGTTGATCAGACAATTATGCAATTTTTTCCCAAATATTATAATTGTGGTGAGGAATGGTGGTGTTTCAAACTTTCCTTGGAAGAGACCCATAGGCACGTCAACCTGGGCCACTTGACCATTTTCCTTTTCATTTTTCCTTTCCTTGGATTTCCCTGGAGTCTACTTATTAGCAGGTTGTTTTCCAGTTTATTGGTTGGTGGAGGCATCCTTCTCATTGCCTATAATTTCTTGGATTACATACTCCTATTGAGGCTCTTCAAAGGTGACCCTCTTGGTAGGTATTTTGTGTCATCTTAGAGGAGGGGGTTCCATTAATTACCCTAAAGAATGCATACCTAACTATAGGAACCTTGAGTAACTCAAAGGCAGACAAACTAATCTTAACTTGCTTAAATTCTTCAGCAGCATATTCCCCCATTTGTTCAATTTTAGGCTCAAAGGATCTACCTATGGATGAACTAGCAGGCTATTTTTGCATTTGTTTTTTTTTTTTTTTTGTTGAAATATTGTTTTAGAACATAAGGGTAGCCTGGGTTGTTGCTTGTGTTGGGTTTTGGCAGGGTACTGAAGTTATTAGGTGGAGTGGAGGTAGTGAACGGTCCCCCTATTTGTCTATTCCTTAGATTATATGAAGAGGTTCTTTGATGGAACATTTGCAATTCATCCTCATGGGGCTCTTCTTCATCTATGGGACCATTATCTACTAAAGTAAAAATCTAAGATAAAGCTTCTTCATTACTTACCTCCTATAATTCTTATTTTTGGCAGAGGAGCTCTCAATCTCAAGCTTGTTGCTCTCACTCCGTGGGAATGGGGCCTTGTTGACTAAAAGATAGGAGGATTTGTAGGGCTCAAATGGAATGATGTCTTTGAAGTTTATGCTCTCAATGGCATTCTAGACCTCCACTTGGAAGATTTTGGTAGTTTTCTGGAACTTAGGGAATAAAGAGGAGTGGGAATACCCCATTGTTTGGCCTCACATTCAATGTTCTATTTTGTCTTCGGAGGGTTTCCTTTCAAAGTTATGATTATAATTTTTTCCTCACTCATAGTTCTATTTGGATGAGGTACTTGCTTCATGGTTGTCCCTATTATCTCGATTGAGGTTGGCCTGAATGCTATGTTGGGAAACTTGCAGCTGGCTGTTTTTATTTCTCAAGTGTGTCATCTCCATGGACATCTTTTAGATCATCTCTGTAAGCTCATCCAACCTATCCTTCTCTACATTGCTTGGTTGTGGTGTTTAATTTTGGAGAAAGATAGGCTATGCTGCCAGTTTATTTTGCTGAGTAGGCATAACTTTAGGCCCTTGTAAGTATAGGGGCACTTGAGGCTGGTATGAATATGCTAATGGTTGCTGGGGCTACAAGTAGTGAGGCACTAGGGGTACCTAATTCATAGGTTTCCCTAGGTGAGGTACTATAGGCAGCTATGACACTTGATTCATCAAGGGCATTTGATGTTGCAATGCTTGAGTAAGTCCTCGAATCTGTAGTGGATGGGCAACTTGTCCCAAGGAGGGCAGCAGTCTAGAAATATTTTTACCCTGGTCAGTAATGGCAATAATTTCCTCAACGTAAGAATCCATGAGTCTTGTTTGAGTTGGTCGCATTCTCTTTACCAATGCAATTTTAAGGTTATCTAATGTTGCATAATAAACTAGCAAGGAAACCAAACCATTGACCACATAAGGGGCTTACAACCTTGTATAGGCTCGGTGGAATCGATCGTTGAAAGATCTGATCAACTCATTGATTTCCCTATGAACTATCATGAATTTTTTATATAGCTTCGAAGGGCTGATCAAGATCTTATACTTCTGCACGAAGGACTTCATTAGAAAATTTTAAGATGTGATGGACCCTACCGACAAGTTAATATACAAATAGAAGGCTTCTTCCCCCAACAAATAAGGGAAAAACCTACAGGCCACATCTTCCTGATTGATCTACATGTCTTTTAGAGTTGTTTGGAATATCTTGATGTCCTCTTCATCTATCCTCTATGGATCCCAAGGATTGAACTTTGAGAAAAATATCTCTAGGTTCTTAGGCATATCATGGTAAGCGTTGAAGAACAACGAGGAAGGATTATTCCCTATTGAATCCATGATGAGAGGTAGAGGTGGTAGTTGTTGTTGAACAGTGATTTGGGGCTTCACAATGGAAGTGGTAGTCGAAACTACACCTTGGACATGGAGGGTAGAGAAAGGGGTAGCACCCTAGCTATGGGAAGCAAGCAGTGTGGTACGACTTAGTGGAAGAGGTAGAGATGGAAGAGGAAGGGTGTGTGGTTGGTTGATGTAAAGAGGAAGGAGGTTAAAGTCAGGGTGAAGTGGATGGAATGAAGTAGGAAGAAGAAGTTGTGTCCCCTTTTTAGCTCTTCTAGCCCTTGTAGGAGACAACAATTCCTAAAATTCTCCTTTGTCTAGAGTTGACCTTAAAACTCTCTAGAATCTTTTAGGGGAGAATGAACCGATTCAATCTAGCTTAGCTTAGGCCCTCATTCTAGCACTAGTTATGTTCATTTTTTTTCTATGTAGTTCTCAACAGAAGTAATGCATAGCTACATCAACTCTCTTGAAAGACAATATCCAACAACAAGTTGCTGAAAATAACCCCAAGGTCTCTCAGGTGTTAGGTCATGACTACCATGAAATATCTCAGTTGGTTCAATGTGATTTTGCTGGTAATCACATGGAAAACTTACAAATCTAAGTTGGAGGGAAGTCAGATCTTAAATTGAGTTCTTGGGATGGGGAAGTTAGTGTGCAATTGTTATAAGTTCAAACATCAGTCTTAAACTCGTATTTCAGCTTGAGATTGGGCTTTACAATGTGCAATGAACCTTGGCATAGGTTACTTATTAAAAAAAGTAAAAAGGGCAGGGAGGACAAGAAGTTCTTGATCCAAAAACTAATGGCGAATAATGATCATGGAGGACCCTGTTGCGGATAACCTTCCTAAAACAAAATTTCACTTAACTAGATTACCTCATAGTATCATGAAATTTGTGCAAGATTCTAAGGACTGTAGTTATTCAACCATTCATTCACCATAAGCATGAATAAAAGATAGAAGTTTAGAGCAGCTTTTAGATTATGCCCAGACTAAATTTACACAACTATTTATCATCAATGACCAGTAAAAGGTATGGACAAGGAAAGTTATTAACACACAACAAAACTCTTCAAAATCAGTGAACAACATTAACTAATCTACTAGAGAAAGTTAAAATATGTAAAACAACAAAGTAAATCTACTCAAATTAACTAACTATGGGAGAAGAATCATGTAACATGCAATTCAAACTCAAGATTCCACCAAAAGTCAATAAACTTCTATTGAAATTTCAACAACATGCCTTTACAACAACTCAACTCTCTCTTGAAAATGAGAGGAGACCCCCTATTTATAGTGTTCAAAAAGAAAAATGAATGACCAAGATTCACTACAAACTAGGGTTTCACGTACCCCCAAATATATTAGAATTTAAAAATACATTCTTGGCATTTTCCCTATTTGCTCCTCATATGGACGCACTGTAGCTCTTTTTTCTTTTCCTAATTTCCTTTTGTTGTATCTACTTTGTGAGGAACTCATCATCCATGACTTGATTTCCTTCACTTTTCTTCACAATGGCATATTCTATGAACTTCAAGATTAGTGTCTGGAGCTTGTTCCATTCTAATATAGCAGATTGAATCACTTGAAAATTTAGCCTCCTTGATTTGTTCATGACGGCCTCCAAATCCCTATCATATTTCTGTGTGTTCTTCACTACTTGCTCGAATTGAGAGAAGGCTTGTGCAAAAGAAACCATGAAATCTGGTGTAAGTGCATCCATAGTCCCATTTTCCATTTTCTTTTGAAAATATGTCTTTAATTTCTTTGCATCCATCTCACTAGAAGGCACGTCAAGATTTGTTATCATTTTCAAGTACTCAGCATAGTCTACCCTGATTTCCTTGACTCAGTCAATATCTAGCTCTACTTCATGGAGCACTCGTTCCAACACCTCTCTTCAGTGGTCAAGGCCCAGCTTCCATGTTTCAACAAACTAGTGGCCATATTTTACCAAGCCAAGCTCCTTCTCCCAGGATCTATCTGGTATCTTGAGAATGGCTTCAAGTTTGGCGTACATGATCCTATATAACGCAATGAAGTTAGTGAACTTCCTTATTCCCTCGAGTATCATTTGCACTTCTAGGAACTTGTTTGTTGTCCTAATGGCATGATTGATGCCCATGTTGCCATTGTAGATGACTTGTCAAAACCAATCCTTTGTGGATTTTTTCCAATTCTTTCCTTTCTCAAGCTGATCAATATGGTCCTTGGACAACAGTTACAGTTGTGCCGAGGATGTGGTGGGGATCTCTTCTACCAATGACCACTACTAGATGTAAGACACTAGATCCTCCACCTGTGATTTTAACTTCTCCTTCGAGGACTTGTCTGTACACATCTAGTGCACGATGGTGGCAACAAATCCATGGAGGTGGTCTATTTTCTACTCTCTTGTACCCATCCCCAATTCAATGATGGAGATGTTGTAGCTGATTCCTTCTTCTCCCACCATCAGTGTGGCTATTTGCATTTTCCTAGATCTAGAGGCATCCATTGTCAGCTGAGATCTAACTTTTGGCTTCTTTTCTTTACTTGTATTGATTTGTGCTCAGGATAGAATAGCCTGAAGCCTTGTCCTCAGATCCCTTTGGGTTGGAGTTTTAGTTTCTAGTTGTTTCTCAAGCCACTCAAGCATCTGAGACTCTCTTCTTAGTGATTCATGATCACCTTTTTCCTTGTGGATGTGATGGATTTCCATTAGCTTATCACCTAGAGCTTCTTGTTTTGTTCTTCCTTCCTCCTCATCAGAATCTTGAATAAACTTAGTTCCTTTGTGGGGACTCAGAGGTTGTGTTCTCTTTGGGGCTCTCCTCTCCTTTGGTAGCTTTATTTTCTTTTTCATGCTGAGGTGACATCTTTTCATCATGCTCGAGACTCTCTTCTCGCTCTTTTTTTTCTTTTTCTACTTTCTCTTCTAAGAGAGGCATTTCTTCATCATGTTTGGGGCTTTTATCATGCTCCCCAGTTGGAGGTTCAGTATCTTCCTCCATTCCCTTACTTGATTCCTTTTCTTCATCAAAGGATTTATTTTCCACTTTCTCTCTAACATCCTTGAGTTGTTGAGCCAACTCCTCTTCGAGGTCAGCATCAAATGTTTCTACAATGTACTTGGCACTTGGTTTCTTAGTTTCCTCCTCTAATGTTTGTGATTCTTCTCCCTCATGCACCACCTTATCAATTTTCAAATGCTAGTACTTGGGGTGCTCATGGTAATCATTGGCTTCGTCTTCCATATCTTTCATGTATTCCCTTTCTTGTCTCTCCAATTCTTCTGATATTTCTATGGTAACCTTCATATTTAGTAGTTCAGTTAGAGAAGTATGGATAGGAAGATGGGTATCAATTTGTGCCAAGGCAGCCTGTCTAGTTGGGTCCATTAGCACTCCATATAGCTCTACAAGAATGTTTTACATGTGTGGGGAGAAGGCCTCTAGGGGCAAGAGAGTGGGCATTGGTAGTGTTACTATTGCTAACAAGAGAGATGTTGTTGGAGGCATGAAGGTGGAGGAAAGCAGAGAGGTGGTGGAAGAAGAAGAGTCTATTACCATTACTTGGGTTGTGGGTGGAGTGGAGGAAAGGTGAGTTGAGATGTCCACCATAGGTGGGGGAGTAGCAACCATTGCTTGAAAATTAGGCAAAGGGGTAGTAGTAGTAGCAACATCAATAGTGACATTGGTTGCAAGAATGGAGGTGGTAGGTGGAGACTTTGGCTTCTTAGGTTCTACTTCTCCTTCATGGAGAGGGTCCTCTTGGATGGTGGGAATTCTTGATGTCTTCTATTTCTTGGAAGGTTCTCCTTTTGAATCCTTTTGCGTAAACACTTTGGGCTTGGGCTGCCTTTAGTCGCTTCTTTTATCTTCCTCGACCTAGTGGCTAGAGGAGATTGTGAAGTTTCTCTAGATGGGGTAATAGTTGTCCCACTATTGGTTTCGCTTGTTGGATCGTTCTCAATCTCTTCATAGGTCAAAGTGACCCCTTGTTGCTTCAATTGGGAAATTTTCCCATCAATCCATTCCTTTGTTTTAGCCTCAACGGACTTTGTTAGGATATCAAGGTCATCAACCTCTTGCTCATTCCATTCAATTAGCAGCAATGATAGATTGGCAACTACATTTTACCAAGGATCAATTACTATGTTCTCATCCTCCACCACTTGATCCAATATGGGAAACAAATTAACTCTCTTCACAAAATACATAGTCTTGCACATGTAGTGCCTCATTCATACTTCATTGTCATCCTTGCAATTAGCCCAAAATTCCCCAACACTATGCAAATGGGCATATTCAATCAAGACCATCTTCTTTAGTTTACCATATGGATCGATTCATGATTGAGCAGTGTGGAACCTCAAGTGCTATTCCACAAGTTCTTTATCTGAATTTCTCGCACATTGAGATGTGTGGAGTTCATATAGCCCTTGGCTGAAGGAGAGGGGACAAGAAATACCTACCTTATGTTTGTTGCTCAAGAGAGCATGCACATGCCATAGTTTCTAATTGAGTTCTAACAATATTATTCAGTCATTAGTGTACTGAGGCAGCTTGTACAGTTTCTCTAAAAGTCCTCTATCTCAGATGTAGGTAAACTTTCAAAATTGTATGAATAGGAAGGTAAATTGGTGAAGGAAGGCATTCACACTATGGGAGACTCTTATTTTGAAGTCACCCCAAGAAATCTAATGATATGACCTATGAAAGTGTTATTAACTCTACAATAATCCCTCCTAAAAATCTTGTATTGAAGCTAAGAGTACCTATCATAAACTTTTAGTTCTCTTCCTAGTTTTGTATCTGCAGCCCTAAACAAGCCCCTATATTGTGCCTTATTAGCCAACAAATAGACAAGGTAGGAGGTCATGTAAAAGTGCAAGGTCTTCTTCATAGCCACAAATTATTCATGCAAGCAATTGCTGATAATTCCTACCCAATAAAACTTTATTTTTCCCTAGAGGATCTCCTCCACAAAGTATAGCACCCACTCCTAGAAGTAGGCTTCAATCGGGAGGCTGATGACTCTACTCAGTAAGGTTACCAAGTCATGATAGTCCTCATAGAAGTCATTGTGGAAGAACTCTTGAGGCACCTTGGTTGCACTGCCCCTCTTCTCTTTCAACTAGTATTGATTTATAAGTCTTTTACAATTGAGGGGGACTTCATCCCGCATCTTCTTGCCATCTTCCTTGGTTGCCTCCTCCATCTCCCAGAAGGTAGGGATATGGAAGGTCTTTCCTAATGACATGGAAAACAAGTTAGCCAAAACATTCCCATCTCTATCTACAATGGTTCTGGTCTCTTCTTGGTATGCCTCTCTATAGGCCATTATGAGCTTGAGAGCAACAAGAGTAGGAGGGAATCCTGCAACATTAGCCAATCCACTACTTCTGATATTTCTTGGACTTTCTACTATAAGGTTGATCTAAACCCTTTGTTTGAATTCATCAATGTCTATGTGCCTAATGTTTGTGTCTGAGACCTCCTTCCAAGTTGTGGTAGACTTAGACTTAAGAGGTTCCCCTTGGAACTTGTACTTCGTATGATCCTTTTCTTCTTTTATGTGGGATGCTTTGGTTGTTTTCTTTCCCTTTTCTTTCTCCACGACCATCTCTGAGGGTCTTACACTTGATTCCATAAATCCTATGGGCAAGATAGAGGTAAGCACATTCAAACATGAAAACATGGGAATGTTAGCCAAATCCTACAAAATGACATTAGATTGGATAATTCATCCTTTAGGAATCCTAGCATATCTTTATTATCTTTTCATAGGAAGGAGTTTCAACAGTTAGGGTCTTGGGGATCAGACTTCCCTAGGCTGATGGCTATTTTGGAGAAGATGTAGGAGGGACGACATTTAGGGAATGGAATTTCACCTATCACAACCTGCCCTAAGATTTGACCAATGTGTAGGGTTCCATAAGGAGGTTCTATTTTAGCAGGTGGGTCAAAGTCAGTTTGAAGTTTCAAGGGCATTAAGATCACAATTTGAGCAATCAAAATCACTAGGAAGTTTAGCCATTGGAGGTCTACCATTGAAACAATGCTTGTAAAGTGACAACCCGAGGGCGAATTTCCTCTAGGTGGGACCTGAAGTCTTGGAGGATAACATTGAAGCTCAATCGTCATTCAAACTTTTCAAGTACGAAGGAACGGATGGCCATTAGGTAATTGTCATTTGAAATGACATATGTCACATGACACCTGATAGTCCAACCCTATAGAATTGGGCCCACGAAAGGCCTTTGGCTCCATTCATTCATCATTTGAAAGTCCAATGGAAAAAAGGGAGGCCAGGTTTTGGGTACTGGGCGGACGAGGATAGTTTTTCGTTTAGCACGGCGGGGTCAGGATGGAGCTCTAGAGACATCAACCCAACAGAGGAGACCTGCTTGAGTTTGATCACTTAACAATTTCATCTTTGCACTCAGATAGTCATGGAGGAGTCAGAATCTAGAGGATGAAACACTAGCCTTCAAAATCCATTGAGGATGGTGGGCTCACCACAGTAGCCCATGAATGGAAGACCGCATGATGAGGCCCAAAAATAGGTTGTCACTTAGTCACTTTTTAGGGTTCAAATGAAAGTGGCTACAAAATTCAAGTTTAGGATCTGATGGTTGGATGGATAGACCATGTAAGCTGCTCAAGATGGCGAGGCATAGATGGAACCCCCTTGGCGGAAATCCACTAGGCAGGATCCGTAGTGGATCGAGACTCAATATTTTTCAAGAGTTTTGAGTTTATGGGTGATTGGCAAGGCATGACCTGCTTAGCGAGAGAATGGGGTTGGAAAGTCATTCAAAATGGTAGAACATGAAAGGTTCCTCAAAAATAGAATCCCGCGAGGTGGACCCAAATGGATTGACATACTCTTCATTTCAATTTGTGAGTGTTTGCTAAGTTTAGGTGATTCAAGAGAGTGATCCTCCCACAATGGGGGACTCAGCAGAGGAGTTCATCATGGTGAAGTTTAATTCATTTTTAAAGGTAGGTGATTGAGATGGGAAGGTCTAGGCTCATAGACCATGAATGCTCTAGTTCAGGAATGGCAACAAAGAGCCTAAGTTCCATAGCAAACACATGGATTGATTTTGGAGGTTTTTTGAGATTCCAACAAGTGGGTATTGTGTGTGCTAGTTCATTTTAGTTAATTATCAAGTCTTCTTCCCTTAAATTTATCAATTTTGCAAGGAATCAAAGAAAACACGAAGTGGGACGCATTGCGGAAAACCTCCCTCACAAATATGATGAATGCTGAGGAGAAACTAGTAGGCAAAGGCTTTGAATCGTATGTGGGACTTGCCGAGCATGAAGGAAACACTAGAAGAGGGCTTAGAATTCTCTCTGATCGACTAATAGGTGAAAATGACATCTACAAATGGCCTTAAGTGTTCCCAATTAATGATTGTATGGTGAGCTAGAGAGTTGGTAAACCACAAATTGAAAAGACAACAGGATCATTGAGACTGTCTAGGTGGGTGGCAGTCGGAGTTGGGTCATTGGTCATTCAGTGATCAGGAGACAACTTGAGAGGCTTCGAGTTCTATGTGATGGAAGGGTATTGAATGATGGTCATTTGAAAATTCAATAGTAAGAAAGTGGTGAACAAGCATGTGGGTTCTAGCAATTGGAAAGCTACTGGAGAAAGGTCATTTGGAATGGTGACGAAGCGACGAAAATTTGAAGGGGGTTGCCAACAAGGTGGACCCGACCCACTCCCTGGACACTAGTATGAAAAGAAAAGGAAAATAACCATGGGAACTTTGCAAAGACCTAGAGCCTTGAAAATTTGAGGGGGGGCGAAACAAGGTCAACTCAAGATGAACTCTTTGGGACTGGTAGACCACTGAGAACACCAAAACTAGGGGCGCACAAAACAAGGTAGTGACAAAAGTGACCCGGTGAGGCAAAAAGGAAAGAGAGGGTCCTTGTTCTGAATGGGGTGTGTATGCTAGGGGAACAATAGAAGGAAATGTGCCTCACATCTATTGGAGAGAAGTTGTAAACACTATTGTGTACACTCTAAACAAGGTAAATTGCAATGGTAATTCCGATATGACTCCTTTTGAGCTATGGTTTGGTTATAAGCCTACTATTAAATATTTCAAGATCTTTGGAAGAAAGTGTTATATTAAGAGAGATGGGGACATAGGAAATTTTGTTGCAAGGAGTGATGAAGGAATATTTCTAGGTTACTCTACCAAAAGCAAGGCTTACCAGTGCTATAATAGAAGATTGAGAAAAATGGTTGAAAGTGTAAGTGTCAAAGTTGATGAGGACTCTACTAGATCATCCAAATAATGTGGATATGATTCAAATGACTAGCTAGATAGTACAAACAAAGCAAAGAATGCTCAGACAGATTATCATGTTCAAATTGTTTTGGTAAGTCAATAAATTTAGGAAGGAGAGACAAGTGGAAGTGCAAAAGAAAGAACATAACCAAAAGTGCAAGAGAATCCTAAAATTCTGAGGTATGTAAAGCTAAATAATTTTGAAGATCAAATTATAGGAAATAATAATAAAGGTGTATAGACTAGAAGAAGGATTGTAGAAGAGTATTGTCTGATTTCTAGGACTGAGCCTAGCAATGTCAATGAATCTTGTAATGATGAACACTAGATGGAAGCTATGAAGGAATAATTGATGTAGATTGAAAAGAATGGGACATGGATTCTTGTTCCTAGACCTAAAGATAAAAATGTGATTGGTACTAAATGGGTCTCTCTCAGAATAAGTTGAATGAACAAGGTGAAGTGGTTCGGAATAAAGCAAGATTGGTATTTAAAGGGTATTCACAAATGGAACGTATTGATTTTAAAGAAACCTTTTCCCATGTTGGTAGAATTGAAGTTGTAAGATTATTTCTAGCTTATGTTGCATATAAGAAGTACAAATTCTATCAAATGTATGTGAAGTTAGCCTTTTGGAATGGTGAGTTAGAAGAAGAGGTATATGTTGAACAACAGGTTGGATTTCAACTAATTGATAAGGAAGGCATGGTTTGTCGATTGAAGAAAGCTTCGTATGGACTCAAGCAATCCCCCAGAGCCTAGTATGCTAGAATGGATAAATACTTACTAAAGCTTGGATTCAATAAAGGTACTGTTCACAACAACTTATATTTTAAGTTGGATCATGATAAAGATTTGATTATTCAAGTCTTTGTTGATGACATTATTTTTGGAGGTGATGATGATCTATGTATGAATTTTGTTGATGAAATGAAAAGTGAATCTGAGATGAGTATGATAGGAGAGATGATGTTCTTTCTGGGATTGCAAGTCACTCAGTTAGACAATGGGATTGTCATATCTTAGTCCAAATATGTGAGAGAGTTGCTAAAAAAGTTTGGTATGGAAGACTCAAAGCCTGTTGGTACACCCATGGTAACTAGATACAAGTTAACAAAGAATGATGATTATCCTAAGACAAATCAAACAAGATATAGATCAATGATTGGTAGATTGCTCTACTTAATGTAGACAAGACCAGACATCATGAATGTTGTGTGTATGGTTCCTAGATATCAAGCTAATCTGAAAGAATCTCATGTGACTGGTGTAAAGAGAAATTTTAGATATCTAAAAGGAACAATTGATTTTGGGCTTTGGTATCCTAAAAATGATGATCTTACTTTGAGTGCCTATACTGATGCAAATTGGGCAGGAGATGTAAATGACATGAAAAGCACTAGTGGTGGTGCCTTCTTCCTAGGGAAGAAGCTAGTGTCTTGGTTGAATAAAAAACAAATTTCATTTCCCTATCTACTACTAAGGTAAAGTATATTGTTGTTGTAAGCAATTGTACTCAAGTGATATGGATGAAGTAGATGCTAAAAGATATCAGAGTAGTATATGATGAGCCTATTTCTATATACTGTGACAACTCAACTGCAATAAATATATCAAAGAATCTGGTGCTACACTCTAAGACCAAGCATATATCAATCAAGTTTCACTTTTTGAGGGAAAAAGTGAGTGAGAAAGAAGTCCGGCTAGAGTATCTGTCTACCAAAGAGAAAATTGTAGATATTTTCACCAAGTTGTTACCAAAGGATAATTTTGAGTATCTCAGAGGGATGTTAGGGGTGATTACCCCTCCTTATAAGAGCTAGAGATGCATTTACTTGCATCAGTATGTGTTATTCATAACTATATTCTGATCTAGAATGATGCTTTCATGGCTGCTACTCAGGGGAAGTAGTTAGACGTGTAGATATGTGGTCTAGTACTTGTATGTGGAAAGATAATTTTTATCTTTTCCATTGATGTGAAAGGGGGATAAGATTCATTTGAAAAACTGGTGATTATTTAGGGAGAAGAGCCTTGTGGGGAGATCACGTGGAAGAGTTGAGGAGAAGAGTTAGAACCTAAGGGAGAGTAAGCGTAGTTGTGTTGACAGTTTTCTTCACATCATGTATTTCCATCATTGCCAAAGGGGGAGATTGTTGGATGTTGTGGTTGTGTTGTGGATATGTGGTTTTCATTGATGTGAACACTATTAGAATTGATGTATTGAAGGTTGTATATGTTGAGGATATTCAAAAAATTGTTAAAGAAAGAATTGAAGGCTGTTAGTGGAATAGTGAAGGTCATGAAGGTGTCTTGCTCAGTACATTGATGATCATTTATTGAGGACTAAAGGGTTTATTGTAGAGTGTATCTAGTTTATCCACCGAAAGTTTTAGAGGTCCGCGTGAAGAATTAATTATGTTATGAACAATTGTATTCTAACAGTTTTTTTGTGGCTTCAGTTAATGTTCCTGATTGAAGTTGATGTGATTCTAGTAATTTCAGTTGCTTCATATGCTTCTCTATTTATTTTTTATTCTTGTGGATGTTCTAGATCATGCTCTATCTTTGTTGCATGTCCACATTGATCGGTGTACTCATGGTTGGTGATCTTTCTCTCGTGTGTTCAAGTTTTTATGTTCTTGGCCAATGTGGTGGTTGTAACATGTTGTGGATCCTTGGAGATTAAAATTTGAATGTTTAGCATGCTCGAGCATATTTTTTTAAGTCTTCATTATGTTGTGGCCAACAGTGTTTGATTCACATTGAAAATTTACTCGTTAATTTGGGCCGACATTGTGTATATGTTTTATATTTTATATTTTATTTTGGCTGACGAAGTTATTGATGTAATTCCATGTTGTGGATATATAAGATTGATTTTTTGAGTGAAGTGAAGTGTGCATAGAAGTGAAGAGCTTCCAAAAAGAGTGCAAGTGTGTGAATACTGATCTAATCATTCGATAGCAGAGCAGAGTGTGAATAAGTTTGAGCGAAGTGTGAAGGAGTGTTTCTATGCTAAACTGGAACTGTAATGAGACTTTTGTAGAAGCTATTTCCTCAGTTCATACCCTAAGGATGTAATCCAAATTGATGTAAGAAAGTGTGTCTTCTTTGGGAAACGAGCCCTCTTATATTTAGCATCCAATGTGGTATTTCCCCTAACAGGGTTTCCACATAAAAAATATTGGTGTTCTTTGTGTTTCTGATTTGCTAATTGTTTATGGTTTATTGTTCATTCATCAGATCTGAGATTAAGCTAAGTTTGAAAACTTTAAATATTATGTGACAACTGATTCACCCCCCTCTTAGTTTTATGTTCTTTTTTTCCCAACAAAATCAACCCAAAACAAGGCATTTACCAAATGACAACAAATGCACCCAAATGGATGCCCCTGCATGATAATCTTGAGGAAAATAAATTTGAATTCCATCTCAAATGATGATCAAATTCTTTTTCTACTTCCTCCAATTATGTTATTGTATTAATTGTCCTCTAACCTCCTCTTGTTCTTCTCCATGCTTGGCTTGATTTGTTCCCTGTTTCTTGGTTTTCACTTGTTTCTTCCTCTCTTTCTTCTCGCAACTTCTCTTGCTTATCATCTTCTTTGCTTGAAGACTCCAAGATTGTATTACTCTATCATACACCTCATTGCTACTTTCCATGGATTCCTCTCCTTCATTTTCTTTATGGTTTGAACCTTTAATAATTCTTGTATTTTCCTCAAGTTTCTTCCAAGGTTCTCTTAGAAATATTTCAATCTTCTTGGGCTCTTCTTCATAATTTTTAGTTTTTTGTCTTGGAATCTCATGTTGTAATATCACCTTTTCATTGTTGGATGGTTCAATCATGATCTCTTGGCCATTGTTCTTGAACTTTCCTTCGCATCTTATCCTCTTTTGAATTGTTTCCTCATTATTATTCCCTACAAAACCACTTTCCTCTACCTTCATGCCAATAATATCATGTAGCTCTTTCAACTCCTTATCCCATTTAGCCCAATGCTAAAAGCCAAAGAGGAAATAATTTCCCAATGGCCTTTTCCCTCCACCTTCCCTAGCCATAGATCCTACTGCTGCAACACCTTATTCTTCATAATTTGAATTCTCCCTCTAGTAGTAACCAATTAACCCATGATCCATTTAAGGATGTCCTTTAAAACATCAATTGTCTATGAAATTTCATTAATTTTGTTGTAAAAAAGGTCTCTAGGAGCATGAATGTCAAAACCAACTTGAGTTTAGCATGATTCCTCTCCAAATTAATGCAATTTTTTTTGGGAATTTTGATGGCCAGGGTTAATAATCAGGGTTTTTGGGACGTCAAAAAAATCTGCATGAATAGGGGAGTGGATGGGGGAAATGAAAAGGGTGGGATTCCATGACTCATCACCTAAGTTGTTTGACTCACTGGACCTAGAAGTAGAAATAGGTGTGGGCTCAAACAAGGGAGCAACATTAATGGGGTCTGAAATGGTTTCCTCTTTAGCAGGGGTTTTTCCCTAGGTAGAAGAGAAGCGATGAGTAGTAGGAGGGGTTTCTTCTAGGGTAATGGAGGGACTAGGGTCCACGGTGAGGTCACAAATGGCTAGGGTATTCTTTTTTATAGTGGAAAGGGAGGGTAACATGACGGCCTAGTACTAACAAAGATAAAATATGGAGCCTTGGTGAATGGGTAAATTCTTACTTTTACCCTGGATGCTTTTAACAGTTTGTTCAAGAGAGGAAAATATCTAAAATGGAAATTTCATCTTTTTGTTATATCAAAGGTGGTTAAGCATTAGAAAAAAATGAACATGAAATTTATGGAATTGAACTTCAATCATAACATACCTCATAAGGATTACAACAATCTTACTCCCAACACCAAGAAGATTAGCATAGTTGAAGCCATTTTGGAGTCTTTTCACTTTTCACCTTGTATTTAAAAGTGGTCCATATCTTTTTGATAGCTAGCCTTAGGCTTATGGGGGATGCAAACACCCTCCAATGAGAGCCTCATCACCTTTTTAATAAGCTCATTAGTCACTGTGAAGTAGTACCCATTAACAATGATAGTGCCATCTACCCAAGAGGTAGTGAATTCTTGAAATCTTTGGTTTTGCAAACTAGGGGCCAACATCTAAAAACGAACCATGAGAACTAAATCCTTGGTTGAATCACCCCACCAAAACATCTAAGAATTGTGTGTTTAATGAATTTATTCTCTTTTTTGTAGATGTTGTGACAAGTGGCAGTTAATCTAACCGAGCAAGCTACATGAATCATCCAACCCAAAACGTAACTTGGACATTTCCCCATTGCTAGTCATGCATCCATAGCCCTGACGGAGTTGTCGTTGTGACCCCATGAACATTGTTCTACTATCAGCTGGGCATCCATGGCCCTGGTAGAGTTATCTGCACACCCATATAGTTGTTTGATTATTTAATTTTTCTTTTATTTTCTTTTCTTTTTGTCAATACTTCTTTTTAATACTTTCTTCTTTTGCTCAACTGTTTAAGCATCAAATCCTACTATGGTTTTGGTAAACCATAGTGGTCACTAGAGCAGACTTAGGATTTTTCGCTTACTAAATCGTCAGAAACACTCGTTGTACAACTCTTTGGAAACAATTAATGTGCATTTTGTACTGGATCTGAGATGAACGTAAGAGGAAGATGCAACCAAGGGTCAGGTTCTAAGTCAAATTTCAAGTAAGAAAACCATTTCATAGCAGCTATTAGAGACCAATAGTTGAGAGTGAATATTTAGCCAAAGAACACTAAGAGTGAGTAGTAAAGTGAATCATTCATTGAACAAGCATAGCCACCACAACAGAAATAAAGAACACCCTTTGCAACAAAAAAGTAGTTGCGAAACAACAAAACAAAAGTGACCTAACGCAACAAGGAAAAACAAAAATGACAACAACCTAAACTAACCTATATACAAGTATTTATAGGAACAACTCCTAAAGAGCTCAAGCTTGGAAGTAATGTTTTAATTGCTTCCCATTGATAGGAAATGAGACATCTTCACTAGTTAGGGTATTTAGGTGGAAAGCATTGTCTCCAAGGATTTCAACAATCTAAAAGGGGCCAAGCTAGAGCTTGTGAAATTTGTGATGTCCCCCTTTCTTCTCATGGGCCTTGTCCCATCATAGGACTAGATCAACAATTTTGAAGGCCTTGATTTTGGCTCGATAATTGAACCATATTTTGATTATGCCCTAATGTTTGGAAAAAATATCAATGACACAGTCACATACTTATTTTAGGTGTAACAACTTAGCCAAGCGAGCTTCTCTATGATCCTCTTCTTTGTAAAATTCATTGGTGAATTGGAGGGTGACGATTTTCAAGTGAATTAGGAAAATAGGCTCTAAGCCGTAAATGAGGTGGAATGGTGAATCACCAATGGTAGCCTTGTGGCATGTGTGATCTACCCAAAGGGAAAAGTGGAGCTCGGTATGCCAGTCCTTGGGATTCCTATCAAGCAAATTTTTTATCATCATATTGAGATTCTTGTTAATATATTCTACCAAACCATTTCCTTGGGGATAGTAGTTGGAAGAAAACTTGAGGTAAATTCCATAAATAAAAGCCCAACTAGAAAACCTAAGAGAGGAAAAGGCATGGCCATTATCACACACTAAGGCATATGGGCAACCAAAATGATTTAGAATGAAGCTCTCAAGAAAATTCATAACTACCTTTGTTGTGCATTGCCTACATATACTGGCTTTTGTTCATCTAGTGCAATAATCAAAAGTAGTTAGAATGTACTTGTTTCTTGTAGATGATGTTGGTCTTACCAAACCAATGAAGTCAAGACCCCATTCTGTGAATGACCATACCTCAAGAACTAGTTGCAATGGGACATCAACATTCTTTTCTCTTGTTGTGCCGGTCTAGCTGACATGGCACATATGGACATGGTTGTGAGCATCCTTTAAGATTTTCAGCCAATAGTAACCTCCTCATAAGATATGATGCATGGTTGAAGGACCAGATCCATGAGTGGTACCAAATTTTTCATGAAATTCCTTCAAGACCCGGTCTACTTCTTTTCCAAGGCATCTTAGATAGACACCTTCATCATTCCTCTTATAGAGTATGGATCCGTATAGTATATAGCTGCTTCTTTTCAAATGAAGAGCATGTTTCTAAACTCCTTGCAAGCGAGGTGGGAATTTATTTTTCAACAAGTAATAGACAATGTCATCGTACCATTCCCCTAGGGAAATGTCTTCAAGCTAGTATTGTTGTACTATGAGCTCAGGTCCTGCTTCAACTGTTGTCTCGGCTATTGTTCAGGTGAGTTCCTATCCTCTTACCAATTTCATGGGTTGAATTTCTATGTTGTATTCCTATAGCAGGATAAACCCACTTGGCTCTTCATTCTCCTAGCTCATTTTGCATGAGCAATGTCTTCACTGCTAGGTTAGGGACAATGGTGAACACCTTATTGTGCAAGTTGTAATGTGATGGGGAGGTTGGATGAAACAATCATTATTTCATGCTCTAGGTCTTGCTTGGAAGACCTCTAAGGTGTTTCACTCCACCACTTGAAACCCATAGGACCTCTTCCTTCTTAGGGTTCCCTGATTTCTCCTTAACAACCCAACTATCAACCTAGATTCTCCTGCCAAGTCAAGACTTGGTGCAATCTTGCAATTCTAACCTTATCCCTTAATCCACCCTAAAGGCTTCAATCCTCCAAAATCTTGAACTCAACTTTAAAGGGGTGTGGATGTGTTTCTCATGACTTCAATACATCCCATTTTGTTTCTTGAGGGTCCACCTGACTCCATTTCTTAGTCGCTTCCACCAAACCCTCATTTAGGTCTTAAAAAGACTACTATCCCTAGGAGCCCCAATTAGGTTTCCTTCTCCAAGAATATAGGTTAGTTCTCAAAAATTTCTAAAGAAAACACCAATATTTTCTTGGGATTTCTGGTTCACATGCCCACCTCTCAAGGATTTTTGGGGTTTTGGGTCTCAACTGTCCGTACAACACCCTAACCTGAAAATGAGCAAAACTAGGTCTTTTAAGCACTTTCCTGGCTGCTCTCAAACTGTTAAGCATTCCTCACATCAGATGGATTGATGGAGTTTCCTCCTTCATTCCATGCCTTGGAAAGACACTTATCTAACTTCTCCATGCAGTAATTTGTCAAGGAATTGACACCCCTGCAAATCAAGTGTTTTGCACTAAGGTCTTCCCTAGCCAAACTCTTCCTCGCTCACTTAGGCCAAGACTTCCATAGCATCTCCTGTATTTTCAAAAGCCCTAAACCCTACCATATGTACATACATGGAGTCTAGTCACTATTCCCAATGGCCATACAATTTGTATGATGGGAAATTGAACTAACACTCCATTTTCACAAAACTGCATAGTTCGGACAAGCAACAGTATGAAAACCAAACTATTTACAAACAAAGCTTGAAATTGAATAAAGAATCTAGATAATATCACAAAATGATTGAATAACTACTACACTACATTCTACACAAGTTACAACACCATGATTAATCCATTAAAATTTCACTTCAAAGCAAAAAAATCAAAAAATTCACTTCCAAACACAATTGCTCTTCTTGAATTCACCAAAACTTCAAAACATAACAAATGCTTCTAACCCTACTCCAATGCTGAGGCATTCCATAAATAGGGTCTCTCAAAATAGTTATCCTATCCTTTGGGCTCTTCTTGGTCGCTTGTAGCTCCAATTGAGTAAGATTTTCAAACATTTAGCAAGAATTCCCAAAAATCCAAAACCTTATTTTAAACTAGAACCTAATGATACCTATTCTATGGTCAACATCACCTTAAACTAATCAAAACCCAACCAAAAATTCCATTAACGCTTACATCCAAATGAAAAAAAAAATATTGCTTAGTTGTCCTAGACAAGACTATCCTAGACAAACCTTATAAACAACCTATGGTGATCTATGGGTGCTCCAGCACCATTCTCCCCCCTCTACACAAACACTAAGGAATGTGGGGAGAGATTAGAGATAAATTAATACCTTATTTCTTGAACTAAGTTTCATCCACCCATGTACCCTCAGATTTAGGTTTGTCCTTCCATTTGATTAGATGTTCCATGTATTCCTTATGCTGAGTAGACTTCTTCGCCCTTGATTCCAAGATCCTCTCTACTTGCAACTTGTCTTTAGGAGGTAAGGCTATGTTACTCACATCCTTCAAGACATCCACACTTTTTTGATCCAAGTCAATGACTGGTCCTTTATACCTGATCAAATCGGCCACATTAAACACTGGTGAAATGCCTAAGTCTATAGGTAGCTCCACCTTGTAAGCATTCTTTCCATCCTTGGCTAACACCTTACATGGTCCCACTCTTTTCATCTATAACTTGGTTGATGTTCCTTTCCGCAATCTAGATATTTTGAGATGGATGATAACAAAGTCCCCTACTACAAATTGTAGATCTTTCCTAGACATATCCACCTTAGCTTTTAGCTTGTGAGTAGCCTCTGTAATTGTCTTCTTCACTTGCTCATGAATCTCCTTCATGGTCTATGCTCCATAGTTCCTAAGTCTCTAAGTTCACACACACCTCTTGGGTGCATTCCATACACTATTTCAAAAGGATTTCTGCCTGTGGTCTGATTCACACTGTCATTATAAGCATATTTAGCTTGTGATATGACCATGTCCCATGTCTGTCCATACTCCTTAGTGAGGAATCTTAGTAGGTTACCTAACTCTCTATTGATCACCTTAGTTTGTTCATCAGTCTGAGGATGGTAGGCTGATCCAAAAAACAAGTTAGTACCTAATCTGCTCCATAGAGTCTTCCAAAAATGACTTATGAACTTCACATCCCTGTCTGAGACAATGCTCAATGGCAATCCATGGATCCTCACAATCTTTTTGAAGAAAATATGAGCAATATAGCTAGCATCATGGGTGGTCTTGCAAGGAATAAAATGACTCATTTTGCTAAACATATCTACCACCACATAGACACTATCAAACCTCGTCTTAGTTTTAGGGAGTCCTACCACAAAGTCCATGCTAATATAGTCCCATGGTCTATTGGGAATGGGTAGAGGTTGATACAAACATGCATTGCTAGCTCCCCCCTTGGCTTTCATACAAACTACACACTGCTCCACATACCTTCATACATCCCTTGGCAACTTGGGCCAATAATAGAACATTGGCACTAGTTCCATTGTCTTGTTGATACCAAAATGACCACTAAGACTACCATTATGCTTCTCCTAGATAATATTCTCTCTCATTGAACCTTTTGGAATAGATAACTGATTCCCCTTGAACAAAAGTCCACTCTACAATGTATACTCTAAGAATTGACTATGAAAGTGATTCTCAAAATCAGAACATACCTTAATATGCCTTCGAGAATTCTTCATCTTCTCCATAGAGATCCTTGAAACTCTCTATCCCAATGCTCTTTATTTGTATCTCTTGCACTATCAGTAACCTCCTACTTAATGCATCTGCCACCTTGATCAACTGCCCCTTCTTGTGCTTAATGGTAAATGTGAAGGCTTGGAGGTATTCCATCCATTTCAAATGTCTATTGCTCAAATTCTCTTGTGTATTGATGTAGGTAAGTGCCTTGTTATCAGTAAACACTACAAACTCTTTAGGTAGGAGATAATGCCTCCACTTTCTAAGTGATTGTACTAAAGCATATAGTTCCAAGTCATAAGTAGAATACTTTTGTTTAGATTCATTGATATTTTCACTAAAGAAGGCTATAGGCATGTCTTCTTGGCTTAGAACTCCTACTACTGCAATTCCACTAGCATTGCATTCTACAATGAATAACTTATCAAAACTAGGTAACAAAAGGATGGGTTGAGTTGCTACTTCTTTTTTCAGTTTCTCAAAACCCCTCTCAGCTTCAAGAGTCCATTTGAACTTATTTTTTAGGCCACCTTTGATTGTATCAAGTACTGGTGCACATATGCCACTAAATTTCCTTATAAACTTCCTATAAAACTGAGCTAACCCATGAAAACTCCTTACCTTTGTCCCAGTGGTTGGTGTGGGCCAGTTTAGGATAGCTTCCACCTTGCTTGGGTCCATCTTCAATGATCCTTGGGATACTACAAACCCTAAATACACAAGCTCTTGTTTGAAGAACTCACATTTTTCTAGGTTGATGGCTAACCTCTCCTCCTACAATCTTCTAAGAACCAACTACACATGCTTTATATGTTCTTCTATTGTCTCGCTAAATATGAGTATATCATCTAGATACACCACCATAAATATACCTGTGAAATCCTTAAGCACTTCATTCATGAACCTCATGAATGTGCTAGAGGAATTTGAGAGGCCAAATGGCATAACTCTCCACTCATATAACCCATTAGTTGTATTAAAATATGTCTTCCATTCATCCCCCTCTTTGATTCTAATCTAGTGGTATCCACTCTTGAGATCCAACTTGGTGAAATGCTGAGCTCCTCCAAGACAATCCATCAAATCCTCAATCCTAGGAATAGGGAACCTATATTTGATTTTAATTCTATTTATAGCCATAGAGTCAATGCAAAGTCTCCACTTACCACCTTTCTTAGTTGCTAAGACCATTGGTACTACACATGGATTGATTCTCTTCCTAATTAGTCCTTGGTCTAACAACTCCTACACTTGTCTAGCTACTTCTAAGTTCTGATCTGGTGTAAGCTTGTAAGCTACTTTGTTTGGTAATGAAGCCCCTGGTATGAAGTCAATCTGATGATTGATGGCTCTCTTTGGAGGTAAAGTTGCTAGTGATCCATCACTAACTATATCCTTGAACTGTTCAAGCAACTTCTAAACTGCTCTCGGTATGATTGTTTTGTTAGTCTTATCTTCCTCATTGGGTTATACCATAACCACATATCCTTCCCCTCCTTGTTGTAGAGTGTTGATAAACTCCTTACCACTACTTAACAAGACACTAGGGGTCTTTGACTATCCTTCCTCATCTAACAGTGACTGTAGTTTGAATTCCTTTTCATCCTTCTTGAATGCGATAGTGTTCTCCTTTCCATCATAGATGGATCCTTTGTCATATTGCCATAGTCTGCCCAATAGAAGATGGCATGCATCCATGGGTAACACATCACAAATCAACTTGTCCTTGTACCCTCCAATGGAGAACTCCACTATTGTCTACTCATTTACAAGAACACTCTACCCTTTGTTCAACCATGTCACCTTGTAAGGATTAGTGTGGGGTAACTTTTCCAACTTCAATTTCCTCACTTCCTCCTCAGAGATGATGTTATTAGTAGACCCTAAATCCAATATAACCCTGCACACCTTTCCAAGTATTTTGCATCTTGCCCTGAATAAGGCTCTCCTTTTCTTTGGCTCTTCTTTGACTAGTTGTTTGATTAGAACCCTACTAAACATCAAGTTCTCCCCATTTCTTACTCAATGTGACTAACCTCTGGTGACTTGACACTCATAGTGTCATCTTGAGCATATGCTACTCTCTTTTTTGTATTTGAAGAAGGTGCTTTCTCCAGGCACCTATAAGCTGGATGACCTACTTGACCACAGTTGTAACACTTCATACTAGCAAAGTATTAGTTACTTTTTCCTGCTCCTCTTCCTCTATTTGAACTTCCTTGAGGCCCTCTACCTCTTCCATATCCTCCTCTAGAAGTTGTTTCAATCCCATGCTCTGTGAGTTTAGACTCTCCCTGAATTCTTTGTTCTGTCCCTCTTCCTTGATATCCACCTCTATGTCCTCTTTGATCTCTTCCTTTTCCTCTATTCTTAGAAGCCTAATCTTGTTTCCTCTTACTCCTCTCTTCAATATTTATAGCCAATTGATAGCATTGGTGCACTATTTTTGGACTTAGAAGAGTCATCTCCTCTTGAATGTTCCACTTCAAGCTGTTAAGGTACCTAGCCACCTTAAGACTTTCATCCTTTGAAACATTAGACCTCATGCAAAGCTTTTGAAACTCCTCTATATAGGAATTTACATCTTGGTCTCTTTGTCTCAAGCTCTGTCTTTTCTTGTGCAACTGAATTTCATAATCATCTGGCATGTATGCTTCTCTCACTTTGGAAACCATTCCCTTCCAAGTAGAAATAGGCTTCTTTCCTTCCTTTTCCCTCTCTGTCTGAATGAACTTCCACCAAGTCAAGCTAGTACCTCTTAATCTTGACTTTTCCACCTTCACCTTCTGTGCTTTAGTGATTCCATCACACTCAAAATGGTTTTCCATTCTCTCTATCCAATCCATAACTAGATCAGCTTCTATTTTTCCACTAAACAATGGTATGCCTTCAAGTGCTTCTACACTCAAAGCCTTCAATGCCTTCAAGAAAGGCTCTTCTTGCAAAACAAGGTTAGCTTCAAGGATCTTGTCTTCCTCTGCAACCTCTTCACTCTTTGGTACTCTTCCTTCCAACCTATTACTAACCTCATCGGTCTTGATTTGCACATTATCCATTGCTTGCTCAAGTCGAGCTATTCTTTCCATCAATAGCCTATTATCTTCCTCCTAATCTTTAACCTTCTTGGCCAATTCTGCATTTGTCACCATGCTTGTAGAACCACTAGATTCAATCTTTGACATATATTATTTTATCCCAAATCTTTTGCTGCTCTGATACCAATCTGATAGGGAAGTTAGATGACACAATCACTATTTCATGCTCTAGGTCTTGCTTGGAAGACCTCTAAGGTGTTTCACTCCACCACTTGAAACCCATAGGACCTCTTCCTTCTTAGGGTTCCTTGATTTCTCCTTGCCAACCCAACTATCAACCTAGATTCTCCTACCAAGTCAATACTTGGTGCAATCTTGCAATTCTAACCTTAGCCCTTAATCCACCATAAAGGCTTCAATCCTCCAAAATCTTGAACTCAACTTTACAGGGGTGTGGAGGTGTTTCTCATGACTTCAATCCATCCCATTCTAGTTCTTTAGGGTCCACTTGACGCCATTTCTTAGTCACTTCCACAAAACCCTCATTTAGGTCTTAAAAATGCTACTAGCCCTAGGAGCCCTAATTAGGTCTCCTCTGAGAAAACAGGTTAGTTCTCAAAACTTTCCAAAGAACACGCCAATATTTTCTTGGGATTCCTAGTTCACATGCCCACCTCTCAAGGATGTTTGGGGTCTTGGGTCTCAGTTTTCTGTACAACGCCCTAACCTGAAAAATGAGCAAAACTAGGTCTTTTAAGCCCTTTCCTAGCTACTCTCAAACTATTAAGCATTCCTCACATCAGATGGATTGATGGAGTTTCCTCCTCCATGTTGTGCCTTGGAAAGACACTTATCTAACTTCTCCATGTAGTAATTTTTCAAGGAATTGACACGCCTGCAAGTCAAGTGCTCTTCACTAAGGTCTTCCCTAGCCATACTCTTCTTGGCTCGCCTAGGGCAAGACTTCCACAATAGCTCCTATATTTTGAAAAGCCCTAAACCCTACCATATGTACATACATAGAGTCTAGTCATTTTTCCCAAAGGGCCATAGAATTTGTATAGTGGGAAAGTGAACACACACTCCATTTTCACAAAATTGCCTGGTTCAGACCAGCAACAGTATGAAAACAAAACTAGTTACAAACAAAGATTGAAATTGAATAAAGAAGCTAGCTAATGTCACACAATAATTGAATAACTAATACACTACATTCTACACAAGTTAAAACACCATGATTAATCCATTACAAGCTCACTTCAAAGCAAAAAAATCATAAAATTCACTTCCAAAGACAATTGCTCTTCTTGAATTCACCAAAACTTCAAAACATAACAACTAATTCTAACCCTACTCCAATGCTGAGGCATTCCATAAATAGGGTCTCTCAAAATAGTTATCCTCTCCTTTGGGCTATTCTTGGCCGCTTGTAGCTCCAATTGAGCAACATTTTCAAACATTTAGCAAGAATTCCCAAAACTCCAAAACTTTTTTTTTAACTAGAACCTAATGATACCTATTCTATGGTCAAAATGACCTTCACTTGATCAAAACCCAACCAAATATGCCATTAAGGCTTACATCCAAATGAATAAAATTTGATTGCTTAGTTGTCCTAGACAGACCTTCTAAACAACCTATGGTGATCTATGGGTGCTCTTGCACCATAATTCCCAAATTTCTTAACTCCTTTGATAAGAGCATATGCTTTATTTTCCACATTGTGATATCTTAGTTAAAAATATTTCAAGGGAGCACTCATAAAGGTGATCAGGTGCTCATTTCCTTCATTGTTCTTTAAGGTCAAAATGCTGGCACATGAGTGATCTGAAGAAAATGAATAAATATAGAATGGCTTCAAATAGTTTGGGCTAACTAGAATAGGTGTTTTAGCAATTTCTTTCTAAATTTATTTTAATTATTGCTTTGCTTCCGAGGTCCACTCAATCTTATCATCTTGATTTAACATGGTGTTGAGAGGCTTTACAATTTTAACAAAGACTGTGATGAACTTCTTGACAAAATTTATCTTTCCAAAGAAATATTTTAGTTCTTTCTTGCTACTTGGTAGCTGAATCTTTAGTAGATGTTCGATGCACTTGGGGTCTATGGAAATTCCTCATTCCAAAATAACATTCCGAAGCAATTTACCTTTAGTGACTCTAAAGATGCACTTCTTTGGATTAAGGGAACCCCAAATTTTTAAAACCTCTAAAAGAATTTGCATAGATCAGAGACATGATCACTCCACTTCTTTGAAAACATAGTCAACTCATCCATGTAGATGATTATGCACTTTTCAATCAGATCTTTGAAGGAAACATCCATTGCACATTGGAAAGTGGGGCCAGTGTTGATGAGTTTGAATGGCATTCTTTTGTAAGAAAAGGTTCCCTGCTTGGTGGTGAATGTTGTTTTGTGTCAACATCCATACTGCACCATCACTTGATTATACCTGAAGTACCCATCGAGGAAGGAAATCATCTATGATCTATTAACAATATGTAATAGCTCATCTAATGAAGGAACTAGATAGTTGTCCTTCTTTGAAGCTCTGTTCAGATTGTGAAAGTCCACACAAAATTTGATTTCTCTATTCTTTTTTCTAACCAGGACCAAATTGGTCACCCACATGGAGTGCCTGACTGGAATGATAATTTCAAGTGAAAGTAATTTTTGCACTTCTTTGTAAATGATAGGCTCCAATAAGGCATTGATGGGACATTGTCTTTGATAGAATGGTCACACATCAAGCTTGAGAGAGATGGTTTGTGTGATAATGAAGATATTATAGGTCTTCAAGTCTTCATAACTCCATGCTACCACATTGTGGTACCTTTGTAAAGCATCAATGATCCCTTTCTTTTCTTTTGTAGTACACACCTTTCCAATGAATACATTTTTTACTTCCTTGATTGTCCCGAGGTTGTGAGTATCACACTAGTTGCTTATGGATTCCTTCTTCACTTGCTGATCTTCATCTCTAATTTGATCCAGGTCAAATATACGTTCTAGCTAAACCATGCCTCATGGAATAGTGTTTTTTTTAGATTGATAACTACCGCTATGTCAAGTTCAGTTTCTTCTAGATTAGCTTCATCAATTATTTGTGTTGAAAACACATCAAAGCTTTTGATGAATTCGAGGATGTTCTTGTCATCATTGAATACCTAGAAATGAGTGACATTATCTAGCATAGATGGGTTGGAGGTCAACTCAACAGTGAACCTCTTGAGTCCATACAGAGATAGGGGTTGCAACATGCTTGCTGCTTGAGCCAAGGCATCAATAGTATGATTTTTAGAGTGTGGGATCAACTATATGTTGAAGGAATCTAGACTCTCTAAAAGATCCTAGATTTTATGCCTATATTTCTCCAACCCTCTATCATGACACGAGTATAATTTACTAGCTTGTTTCACTATCAGTTCAGAATCACCAAAAACTTTTAGCATTTTAACATTCTTTCTTAGAGCCATTAAAAGACCATGCACCAAAGATTCATACTCCATTACATTATTGGTGTAATAAAACTAGATTCTATGGGCAGCAAAGTAGGTCTTACCCATGGGGCTGATAAGTTCAAACTTGACTCTAGCTCATTGCTTGGAATTAGATCCATCGAAGCACAACATCTAGAACTTGAAAGGATATTTGATGTTGTAGACATGCAAAATTAACATTGTGTATTCAATCAGGTTCATTCATTAACTAAACTGGATTTCACATTAGGTCCATTCATCAATTAATCAGGTTCACTTCCATCCATTCATTAGGTAATCTCATCTCCTAAGGTCATTTATTTAAAATCAAATAAACATTATCATCAACCTTTTACTAAATCAAATGGCCATTTAATCAAATCCCAAATCATATTACATCATTTTCTGATTTAAATAAATCAAATATCCAAATCCTAAAAGTCAAACTCACCTAATCATCATTAAGCTAACCTAATCCTAATTAGCCTAACCTAACCCACCCACTTGCATTCTCTCAATTTAGCCACTTGCACAAATAAATCAATTTATTGATGTATTAAAACCCTCGTTTTCACTCAACATGGCCCTCAAGTTTGAAAAACATGACAAGTTGATTTGTCCCTCCAACATTGCATTTATTGCTCATTTTCTTGTCCCCCTCTCAAAATTTATTGCCAATTTTGAATTCAAATTCTCCCTCTCATGGGCACACTTCCCAAATCTTGCACATCCATTGACTTATCACCACTTGACAAGTGTCCTCTTCTCATTGGTGGATCTTTAGTCCCACATTCACCCATTTGGACAATATCTCATCAAGAAAATCTATAAAAGAAGGCCTTAATCCTCATTCATTCATCCACAAATTTTATGCAAGGTTACTCTCTTGGTTTGAGAACTCATCTTGCCCTTCATCCGATTTGCATTTGCATCATCTTAAGCTTTTATCAAGGATTGGGAAAGGGTCACTTGCACATGTGACACCAATCCACTGTGGAATAGGTAACTTGTTATTGTTTCCATAATGCTTTTAGTTTTCTATTGTCATTTGTATTGCATTTGGAAGCATTCACAATGTATTTCATAGGAGTTTTCTTAAGAGATTTGTAGGTACTAACCCTTGTTTGGAGTTGAGTATGTGTAGATTTTAAAAGGAACTCATATTCTGGTGCTAGAGGGAGGGCACCTGATAATGAGCTTATTCTATTTTTGATATTTACATCTATCTACCTCTCTACAATATGTTGTTTTCTAATATTTATAGTGTGAAGATGAGGTTACTGTTATTTTGTCTTACCAATAAATCTTTTTTTTTCTTTCTCTTTGCACATATTGTTATTGTCTCTGCATGCTCACTGTTGTTTGAAAAATAAATTTGTATTGTTCAGTATTTTGTGGAGCTTTACATGCATTCATAAGTCAATGTGTTCCATGGGGTAGTTTCCTTTCAGGAACATTTTTTGTGCACTTTCTCCAAGGTTCCCATCTATTCATTGACTCTACACTACCAAAAGCATTTGTTGCATCGCTCATGCCTACCTTTCACATTTGGCCTAAAGGTTTCTAAATATCGCCTATTCCAAAGGTGCACATAGTTCCTCATACTTCGTATATGACCATTATTTCTACATAATCATACCAACTAGCTTGTTATTTTCACTTATGATTTTGGACTAGCACGACTCACTTATTTTTGGGTCTGCACAAGAAGCTCCTATGCCTATCTTTCCAAAGCTCTTGCACCAATGCAATCCTCGTATTCTGCAATATACTAGTGAGGGCGCTATAGGAAAGGTAAGTGCTTATAAATGATTTTATGAACTTTTTGAAACAACCTCATTGTGTAATGTCTTGGGCGCAAATTTTTACTTACTCTAGCGTTGCTCTTCTTTACTTGCTATTTTAGTGCGGTCAAAAGTTTGTCATCTATAGATTATTACATCAGAGTTTGTCATAAATACCAACACGCATGGGTTCTTATTAGTTCACAAAAACCTTACAATTTAATATTTCTAACTTTACTGTGAATGCTCAATTACCTTGAGAAGTAAAGACACAGATTTCGAAGTATGAAAAGCGTAGATTACAGGCAGGGATGTTGGCGTGTATTCTGTAGAACTAAAACCACAAGCATTTGCCCCAAGCTAACTTATTCCACAAAAGATCACCTCTTCTTACACAAGGATATGCCATCAATCCCAAAGAAAATGCATTAACTTGAAAGTTTCTAATAATTGCATCTTCAGCCTTACATCTACCAATAGACTTGCGCCTTCACTTCTGCACCCTCAAACCTAACATAAATAGAGGTAGTGGTAAACTACTATCTCGCCTTAAATTATAAAACTGCATGGCAGTTGTATGTGTTCCACACCGAAGGGCTTAATCTTAGAAATCCACATGGCTTTTTTTAATTATTATTTGTATTTTGTGTGCTATGCTAACTTTAGTGTTGATGCAGGTACGAAGATATTTGTTTTTTTCTTTTGATACAATCCATCGTGGAATTTTTGAAATAATGAAAGAGGCCTAAAATGGTTCATTTTTTTTTATTTATTTATTGAGATCTTGCTGACTTTAAAGGATTGATTATTTATTCCTATCATCTCACTATCTAACAATATATTAGATGTTCTTTATATTTCATTTTAATTTTGGAGAGAGTGGATTATTGGTAAGGGAGACTCTTTTTTTTTTTTTTCGGTTGTCTTGATTGACTAATAATTACTTTAAATTTTACTTTTATTGAAAATCAAGATCTTTATTAATGCTTTATCACTTTAATTTTTTTTTTTTTACTTAAAATGCTTGAGAAGAAAATTTAATCAAACCCAATCTTCATATAATTGTCTTTGGGTTAAATAGGTACAAAGGAAAGCGAAAGGAAAGCAAACAAAGGTACAAATGAAGGAAAGTGAAGGTAAAGCGAAGAAAGAAAATGAAAGGAGGAGAAATGAAGATGATGGATTGAGAAGATTAAAGTGTTCTTTAACACTTTAGAATTTATTTAAATTCTTTTACAAAATTGTTACCTTTTCATTTTTTAGGACACTAACTTTCATTTGGTTTAAAAAGAACACTTTGATTTTTCATGGCAAAGGGTTAAAATTAAAGCTTAGATACTTACTAGATTTCAATTTGGGCTAAAATTGAACAAGCAATCTTCATCTTTCCTTTGGTGCTTAAAACAAATCAAACCATTGCTTTGAAGGATAAAATGAATGTGTGCTTTCATTGTTTTGTAATTATTTACACAAATTAATATTACCAAAAGAAGTATGCGCTTCTCTCATGCCTCATGGGGATCTTGAGAATCAAAAGGCTTTTGGTGACATTAAGTTGCATAAATAATTGCCCATACACACTTTGATTTGGGTTTTAAAATTAAACAAATCACTTTGCAAGTGTGAGTTAGGTATATCGTGTGTGTTCTCCCTTTGTTTCTAAATGAAGGTCGATCAAACTACGGATGTGCTTGCTCACTATTGTTTACCTTTAGAGGGGCTTGCTTAAGAGACACATCGAAAAGGAGAACTTGAAGGTGACTCCAACCGGTTTTTCATTTGGGCTGGTATACAAATGGATAAGACTAAACTGTCAAGTCCTCATGGTATGCAGGCCTTAGCCATACAGTGTCTTTTAGAATGGGGTACTACTGTAAAACGTATAAGAGCCCCTAGTAGGATTGATTAAAGCATTTAGTGGCTTTTTGGATGCTTGCGAGGTGCCATGTCCCTGATGTTGTGTCATTAAGAACCTTGTTTGTAGTAGCCAACTAGTCCATCCAAATGAGTTTATCAAAGTGGTGCATTGGAACTTAGATTCCAAGAAGTTACTTGCCATGTCCGATCTTGGTTGAAATATAGAGGATAAGAATTCATTATTAACATGCCTTTATATTTTATCCTTGGTTGCATGTAAAATCATCTCTTCTACTATGAAGGGCATGAGGCAATCCCACTAAGAAAAACATACCAATTGAGCTAGGATGTTACATTGCTTGTAAACACAGTGTTGTATTTGAAAACATTTGCAAACAAACACTTAACAATATCATTCAAATTTCAAACCCTTTTGGAGACAAATGCCATTGACACAATCCATATGTTATTGCTTTCCCTTGGGATTCACATCCTTAGAGGTTTCTAAATATTGGATTATATCTCAATTTGTCTCCTTAAGTAAACAATAGGAAACCCTTGCCTTAAGTTCATTAAATTTTCACATAACATATCTTGTGGAGTTTGAAGAAATTAAGACATTGGACATCTTAGTTTGAAAACTTAATCAAAGAAAGTGTTTTTGGTAAAATAAAGCCTTTAAGCAAAGCTAAGCAAAATGAATTTTCATGTGTGATTGGAGACTCACAAATCCCAAAGTAAAAATCATTGGAAATCCAAAAATGAATGTTCAAATGAAATCATTTCTTGGTTACAAAGGTCTTTAGGAAGCATTTGCATGCTCTTCAATACCTAGGTCTAGGAAAACAAATTGTCTTTTTAAGTTCACCTAAGGATCAAAACAAATCAAACCTCTTTCATCCATCTTTCAAAACATCAAATCCATCTCACAAATCATCTTTTGAAAAATCTTGAAATTATCCTTGATACTAGGCTTTGTGGATAAATCAAAATCATCCAAAACATTGAGACTATATCCTTGAAAACAATACCAAAATCACCTTTGGCTACGAATGTGTAACTACATCCTTTTTCATATCCTTAGTCAAAGTTATCCAAATCATCTTGCCTAGCTTAGCATATGTAGATGAATCCTTCTCCATATGCTTAGAAAAAGCTATCATCTTGTTTGAATAGGTGTGGGTAGATGCATCCTTCTCCTCACACATACTCAAATAGTCATTCTTTGAACAAATACATCCCTTAGATCATTATCAAACATCTTAGGGTCCTTTTGTTCAAAATCAAAACAAAGTAAAAATCAAAGTCAAGGACAAAATCCCAAAATCCAAAATCCAATCAAATCCAAGTCCTAAAGCCTAGTGTCTCATTCAAGATTTATCAAAACCTAAAACATTCATATAATTCATCATCATATCATCACCTTTGATCCCCAAAAAAGCATCCTAAAACTTTCACTTTGGGACATAAAATAGAGATTAATCCTAAGAATCAAGAGATTCATCTCCCACATTCTCAAAGATTGATCCTCGTTTTATGGTTATAACTAGATCTCAATACAAGAAGAGTATGGAAGCCAACAAAGAAACACCTGCTTCAAGTGATCTTAGCCAAACCACTGATGAAATGAATCCCATTGGGGATGGAAATCTCACAATTAGCCTTCCAACATCATCACAAAACCCACAAGAGGAAACCCAAGGAGAGGATCTTACCTTTGGAATGTCTCACAAAGAAATAGCTGAAATGCTCCAAATACCGGACAACCATAGAATCATCAACATCATGATGAGACTTAACCCTTTGTTGTACATGCTTGAACTAGCAAAACAAGGGGCCAAGTTGCCTTCAAATTTTGATGTGAGCATTATTGTAGAGACATCTTTTCCACCAATCTCATCCACCATCCCCATTTCATCTACACCCCCATCTCAAAAGGTCATGGAGAATATCCCACAAATCAAAACATCATTTGCTCCAACCCAACCCAATGTTAACAAGGGAAACACATTTCTCAATGCTCTTCAATCACATCCCCTTGTTAATAATCAAAGCTTGGACGCAAACACCACATTGGAACAAAACATCCCCCAAAATACATTGCACAACAATGTTCCTCTTACCTTACACTATGACCCATCATCAACATTTTTCCACAGAGCACCACAAACACCTCTTCTCACAAACTCACAAGAAGAGGGAGCTATGTTCAGACTAGGGGGCATATTCGACACCACACAACAACTAACACAACTTACATTTCCACCTATCCCACTATTTTCATTATCATCCATGCCACTCCTTGGTTTGGGGTTGCCTCCCCTACCAAGTATCAATCAAACCGCTCTCCCAACCATCAATCAAAGAATCACACCAAACACTCAAAATTTATCGTTGATATCGCAACAACAAATGATAAATACACAAGCAATGACAACACCATCAAACACACCCTTAACATCACAAAGCATGGTCTCACAAGGACCAATCACATCAATACCATTATCCAACATGCAAAATATCAACACAACATCATCATCTACCACCACCTCCACCACCACCAATGTTCACCACATCAAACCAATTCGACGCAGCATTACAAGCCACTTTTGAAAGAGGATACCAACAAGTGTAGAAACAAAAATCCATGCAACAAGCCGCTCAAGCTGCACAAGCTACACAAGCCGCATTACAAGTGCAACAAGCACAACAAGCCCAAGCTTTATTGCAACAACAACAACAACAAGCCACCCAAGCTACACAAGCATTGCAAGCACAAAGAGTCGGTCAAGCACAAATTTTATTACAACAACAAGCCGCACAAGCGCAAGCCCAAGCTCAAGAGCAATTTCAATATCAAGCACAAGCACAAGCACCACTTCTTGCACAAGCAGCGCAATTGCAAGCATATCAACAAGCATTAAATAAATACCAAGAGCAACAAGAAGCAACATAAATGGCAGCCCAACAACAAGCACAACAACAAGTGTTGTTGGGGCAGAAACAAGCACAATAACAAGCACAAATCCTAGCACAACAACAACAGGATCAACAATAGGCATCATTCATACAAAATCAAGTAGAAGCCTACTTTGCTCGACAGAACATGCAGATAACGTCAAACAATGCACCGACCAACCCATCCTTCCAACCAACAATTCAAACACCCCAAAACACTTTCATCCCACCCCCTGATCCCTAGAATGATGTGACGACACAACTCAAGTTGCTCTTGCAACAAGTGCTCGACCTTAAATCGGGGTGGACAACCAAAACACAAAGCAACTTGTGTCCCTATCCATTTGATAGGAGCCTAGACATGAAACCCTTCCCTAAGGGATTTGAAATCCCTAAATTTGATAGGTATTTAGGGATGGGAAACCTTGAAGGTCACATCAGGGAATTCCAAGTTCATTGTATGGAGGTTGCATATGATGATACTTATCTGATGCGGCTATTCCCTAGGAGCTTGGCAGGTCTTGCTATAGAATGGTTTTCCCACTTACCTTCTGGCATTAGAACATTCTGAGAAATTAGAGATGAATTCATCAGGAAATACACATGTAACATCACAATGGACGTCATTCTCAAATAATTATATGCTTTAAAATAAGGAAAGAATGAATCTTTTGCTTCATTCCTTCAATGATGGCAATCCAAGGCCAATCAAAGCAAGTGGACCATGCTAGAAGAACAACAAGTCTGCACAATCATAACCAACCTCAAAAGCCACCTACCATTTCATCTCAAGTTTCAAGGAATCACCACATATGAGCAATTAATCTCCAAGGTTCTTAGTATCGAAAGAGCCCTTGTGACCCAACCCGTCGAATCAATGTCATATCACGAACCACAAAACAACCACCCATCATCAAGTTACAATGATAAACCTCGTACATGGGTGAGAAACAAGAACATCACTAATGTTGGCATTTTCAATGCCAAGCTGGTCATTAGTGGTCCACGCCAAAATACAACCACTCTGCAAATCCAACCACAACGTAAAAACACTCATCACACAACATACCAACCCAATAATCCCACCATCAATAACCTCACTAACCAAAGAGGACCACCCCAATGCAAAACTTATCCAAAACATAAACACGCCATTTTGGGGGAACCATTGGAGGACATAATGAAAAGGTTGATTGCCGAAAAACTCATCTAACCTCCTACATTCAAAAATTACCAAGAACCCGATGTCAAACCCCCTTGGTACAACGAGAATCAACTTTGCAAGTTCCACAAAATAAAAGGTCACACCACAAACAATTGCATGAGACTCAAAAAAATCATCCAAGATCTCATTGAAAAGAAAATCATAAACGTGGAACAACCTATGAGAAATTAGGACCTTAAAATCTACACAGATCCGATGCCGAATCATGGAAACAAAGGAAATAGAGGTGATAAAGGGAAAGGAAATGTAAATCATGTCTATGAATCTGTTGTTGCCTCACTAAATGAAGACTGCATGGTCATCACTATCAAGGGAACCCATGTCAAAGATTGTGGAGTCACCACAAGAGGCGGCAAAGTCACTATTGCAGGATCATCCTAACCAAATAGAGTCCCTACATCAAGAGCTGTTCCATATAGCTACAATGTTGTAGACTAACTCAAAAGAACGCCAGCACACATCTCCATCATGGAGTTGTTAAAAATCTCATCAGTGCATAAAAAGATCCTTGAGGAAGCATTAGCCTCATTCACTATCCCTGCAGAGCTCGATGCGAAGCAATTCCAAGCTATGGTCACAAATATCATAACACCTAGTGTCCTTACATTTTTTGACCAAGATTTCCCCACCCAACCATCTCACAACCACACACTTCACTTGGAAGCCATTATAAAAAAAATCAAAATCAAAAGTGTCTTGGTGCATGGAGGTGCAGGTTTGAACATCTGTTCTCTTAGCCTCATCAAATAGTTGAAAATATCAGAAGATTCCATCGACAAAGGAAAGGGCATCATGATAAGAGCATATGACGACCAAGAAAGATTGTCTCAAGGCACAATTAAGCTCCCTATCCAAGTAGGGCCAACACTCATGGAAACTACATGTTAGGTCTTGGACCTCGCATTGCCATACAATATCCTCCTGGGACACCCATGGATTCATGCGATGAAAGTCGTAGCATCAACCTTCCACCAATGTGTGAAATTCACACATAATGGACAAGAGGTTATCGTCCATGGGGATCTTGAGCCATTTTCATATTGCAAGAATCTTGAAGCCAAGTATTACAAAATTCCCCAAGTGCCAAAAAATGATGAGGGACCATCCACACAATACATCGATCCCACCACTCTCATGTCCACTTTTGCGACAGAGACACCCGCCATTCCCACCATATCTGACATCAAGCTCATCATCTAGGAGGACGGTTGTGGAAGTTACAGGCTCCCTAACAATGCTTTTGTGAGAGGAGAGTTACCACAATCTCCTAGATCACGAGGACACCCACAAGAAAATCAAGCTTCCACATCACAAACGTATCATGAGGATTACCCTAAATTCACAAGATGGGGAGACCTTGGTCATGAGGTCATTGAAGCAGATCCATCTCACATGTTGTAACAAGATGAAAGACCGATAGCTAATTTACCAATGGACGAAATAAGTAAAGGCCTACACATGATGCTTGCAATGGGCTATGACCGAAATCAAAGACTGGGACAAAATGACAATGGGCTCATAATACCTCTCATGCTAGAAACACAACCCATAACAAATATTGGTCTTGTATGTGCCACTCCAAGAATAACCATACATGGCCGAAGTCCTCCTATTAGAGCCGCTAATGTTTCTCCTTATCCAGTACTAGTACAAGTACACTCACCAATAGTCACAAGTAGGGACACACATAATTTTATAACTAAGCCCTATATTAGTAGTGATGACAAAGATTCCTTATTCGATCTACCTAGGCTATTCGAAGATACCACCCTATGTAAGATTAGCACCCTCTCCTTCAAAACTGATCATCTGAATCATGAGATCCACTTAGTCTACCCCCAATTGATCAACTATGACCAACAAGGACCACCAGTTCTTGATACATTCAAAAACAATGAGGCACTCTCAAAATTCATGGGACTAAGGGATAACATTCCAGATGGAGATCATAAAGCAGGCTTTATAATGGAGTTGGACACACATTCCTATTACGGGGAAACGATTGAAACCTTCAGTTGCAAAAGTGAGAAACTAAGAATCATATCCAAGTCCTTGAGTGAAAACCACAATATGGAATTCTCTAACAAGAAAATAGTAAAAAGAAAGGACTTATCCAACACTGAAAACTTCTCTGAGGCACCCAAGGATGAAGGATTCAATCTTCCCTTAAGAGCTATTCACCAGGAGAAATCAGTAGTCTTGGGTGAAAAGTGCAATCTGGTCAACATAGGAATAGAGGAGACCCCGCATATCACATTCTATGTAGAGTCACTATTAATAGAAGAGCAAGAACTCCTAGCAGCATTCCTAAAGGAAAGACAAATAAAATTTGCATGGAGCTATGCTGATATGCCAGGTCTTGACCTAGAAACCATAGTCCACCATTTGGCAATATATCCATATGCAAAGCCTGTCAGACAAAAGCTTCAGAAAATGTATCCTCAGATCACCTTATTAGTCAAAATGGAGCTCAAAAAGTTATTAGACGCAGGATTAATCTAACCCATAGATTATCTCGAATGGGTATCAAACCTAGTACTTGTTTCAAAACCTGATGGAGCCATTCAAATATGCACAAACTTCAAATATTTGAACAAGGCATGTCCCAAGGATGATTTCTTGCTTCCCAATATCAACATGATTGTAGACATGATAGCAGGACATGAGATGCTATCACTAATGGAAAATTTTTTAGGATACAACTAGATTATGATAGCAAAAGAAGATCAACATAAGACAACTTTCACTTATCCATGGGGGACCTACTGCTAAAACATGATGCCATTCGGCCTAAAGAACGCAGGAGCAACCTATCAAAGGGAAATGCCATTAATATTCCATGATATGATTCACAAAATAGTCAAAGACTATGTTGATGACATCCTAGCAAAGTCAAGAAAAAGACAAGATCATATAGCAACCCTAAGTGCTATCTTTGATAGGCTGGAGGAATACAAAGTCAGACTAAATCCCAAGAAGTGCATCTTCAGCGTACAATCAAGTAAACTGCTCAGATACATAGTGTCCATGAGGGGTATTGAGGTGGATTTAGAAAAAGTAAAAGCAATCCTCGAGATGGAAGCACCAAAGAAATTAAAACAACTAAGAGGCCTCCAAGGCTGACTTCAATCCATCTGACGATTCATAGCATAACTGGTAGACAAGCAGAACCCATATTCACACCTACTTCATAAGGGGGTAGCATACAAATGGGATACAAAGTGTGAAGAGGTATTTAATAAAATCAAGGAATATCTATTGACACCTCCAGTGTTAATGCCACCTATCCCAAAGAAGCCATTGATCTTATATGTGTCAGCAACAACAGTATCCCTTGGAGCTCTCCTAGCTCAACATGTTGAAAATAGAATAGAGAGGGCCATCTACTATATCAGTAGGACAATGGTTGGTCATGAGCTAAATTACTCATTCATCAAAAAAGCTTACCTTGCAGTAGTGTTTACATCCCAAAAATTTAGACATTACATGTTGGCACACAAGATCAAGCTCATCGCCAAAATTGATCCCATAAAGTATCTCTTATCCAAGGCAATGCTCACAAGAAGAATGGAAAAATGGGTAATGATATTGTCAGAGTATGATATCAAGTATGTAGAGCGGAAAGCCATTAAAGGTCAAGTTATTGTAGATCAACTAGTAGAGGCACTAATTTATGCTGAGAATCCTCTTGTATTTGAATTCCTAGATGAATCCATCTTTAACCTCAATGTAACTAACCATTGGAAACTATACTTTGATGGTTCATATACACAACATGGATTAGTAGCCGGTGTCTTCTTCATCACCCCACAAGGGGACTACATACCAAAGTCATACAAATTGGCATTTCCTTGCACTAACAACATCGTGGAATACGAGGCTTTGACTCTAGGCCTCAGGATAGTAGTGTAATGGAATATCATAGCTCTCAAGGTGTATGGAGACTCTCAGTTGATCATAAATTAGGTCAATAATGAATATCAAACTAAGGATGACAAGCTCATTCCATACAAGAAATTGGTGGAGACTCTAAAGGAATCCTTCATTGACATAACATTTGAGTAGATTCCAAGAACCAACAATAAGCAAAAGATGCCATGGCTACAATCGGGTCTTTATTAGACATCCCTCATAACATGCCAATGTATGAATTTCTGATTGAGCAGCTTCTCATCCCCACATTTGAGGTACCAGAATTAGAATATGTGTGTGAAATTGTTGGTCTTGGTGATCCTTGGTATCATGACATCTACACATATCTTCGCATAGGAGTCATACCCACTGACCTACCATCAAGCCTAAAATGAACCTTTATCAAAAGGGCATACAGATTTGTTATTCTAGGTGATACCTTATAGCGTAAAAGCATAGAAGGTACCTTACTGCACTGTCTAAATGCTGAGGAGGCATTAACCACTCTAACCAAAGTTCATAACGACATATGTGGCTCACACTCGAGTGGAATGACCATCGCCAAGAAACTGCTGAGGATGGGGTATTATTGGCCCACAATGGAAATAGAAGCACATGATCATGCTAAAAGGTGTTTACAATGTCAACAACATGGGGACCTCATCCATGCTCCAGCTCAAGAGCTTCACCCAATCATCACACCATGGCCCTTTTTGTAGTGGGGACTTGATCTCATTGGGAAAATCACACCCACCTCATCCAATGGCCATAAATTCATAATAACTGCAACTGAGTATTTCATAAAGTGGGTAGAGGCCATACCAATGACGTATATCACTAGAAAGCAGATCTCAAAATTTATCCTAAACTATCTTATATGTCATTATGGGGTCCCACAAACCATTATCTTAGATAATGGCACACCATTCAAGAATTAGGAGGTTCACGACTTGTGTGAGAAATTCAAAATCTAGCATCGCTTCTCCACCCTATACTATCCCCAAGGAAATGGCCAAGCAAAAGCCACGAACAAAACCATCCTCAAAATCCTCAAGAAAATAGTCAATGACGCATTGTGACTGGCACTTGCAGGTTAATCCCACCCTCTGGGCTTATCAAACTAGCATCCACACACCCACTAGTGCCACCCCATTCTCCTTGGTCTACGGATCATAAGCCATACTCCCCATTGAGATTGAGCTCCCATCCCTTAGAATATCACTGCAAAACCTCATCACGAATGAGGACTATTAGGTGTCAAGACTAAATGAGCTGAAGTTACTAGATGAGAAATGAATAGATGCTTTGAATCATCTGCAAGTCTATCAAAAGAGACTCAAATGGAGCTACAACAAGAAAATTAGAAGCAGGACTTTCCAAGTCAGAGAACTAGTATTAAAAGAAAATTAGAAGAATGTCTCGAACCCCAGCAATAAAGGAAAGTTCTAACCTCATTGGTTAGGACCTTTCATCATCACAACAAGTTATAAGTCAGGGGCATATCAGCTATCAACACTTGAAGGGGAACCTCTACAGGAGCCAAGGAATAGCTCCCATCTCGGAAAGTTTTATGCCTAATTCTTCTAAGGTATAGAACCAAAAAATCCAACAAATCAGAAAAAGTCCTAAAAAATGGTTACTTCGGCGAAAACCTAGAAAATAGGCATCTTCGTCACAACAAAAAAGAAAAAAAGAAAAAAATCCAAAAATATTAGAAAAACGATAAAAAAAATCGTCCTCTAGTGAAAACCACTTTGGTGACACTTTAGGCAAGTACCTTGGTGAAAACCTGGCAAATAGGTGCCTTGTGTAAATAAGCACTTTCCACCCACCAAGATCTTTATGGCTTGATCTGCATCATCCATCCATTTCACTTCCATCATCCATCGCATTTAGGTCTTCATCCATCACATATCCACTTGCATCTGCACCATAGCTTGGTCTTGTGTTCGTATCATGATCCCTCCTAGTACTACTCGGCCCATCCTCAAGGTCAGTTTGTCCTGCCTTTATTGAAGTAGTCTATTGCATCACGTTGCAGGCACATTCTCATCGGATCAGATTCATGTATGGTCTTAAAGTCATCAAAATTAGAAAATCAAAAAACATCAAAACATCAAAAAATCCAAATACATTCAAAACATATCAAAATCCAAAAATAGGGCAAAAAGTCATTCAAAAAACCAAAAACAAGGTTGTCTTGTCGAACTACGTAGTCTCTGAGCTTGAAGGTAGGCAAGGTTGATCTTTAATCATCCCGCGAGACATTTAGGTCAGTCCTTTAGGAGTCCGTCATAATAAACTAACAATTCATCATGTATATCTTCATCTATAAATCGATCAAGTCATTAGTTGAACTACATGGTCTCTGCATGTATAATGTAGGCAAGGCTAATCTATTGATCAGCCCCCAAGGCCCCTAGGATAGGTCTTTAGGTTAGTATCTTGGTCAAAATCCCAAAAAATCAAAACATTTGAAAATCTTGAAAAAATAAGAAAAATAGCCTCAAAACATTGCAAAACATAAAAAAAATCCAAATATTTGAAAAAATCCATCCGCCTCATCTCGTGTACACTCGCAATAAACACCATTCATAATAAACTGATCATCATCGTCAACCTTTGGTGAAACAATTAGAAACAAGTCTAGTAGCTTAAAAGAGTAAAAACTCAAAAGTGTCAAGTCTCAAGTCTAAGTCAGTACATAAACAAGTTGGTCAAGTCTCTGTCGATATTCCATCATCCAAATAGTCCTATATCAATCATCTGATAACATCATGTCCTAAGATGAATCCTTCCTACAAGGGGCATTATTTATCATAAAGAACATTTTGGATAAACGAAATGGCATGCCGCCATCCACTAACATGTCCTAAGATGTATCCTTCCTACAATGGGCATTATCTTTTGGAAATAAGTTTAGGTTCTTATCCTTAAAAACACATTCCCTTTTGGTTAGCGGTATTGAAGAACATCAACTTGTTTTTGTGCATTATCTTTTGACTTATCTTATTGCACTCATTCCAAGGACCTCTCGATGATATCTGAATGTAAAGGATTTAGAGAGATAGGAATGGGGAAATGATTATTATTCTTTTGTATGTTGTGCTTGTTGGACATTCTTGTAAAATAACTTGGCAAATACTTTCTTTGTTAGATATGTATAGAGGATGTTTTGGATGGCTAGTTGACTATTGCATTGATTGGTTATACCTCTCTGTGTTTTGGTCTGAGATGTTTGAAACTTCTAAAGTGCATCCTAGCAAGGTTTTTGTATGTCAGGTGTGAACAAGAATAATCCTATCTATTTGTCAAGTCAAAGTCCATCACACTAAGTACAACACCATCCTGGTCCTTTATACCTTGATGTATCATACTTATGCCTGTTATCAAACATAAAGTAAGTGACCCTTTGAAAATCCCAATCCTTGATAAGAAAATCATCCATCTATCATCATCATTTCTCATCATCATCTCTAATAATTTTGTCTTGTTGATCCTCTTGTCATCATCTTATTTCTTCATTTTCTGCACTAACATCACAACATGACTAGTTAATCATCATCACCAATTCATCCATCATTCATCCATCATGCATCCATCGTGCATTCATATCATCATCATAATATAGATCTGTTAGTCTAAGCATTTCATAAATCATCCATCGCATAATTACAACATATCACATCATCAATCTCATTCATCTCATATAATATCATCATTTAAGTTGTTTAGGATAATATAGATTTGCTATTCTAAGCATCTTGAAATCATCTCATTTGCATCATCATCCATAACCATCCATTTTGAACCTCTTTATCGTGAGATCGACCCTCAAATTGAATCTTTTCACTCAATCTCTCGAGGGGGCAATGTACCAGTGTACTTCTTTCCACTAGACCATCCGAAAAATCAGAAATTTTTTGATTTTGATCGTGGCAGGTTTATTCTTTGAACCAGCGCAACAAGTACATTGCTTCAAAGAGGGGCAAAATGTAGACATGCAAAATTAACATTGTGCATTCAATCAGGTTCATTCATTAACTAAACTGGATTTCACATTAGGTCCATTCATCAATTAATCAGTTTCACTTCCATCCATTCATTAGGTAATCTCATCTCCTAAGGTCAGTTATTTAAAATCAAATAAACATTAGCATCAACCTTTTAATAAATCAAATGGCCATTTAATCAAATCCCAAATCATATTACATCATTTTCTGATTTAAATAAATCAAATATCCAAATCCTAAAATTCAAACTCACCCAATCATCATTAAGCTAACCTAATCCTAATTAGGCTAACCTAGCCCACCCACTTGCATTCTCTTGATTTAGCCACTTGCACAAATAAATCAATTTATTGATTTATTAAAACCCTAATTTTCACTCAACATGGCCCAGAAGCTTGAAAAACATGACAAGTTGATTTGTCCCTCCAACATTGCATTTATTGCTCATTTTCTTGTCCCCCTCTCAAAATTTATTGCCAAATTTGAATTCAAATTCTCCCTCTCATGGGCACACTTCCCAAATCTTGCACATCCATTGACTTATCACCACTTGACAAGTGTCCTCTTCTCATTGGTGGATCTTTAGTCCCACATTCACCCATTTGGACAATCTCTCATCAAGAAAATCTATAAAACAAGGCCTTAATCCTCATTCATTCATCCACAACTTTTATGTAAGGTTACTCTCTTGGTTTGAGAACTCATCTTTCCCTTCGTCCTATTTGCATTTGCATCATCTTAAGCTTTGATCAAGGATTGGGAAAGGGTCACTTGCACATATGACACCAATCCACTATGGAATAGGTAACTTGTTATTGTTTTCATAATGCTTTTAGTTTTCTATTGTCATTTGTATTGCATTTGGAAGCATTCACAATGTATTTCATAGGAGTGTTCTTAAGAGATTTGTAGGTACTAACCCTTGTTTGGAGTTGAGTATGTGCAGATTTTTAAAAGGCACTCACAATACATTACATGACTTGGCTTCATTTATCATTGTTCTATCTATTGAATAGTTCTATTCTGGACCCATCTTCTTGCATCAACCCTTATTTGTGGTTTAGCCATGATTCAAATTCTATGAAATAAAATAATCTAAATTCAAAAATACATATAATTTTCTATTGGTGAATTTGGAGAGACAGCGTATGTTAGTTGTCTAACATTGCAATTGAATATACACTTTTGGTTTCAAACAATTATATTGAGAAAATGGAACCCAACAATAATAGTTTATACTATTAGAACTCCTAACACGATTATTAAATGTTATCAATATTGACCACTTAAATTGTTGCTTTATTTAATAGAATGTTTGTAATGTGTCTATGTTGACAAAAAATAAAGGCTTAGTGGATGTTCATTCCATCCTCAATGAATCTATAACCCTTAAATATGTTGTTATGGGGACTCGCAATCCCCAACCCTCAAGCATGGAGGGGATTGTAATTAACTTCTCCGTATATAAAAATGGAGGGTTTTATAAGTTGTATCAATATTTGATTGATTAAATGTAAGTAATTTCCCTAACTAATCAAGCACAATGTTCTCATTTTGATTGTGGGATTCTATTCAAACAGGGGTGATTTTATTTTGGATACCATCATCAAGAATCATATAGAACATATAGGTAATTTCTCAAAACCGATTGATGACTACCCTAATCAACTTAAAGTCCAATATTATGTAAGTGACTTTTTCACACAACTACGAGTGGTAATTACCTATCCCCGAGATAACTCCTTATTAAGAATCTAAGTACATAATTTAGATTTTAAAAAATAAATTATTCAAATTTTTTTAATGAAGAGTTGTGGACATTAGACAGTTAAAAAACTTTGAATAAATTTTTAGATCCATATGACATATATAGATTTAATTGTCAATATTCTTCAAACATTTAATTAATTTTATAAATAAACTAATTGGTTAGGTTGGGAAGTGAAAGCAAGGAACAAAAATAAATAAACAAATAAATAAATTTGACTATTCCAAGGCCCCGCCGGGGAAACGATCAAGCGGATGAAACCTTTCGCCAGGACCCGTTTTTCATTTGCTTAGGCGTACATCCAAAACTATTCTAATGTTTTCGCAGGATGAAAATTAGATACGAGTGATTCTTTTTCAGTGCCTTTCATTTTCCCCCCAGTTAAGAGGATTTTATGTAATAAATTTGATTTGGAAAAAAACATTTCACGAAGAAAATTATATTGTTTTCTTGCTTTCGACGTAATTTCTTATTCTTAAAATCATGTGTTATCGAATTTAATATATATTTTTCTTTGATATTTATAATATTAAGTTTGGCTTTATATTTTCAGAGGTCGAGTGGGGACGTAGCGTACTTATATCAAATCAGTATTATCTTTTTAATTGATTGGTCTTATCTATATAAATTTCGATTGATTTTTTTTTTTTAAAGACTTAAAAATTTATTTTATATAATTTTGTATATTATAAAATTTAATGGATTGTGTATTTCTGAATATTTAAAAGAAAATTATATTAATTCTTGCCTTCTTGCTTTCAACGTGATTTCTTATTCTTAAAATCATGTGTCATGGAATTTAATATATATTTTTTCTTTTGTATTTATAGTATTAGTTTTGGCTTTATATATTTTCAGAGGTCAAGTGGGGGCATAGGCGTAGTTATATCAAATCAATATTATTTTTTTTGATTGATTGATCTTATCTATATAAATTTAGATTGATTTATTTTGGGTAAAGACTTAAAAATTTATTTTATATAATTTTATATGTTATAAAATTTAATCAATGTATTTCTGAATATTTAAAAGAAAATTATATTAGTGCTTTCTTTCTTGTTTTCAAGGTGATTTCTTATTCTTAAAATCATGTGTCATGGAATTTAATATATATATTCTTTTATATTTATAATATTAATTTTGGTTTTATATATTTTAGTCAATGGGGGTTAGTATTAGTTATATCATATCAATATGATTGTTTTAATTGATTGATGTTATCTATATAAATTTAGATTGATATATTTTTGAGTAAAGAGTTAAACAATTATTTTATATAATTTTATATATTATAAAATTTAATCAATCATGCATTTATGATCATTTATATATTTTAACCAAAATTTTGATTAATTTAAATTTAGTTTTAATATCTTATAATTTTAAGGGAATCAAGTTAGGTATAAGTACACATAATTCTATACCTAGTAATATGCATTCATATGGGTGTAAAGGTTTGATAATTTTTCGTATTCAACATCTATCTAGTTGTTACCAACTTTCATCTATTCACCTAATTTAATCTCAAGAGGGTAAAATATGTCAAAAATAACATACATTAATACTAAGGTGTTATCTCTAATAATTTAAAATTAGTGGGTAGGTAATCTTTGCTACTACAACCAAGTACTTGACATCACAGTGTTTCTTAATGTCTTCAACTATCAAGAAATTTTGGATTGAAATTGTTTGAAATTTTTTACATCAATATTTCAGATCATACTCCATGATCCAACATAGGATAAGATATAGTTAGAGAGGAAAATGAAAAATTATAGTAGCAGACCTAGACAGATAAATAGGTGATGTGGAAAAGAAGGATCCAATTGTTCAAATGAAGGAAGAGGAGAGAGACATCGGAATCCGCTTCCTCATTCTTAGGTTTTATCTAAAGGTGGGGTCTCGCTGATTCCCCCCGATTCCATGTATGACTAAATGATGGTGCTAAATGATTTTTTTTGGTTTATTTTAATCCCACCAACATGCATGAACAAGCAAGCGTCTTTAAATATAATTTTCCGCAGTACGTCCTGAAAACAAACATTTGAAATTAACAAAAACCAGGGACCGAGAAGTAGTCCTTATTCAGATTTGAGAACTTATTAGCAGGATATTTGAGTTTTGCATGTACGGTTTTCTGCTGTTAGTTTATTCCCAATAAATCTGCTGCAACATCTTGGACTGCCTTGTTCGAGAGGTAAGCACGAAATCTCAACTGTATCAGTTTTTAAATTTCACTGCATCAGTTTGGTATATCAAAACACACAAATGAAGAACTTAGTGTCTTCTTTAGAAGGTTCGTTGCCCCATTGGTTTGAAAAAACACAGATGCAGTGGATTCAGTGGGTTTATGCTTTCTGGCAGATTGTACGCGGCAATCCATTAACTCTGCTTGTCTTATCATTTTGCCTTTTTACCTCAAGCAATTATACAAGAAGAAAAATGTGGTTGTTCTGGGTGATAGTAACGAATATAATATGCAAGTTGATGATATGCTGCAGTGTATATCTCATGTCAAAGATATGGAGAGAATAGAACGTATACAATATTGGTTCAAAGTAAAACACCATAACTATTATTACCTCACACATCAGAATACTCTCTGTGAGCTGGCAAAATGCTCGGAACTCTTTGGTGATAATATAATCTTTGTTGAAAATGTTCCGGCAATAACAGGGTCACTCTCAGTTGGTAGGATATTGTCACGAACAGAGGCATATGAAAAGGTATTGTCAAAGCGTTTTCATTGCTGCAAAGGCACTAAATACGTAGTCCCAACATGGTTTGATTATCTTGATTTGAGCAGCAAGTTTTGGTTAGTTTTCAGTATTATTCCTATATTGCTTCAGGCTAGAAATTATCCAAGGTTGTCAAATTTAGTGAGTCTTTTCATTATCCTGTTAGATTTAAATAGGAAGTGGTTGTACAAGCTTTATGACAGAAGCTTTGACAAATTCGTCAAATTTGTTAAGCTTAACATCTTCAAGGAAAGATCTGCCTTGTACAACTTTTTCTCAGTATTCAGCATTCGCTGGAAATACTCTGACACTGTAAAGAGATATTCTTATGTAGCACAACCATAAGAGAAAATGACACTAAGGTGCTATAACAAACTGGAATCAGAAGACGACGCAGAGATTGTTGGCTGGAAGCAGTACAATCATGATGCTAACGATCAACATGTATGGATGGAGATAGTCAAAGATAGGCCTCACTGTATCCTTATGGCATATGGCGATGTCCTTGCTGAGGTAGTTTTGAAAAAAGATATTTATGTCCTTTGATCACAATCTTGAGGAATCCAGACACAGCTGAAGGAGTTGTTGCAAATAGCCTGATTTAGGAGCTCAATAGAAACAGCCATTCCAAATAAATAAACGTCATTTTAAGGCCCATGTCACCAGGTTATATAATATGAGAACACTCCAAGCACTTTTCTATGCCTGCTCTACAGCGCACAAATCCTATTCCGCTATTTTATCTCTTTCTGTTTTATTAAATAATTTAGGCTGAAATTATAGAAGTTTGTTTCGGCAAAGTTTTAAACCAATAGTGCAGAGACTTAAAGTGATTATCACAGTTCTAAGTGTGGTTGGAGCGGCTACTCTTCTCTGTAAATTGTTTGTGGGTAATTGTTATAAATAAATGTTTGGTTTTATTTAAGGGCTAGCCAAACGAAATTTTACAGTTTACTGTTTCATTTTGTTACATGGAGTTGGTTCTACGACTTTAATGCCTAATCTTATATTAGAATGTTGAGATTTTTGTATTTAAATTGTGTGTTATTTTTATCAATATTATAGAGTGTGGAAACAAAATATTAATTAATCATATATAATTTAGTTTTAACCTAAACACAAAATATGTGTTATGAATTGCACTATTATTTCAGAAAGATGTTTGAGTTATAGTAATGTAAGACAGGATGATTTTGGCTTCATTTCCTGATGATTCTTACATTTAATTAATTTTATAAGTAAACTAGTTTTGGATCTAACATTCATAATAATTTTTAAGTAAATGAAAAACGATGACAGAAATGTACATGTGGGTTATTTGGTTAGGTTGGCAAGTGAATGCAAGGGATAGAAATAAATAAATTTGACGATTCTAGGTAGAGGCCCCGCAATGCAAACGATCACAACATTATCTAATTAGTGACTAATTGAATTGTTTGGGTCCAGCGTTAAGCAGGGGCAGTTTAAAATATAGCGTTAGTCAATCACAAAAAGCCTATGTCTGATGTGTACGTTCCGTATTTCCGTATTTCATTTGCTTAGGCGTACATCCAAAAATAGTCTAATGTTTTCGCAAGAAGAAAATTAGACACAAGAGATTCTTCTTCAGTGCCTTTCATTTTCCTCCCACTCAAGAGGATTTTAAGTAATAAATTTGATTTGGAAAAGACATTTCACCAAGAAAATTATGCTAGTGCTCCCTTTCTTCCATTCAACGTGATTTTTTATTGTTAAAATCATGTGTCATCGAATTTAATATATATTTTTTCATTAATAATTATAATATTAATTTTTATATTTCGCCGATAGGCTATTATGGGTGGGAAATCCACCGGAATTGTCTACTGTCTGATGCCGAGAAGTTCTTCACTGCCGGTACTTACTCCATTCACGTGGGAAGGTGGACGGAAGTACGGGGGTGAGTAGGGTGCCATGCTTATTAACTGCACGATCTTGTATTTTTACCTACGCCCTCTCCTCATCAATGCACCTTGTCGATCTAACCAAATTCCTCGTGGTTGGGTGATTCAGGCCAGGCTCAAGATCGCAATGCCTGTCAAGCCTGGTTGGAAAGAAATGGTGTGAGTGACATTTGATCCAGCTCACAACGAAAGCACCATCACCATTTTCTGCAAGGACGTATTTGATGCTGCCATCCAACATCTTCCCTAGGCATTGCCCTACGATCTCTATCCTTACCCGAACGATTTAGTCGAGCAAGTCCAAAATAATTATGGGTGGGAAATCCACCATAATTGTCTACTGTCTGATGCTGAGAAGTTCTCTGCTGCCAGTACTTACTCCATTCACGTGGGAAGGTGGATGGAAGTATGGGGGTGAGTAGGGTGCCATGCTTATTAACTGCACGATCTTGTATTTTTACCTACGTCCTCTCCTCATCAATGCACCTTGTCGATCTAACCAAATCCCTCGTGGTTGGGTGATTCAATCCAGGCTCAAGATCGCAGTGCCTGTCAAGTCTAGTTGGAAAGAAATGGTGCGAGTGACATTTGACCCAGCTCGCAACGAAAGCATCGTCACCATTTTCTGCAAGGACGTATTTAATGCTGCCATCTAACATCTTCCCTAAGCATTGCCCTATGTTCTCTATCCTTACCCGGATGATTTAATCGAGCAAGTCCATAGTAATGTTTGTTTATTTGTCCCCACTCCCCTGTCAAATGAAATATTTGAATTAAAGATAATTGTTTCATCAAAATATTTGAATTAATCAATTTTAGACAGTGTTGTTGTGTTTGATTTTGGGAGGAAATTATACAGATAATCGATGGCGCATTGGGTGACTTTACGACTCTGGCACACCGCAGCAAAATCGTAGAGTTCAAAAAATATTTATCCCAAACAGGCGTTGTAATGGTGGTACTTGCCAAGACTACAACACCTGGTATCCTCTCACATGTTTGGAAAACATTTACTCCCGAATTGTGGGGTACAATAATCATTATACTTTTATTTGAGGCCATTGCCGAGAAGATCTTGAGGGAAGACTCTGAAGGAAAGGGAAGAATTTGAAGGAAATCTCTCTGCTATTCTATGGGACCTTTTACGGTACTCAACCTTCCTCATAGCTAACATATTTTGTGTTTGTATGTAAGTAATGTTGTAGTGAGTGGATGGCTAACATTGTGTTTTTCTAAACTCTTCCAGAAATGTAGCATCTCTGCCGACTTAAGGTAAACATTCACCTCTCGTCAAACAATTCATGAAAGGTACATAGCAGTGAAGAAGAAATCTTGTTAATTGTTTGCAGGACCAAGTATCAAAGGCACATTAGGTAAAATTATTGAGAAACTCTAGATGGCGGGGGTAGTTATTATATGCTTCTACTTCACAACCACTTTGAATGGGAGACTAGATCAACAGTGAGCAAAGCCTATGGTTAGGAGCATGGAGGAACTTGTAGCTAGTGGTGTCCCTATGGGGTATCAAAATGGGTCTTTTGTAGCAGATTTTATATCTAAGAATTTGGGCATAGCCAAAAGAAATATGAAAGCATATGAAACGCCAGAGGAGTATGCAAATGGTCTGTTAAAGGGATCAGACAATGGAGACGTGGCCGCCATTTTTGACGAGAAACCTTATATTCGTGTCTTCCTATCTGGACGATGTCACTATACAATGGCTAGACCCATCTACAAAACTGGTGGCTTTGGTTTCATTAGTTCTCTGCAATCTTCCTTTCACTATATGAATGTTTTTTTCCTGCAATCAAATGCATTCCAAAAGCCTTAGTGTCATTGAGCTCATTTATGTAGGTGTTCCCTAAAGGTTCCCCCTTTCATCTCAGACATTTCTTCGGCTATTTTAGCCCTGTCTGAAGATACAACATTGAGAGAAATCGAGTCTGAATACTGGCATACAACTATCTGCACTGACTCTAGCACTGTAACCTTTGGCCTGGATAGTTGTTGGTGGTTGTTCCTACTGATAGTAATTGTAACTCTGTTGGCTTTATTATGCTTCTTTTGCACCAAACATACCATAACATCAAATCATGATGAACATAATGATCCACTGTCTACTTCATCGGAAGATGAATAGACATGATCATCATTCGGAAGTTAATAGTATGGCCAAAGAAAAACTCACACCCTAAACAAAATTGAAAAATTTTCTTTCCAATAACAGTAAACATTATTGGAAAATCCCGAGTTAAGAGAGGCATCAGAGTACAAGAAATCCTACCATTCAAATTTTACAGCAGTGTTTGAGATTTTCTGAAAGATGCAACAAAAATTTAGTAGCCTGATATTTAACCTAGAAAAGAAGAAATTCTAATGAAGGCTGGGCGCATCATTTTCTTCCAACAACTGGGTTTATCAAGACATTTATTTGATGCAAACTAAGCAGAATAAGGAAAATCATGATTTATTGAGCAAGACGTCTTTTGAATAACCTCTTTTGTTGAGTCGTGGCCATTCCTAGAGGGTTTAGAAATAGTGAATCTCTTGTTTGTGGTTGGGCACGCCTTGCACAAGGAAAAAAAAGTGTCATATTGAATCTCTACTAGCAGCTCAAGCTTGATATCTTTCTCTATGGGCGCCATCTTCATTCTTAGGCTGTATTCGACTCAATACATCCAGGTCTGAGAAATTTTAGTTGATTTGTCTTGAGTTTTTTGGGCATTATTAGTTGTGATAAATGTTGAGTCGCATTAGGAGTAAGTCACCTCAAACTAAAATGTATTTGTATTTATGTGTGTGATATATTTCATGAAACGACATACTGTTAAGGCTGTCACAGTTATTTGTTGTTTCTATCATCGAGCAGCTGGTCTTATTGAGTCTTCATAACTGAATAAACTCTGATGTGTTGTAGTGTACATTTGTAAGGGTTCTTTCAATCTCTTTAATAGCCTTGAGTCTTTGAACGCCATTTCTAGTATTTTCATGACCTTGTGAATACCTTATGATAATCTGAAAATGTGTCCTCAAAATATACACCTTGGTCTCTACCATTTCCAAATCCTCGCCACTTTGAGCTTTGGATTTTCCACTTATTGTGTGATGCATTTGAAGTTTTGGTGTTGGAGTTTTCAAATTTGGTGACAAATGGAATATCCATGGGATATGGGGACTTTTTGTCGAGTATTACAGAGAGAGAGATTCGGCTGCCTCTGAAAGAGAGATTACAAATTAGGATGGGCGCTATACTCTGCCTCCTCAGGTCACACAGCTTGTAGCCACTTATCAGTCTCTTTGAACGGTCCAATCAAGTTGCAGCCACTGTAAATATCAATTTTCCCCCCTTTTGTTAAAACACATTGGGTATGTTGTGTAGGATGGTTGTTCTTTAACATTGTATGTGTAAATGTGAAAGGAAATTGGGTTTTCATTTAGAAGGGAAAATGGGGTTTTCATCTAATGGGAGAAATTTTTCCTGGGTGTGATTCTACTATGATTTTTACAAGTTGTGGAGATATTTTCAAAGTACACTGAAATAATGGTGGACCAAAAAATGGCTACCCAAAAGGGAATATTGTGTCCTGCTGAAGGAGAATGTGCATGGAAAAATGGAGTAGTGTCATTTGTGCCATTTCTTGCTTCTATTTGTGATTTCCTTGCAGGAGGATTTAGAAATTGACAATGAAATATTAAATCTCATAGCATCAAGGTCAAATGGATTCATGCGGGATGCTGAAATGACACTTGATTAGTTCAGTCTTTTGGGGCAAAGGATATCTCTATCCTTGGTTCAGGAGCTTGTAAGTATGTGTAATCCTCCAATTATCTACTTTACTATTATTGCAATGGTCAACAAAGGAACTGTGTCAAAGAATAACCTATATCCTACATTTCTTAGAAGCCATCCTTTTGTTAAACTTGGATAAGAATTGAAAAATGCAATGCCAACTTGAAGTAGATCTATTTGTTTCTTTCTGGTTCTTTATTGTCCTTATCTAATAATTGATGCATTATCAAGTATCTATAAGATTTCCAATTCACAAAACATTTTTTAAACACATTTTTAGGTACAAAGGATAAGCATTTCCAATCACTACGTTATATGCCCAAAAGAATAGTTTTCCTTATATCCAAACATCCATAAATATTTTAGTCTTGAAAGTTCACGTGGACTTAAAGCATTTCCTTATTCATTGAGACCAATTGTGGCCTTAAAAAGTGCACATGGCTAGCAACACTAAAATCATCAAACAACTTTCTAACCTATGCCCTTTGAAAACTTTCTTTAGATAAATTGTGTTAATGCAAATTTCAGCTCATTAAAACTTGGTGTTATACAAGCCCACATTGTTAGCGGTCTTCCATGCACATGTCATCATAGAAATTTTATTTGTATTGGAGAGACTGTATCTATTCTACTGAAGTAATTAGTGCATCTGATAGTATGTTAAAAGTACCAATGTAACTTCATACAATAGGAAACATGAGATGCACAACAATGTACCAGAATTTTATCTAGGATTCCAGTTCCAAAGGTGCTAAATAAATTTGCATGTTTCACTATTAGGTAGTAGATATGGATAAGTTGTAGTCATTGTGGTTGGATTTTCTGCATTTTAGAATTAAAAATTCAAGCTATACCTATTTTTTAGGTTTTTTGAAAAGTTCAAAAAATGCCAATTCTTTTATTATTGAGAAAGTGATTTTATGTTCAACAACCATCATCAAAGCCTTTATTTGAGCCTCAAAATTGAAATATACCAGCAGATAAGTTTAAACAAAAAGAAAGAATTATAATCAATTGAAAAAATGTCGGATAAATTTACTCCAATCATGGTGTGTCTTACAAAATTCTGGCTAAATTTCTTGCCAACCAAATAAATCTGTTAGCAACTAGGATTGTGAGACTTGAACTGACATGTTTTATTCAAGTAAGTTCATTGTGGACAACAAAATCAATAAGAAACAATTCTAAATAGTATAATAACACAATTATATGATATTAACTAAACACACCAATTGTAATTCCCATTAACATAATAAAGTTATATTCAATGTTTGAAGGCAAATAAATTCAATGAAAATACATAAACTATCATTTTCAATAAATTTGTAGATTTACTGGCAATGAGAGCAACCAATGGCTACAACTACCTTTGATCCACATGCTACCGTGCAAGTGCATTTACTCCAATCATGGTGTGTCCAAAATTCTGGATAAAGTTCTTTCCAATCAAATAAATTTGTTAGCAACTAAGATTGTGAGACTTGAACAGACATGTTTTATTTAGGTAAGTTCGTTGTGGACAGCGAGACAACAAAATCAACAAGAAATAATTCCATGTTTCATGTGTCATAAAATAGTTTTTGTATTATAAAATATTTTCCCGCAACATGAAGTTTTAGATTATGTTACATTTGACTAAAAGGTATATCATTAACCAACAACAATTGTACTTAATCCAATCGACCTTTAAGTTACATGTCTTCTTCCATTGTACTAAAAATATTATGTTCTGAAACCATTTGGCATAGCATATCGATTGAAATAAAGTTCCATTTGTTCATATTCAAATCTTCTGGCATCCCATCATCAATTGACTTTTGCTATAGATAGTTAGTCTTAAGAAAAGCAATTAACATTTTCTTGCACTTTTTTCCCCTACCCTTCAATATATTGCCATAGTATATCCTGCTATCGGCGTAACCACTGCACCTCGTTGAGGTGCAAGCGCTAGTATATATTTTCTGAGATGCAATGGGGGCATAGGAGTAGTTATGTCAGATCAGTTTTATTTTTTTAATTGATTGGTGTTACCTATATAAATTTAGATTGATATATGTTTTTTAAATAAAGAATTAAAATTTTATTTTATATATCAATCATGCATTTATGATCTTTTAAATATTTAACTAAAATTTTGATTAATATAAATATAGTTTCAATATATTATAATTTTATGGGAATCAAGTTATATATAGGCATACATAATTCTATGTCTAATAATATGTATTCACATGGGTGCAAAGGTTTGATATTTTTTCTAATCAACATCTATCTCATTGTCCCCAACTTTCTTTTGTTCACCTAAGTTAACCTCAATAGAATAAAATATGTCAAAAATAACATACATTGATAGTAAGGTGTTAAATTATCTCTAATAATTTAAAATTAGTCAGTAGGTAATCTTTGCTACTACCACCCACTAAGGTATTCACGTCAACGTGCCTCTTAATGTCTCCAACTATCTAGAAATTTTGGATTGAAATTGTGTTAATTTTTTTACATCAATATTTTAGATCATACTCCATGATCAATCATAGGATGACATGTGGTTAGAGAGGAAAATGAAAAATTATAGTATCAAACCTAGATAGATAGATCATGTCCAAGTGATCCAAAACATAGTTAAAATACACCTTAGCCTAGTGAACATCTGTAATACCTTCGTGGAGGAGGAGGGGACCAATTATATTTGACAATAGAGAGACATAGTTGGGAGTATAAGTTGTATCAAATAAATTCCTATGCCTATACAACTATGTATAAGCTAGGTCCCACTATAAGTTAGCCATGGCAAATCAAATACTAATGCGGAGAGCCCCATGAAGATACTTTGCTAGCTTCCAAATTCTAACCACCTAGTTCTTGAGGTTGGTGTTTTTTATTGCATGCTCTAAGAATGTCATAAAATTTACAATCATCTCCTCACTAGAGAACTATTGATTTCACTTTTTTCCCTCCTATTATTTCAAAGAAGCTTTCCTATCCATCTATGTAGGAGTTTGAGACCTCCCACCCCAAGACCTAGATGTAGATTCCATCTAACAACTAGAGGAATGACTATGTAAAAAATAGAATGAAATGAAAACCCCTAAACTATGTTTCCATCACTAAAAAAATTTATGCATAAATGTAACCACTATAGAATAATAAGTCACATCCCATCCACCATGCATAGATTTAGACAATAATTAAATAAAGCTCTCGTCCCTTAACCCTTATGAAGTTACAAGACACCAGCATCCTTGCCAAGAAATTGAAGAAAATTAATGGAAAAATCTCACAACAAGATTTAGAGTCCACCCCATCCTACACTTTAAGACCAACTCCAATAGTTTTTCTTCTTGTTAACCACTATATTATTAGTCATATCAAAGTGATTCAAGAAAATATTATGAAAGGATATAGTTAGCACCCTAGCCTCTAATCTTATTGTGTCCAAATGTAATTTCCTTTAATCTCCTCCCTTGAAAAGTCCAATAACCCTTGGCTGCTAAGCTAAAGGGGATCTCCTCAAGATATCTCCAACAAAAAAAAGTCCAATAACAATCTTAGAATTCCCTTCCACATCTACAAACTTCCATCCCTTCTCTTTTGATAGAGACATTGTTTGGTTGGCAAGTGAAACAAGGGACAAAAATAAAAATAAAATAAAAAAGAAATTCATCTAATTCAATTGGAATCCTCCATCATTGGATTCTAATAATAGTGATTAATGAATTGTTTTAAATAGTTTTAAATATAGCATAGAGTGTCCAGTCAAAATATTTGTTTATGAAGTAATGTGGGGTCTTGCTGATTCATTTAAACACCTTGAAATATAGTGTCAAGTTCGGTGGTGAAAAAGTCTAAAGTGGAGACATCAGAATCCATTTCCTCATTCCTAGGTTTTATCTAGATGAATCCAAGTATGACTAAATGATCATGCTAAATGATTTTTTTGGTTTATTTTAATCCCACCAATGCAAGCGTCTTCAAATATAATTTTCTGCACTACGTCCTAAAAACAAACATTTTGAATTAAGAGAAACCAGGGACCAAGAAGTATTTCTTATTCAGAGTTGACAACTTATTAGCAAGAAATTTGAGTTTTTCATGTACACTATTCTACTGTTGGTTTATTCCCAATAAATCTACTACAACATCCTGGACTGCCCTATTCGAGAGGTAAGCACAAAATCTGAACTATTTCAGTTTCTAAATTTTACTGCATGATTTTGGTATATCAAAACACACAAATGAAGAACATAGTGTCTTCTTTAGAAGATTGGGATATCAATTGGTTCTCGACAATATTTTAGGAGTATAGTTTAATGTCTAATCTTGTATAGTTTTGTTTAAAGGATAAACACAATACATGTGTTATAAATTACACTATTATTTCAAAGAGATGTTTGAGTGATAGTAATGCAAGACTTACATATTTAATAATCATATTTTATAGAATTAATAATTGTAGAATTACTAGGAAGGATGATTTTCATCTCAATTCTATTTGTTGCTTTCTGATGATTCTTTTATACAAGTTTTAGTATCTACATCTTGTTTAATTAGTTGACTTAACCTCCAAACAAAAGGAAAATAATACATTATACATGTGTAGTGAGGTGTCCTCCTTGTCCTATGTTTGTTTTGGTTCCCTATCAAGCATTGGGTTCATAGGGGAATCTTAGACCTTGACACACAATTTCTATAATGCCAAGTTCCTCTATGTTCCAAATCTTGCCACTCTTCCCCATTTTCCCCTCTAGAGCCTAAAGCTCTAAGAGAATCCTAGTCTCCGACAATAAGTTCACTCGAAAAACCATTCCTTTTAGTTATTTTTTGTCTTGTCACCTTGAACTTTGGTTCCCCACTAGCCCTTAAGTCCATGGGAAAACTTGGACCCTTGCACTATTTTCCAAGTGCCATGTCCCCTTTGGCTCCCAACCCAGACTTAATTTCATCCTTTCTCCTCATTTCAAATTTTAGTTTTCTTTTGGGAGACAATTCCCAATTCACTCCCTATCTAGTTCTTGTTTTCATTTTCCTCCTTTGGTCTAACCCTAGACACTTTTGTTCTCTTGGACCTTGCAAGCTCGTGTGATATTTTAATCTATCCTAATGTTTACATTTTAGCTTCCCCCCTGTTCTAACTCCCATCAACTCAAATTTAGTTCCTTAGGTCCCTCCTTGGCCCAAACACTTGTCAAGAACTAGAATATTTTAATGTTGTGCCTTGGCTCAATGCACTCATCCACCTACCCTAGCATGTTCCAATTCACTCCATTAACTATTGATTTGTCATTTAAAATATTATAGAGGTTTTTCTTGCATGTAAAATCCTTTCTTTTTAGTAAACACAATTTGAAATGAAAATGTAATGAAGTGGTAGGTAAGCGCAAAATGAATTGTACAACTTTTTGGCCAAAGCACAAAAGCTCCTTTTCCTACAAATCATAGCTTATCATAGTTGGATTGAAGACTTGAAGCACTTACACATTAAATCTTGGCATGATCAAAAAAATATGAAATGAAATATTTTATGCTTCTTTTCAAATGTGTAATATTAATAACTATCATTTCAACTATATGAAGCACATTTTTCAAAAAATAATTAATCAATAAAAAAATATGTTCAATCATTAAAAAAATTAAATATTTTAAAACTATACATCATCATTCACTATGGTTTTTACATTCAATAAAAAAAATTGAAAACAAAATCATTTGAATCATTCAAAAATGAAATAATTATGCATTTTTGAAATGAACTAGCACCCATCTTAAAATAGGTACCCACAAAAAAAATTATATAGTAAACCTATAATTTAAATAGAAATAATCATTGCCAGGTCATACATGGTTAATAAAAAGTTGCAAAATTGTGGTGATAACATGTTTTACTAATAATAGAGAAATAATAAAAATATATTCAACAAAGTATATACATCTACTTGTACTTTATAAGTTTTAAAGAGATTTCTTGAAATCTAAAAATGTGATTAAATATCATTTGTTATTTTTATAATTGTGGATTGGTAATTATAGGATGAAAAAAAATTCAACAAAAAAATGAAGCTGGAGATGCTTAAATAAATAGGACATAGAGATAAGGGAAAATGGAAAAGAGATAGGAAAGCAAAGATTCTATTTAAATGAATTATATAGAAGCATCTGATTATATGACTATTGAAGATAAGAACATTGATGAGACCAACATAGATAAGATGAATCTAGATCATGAAAATGTGGAAGAGTTCCAAAATATAAAAAATATGGTCATACAAATAAATCCAAGTATGTTTTAAAATGCACTTAATGATATTGATATTATTTATTTAAATGAAGCTCGATATAACAATAAAGATCTAACTTTTTTACTCCATATGGAAACATAATTGTTGGAATCAAGGAACATTGAGAGGGGGGGTGAATTAGTGGTCTACAATTTTTAACTTTATTAATCTAATCCTTAAAGTACTGATAACATTCAACCAAAATAAAGATGCAAGAACATAAGGAAAACAACCACAACACAATAACACAAGGATTTTTATGTGGAAACCCTATTAGGTGAAAAACCACGGTGGAGGTCAATCCACAATATAGTCTGAGCATACTCAAAAGAAAATTTTACAAAATGGGAATGCACTTGCATTCAGGCACACTGCCTAGAGCTCACTACTCAAAAAATGAAAGGCTCACTTCCTTACAAAAGTTTGGATTACTTCAAAATAATTTTAACTAAGAAAGTAGCATCTACAAATGCCTGATTACAATTCTGGTGAAGCTCAACAATCGAATTTTGGACCTTCTAACTTATTCTTCTCTTCTACTCTGTTTTGCTTCAACTCGCATGAAAAATCCTTAATTGACAAGTGAAACTGTGCATAATCGCTCTACTAACCTTCTAACATTCGTAACAAACATCAACTCACTACTAACATATATCAAAATGATATAATTGATCACTTATTTATATCAGCAACTAAGGATTTAATCACTTCATGGTGGCTTCAACAAAATAAGAAATGTTTACAAATTTTCATCTCAAATCATGCATAACATAAAATGTGCATACACAAAAGTTTCCCACAACCTAGTGAGGACCCAAATCAAAATGCTCGAACACAAAAATACTTAAACAATAACTCCTTAAATATCCATGACACACTACATTCACCAAGTCGGCCTTCATACACTGATGAACAAAAAATTAGTCATATGGATCTCTAACTTACACTCAAATCGATACGAGGCACCAAGATTCACAGACCATGCATCAAAAAATCCTCCTTGAGATCCACAACAAAAATTAATAATAGAAAATTTGCATATGAATCAAAGAAGACAAATTTGTTGGATGCTCTATTCTAGCTTAATAGATAATTACTAATCTTCAATTTGTCTTCCAGTATGATGAAATTATGACGTGCAAATCAATTTATTGATAAGGGTTGCCATCAACGACAACACCAAAAAACATGTGTAGTGTCTCTTGCCAACAATCTCACCCTTTGGCTTTGATGGAAACACTTGGTGAAAAATTATCAAGTGTCAGATTAGTACCAACATAAATTTGTTGCCAACCAAAACTCCAAAAACATCTTCATCCACAACTCAAAAATACAACTCACCCTTAGATGAATATACATTTTTCACTGTTCTATTCTCCCCCTTTGACATCAATGGGAAAGATGGGGAATCCGCATACAAAACTTCTATAAGCAAACAAAAACTTCAAACTGCATATGTACAAACTTGTTTCAACAACTTACAAAAAATTGGAAATTTCTACAAAATTGGTCTTCAACAGGTTCAAGCTTTTGTCCCAACCCTTCTTAAGACTCTCTAGAATGGTCATGTGACCACATAATAAATAATATTTCATCTCTGTAGATTCAAAGTTCACTGGATTGTTGAACACCATAGCATCTTGTGCTTCCTTCAAAGCATTCAACATAGTTTCCAACTTTAGACCAATTAGGCATCTAAGCTGACAAGCTCTTTCCACAACTCTGTCATTATCATTCTTCAAGCTCTTTATCTTGTCAAGTAGGGATATAATTTGACCTACTTGCTCTCCAATAGAAACAGTTAAAGGATCGAAGGCATCAAAAATAGCAACTAACTATTTCTCATGATCCTTAATCTTCTTCTCATTGTCCTTAGTAAGTTTAGACAAAGAAAAACATTACTTATAGATCTTTCCACCTTCATATAGTGTGCTTTGAAGATTCTTCAAACATGTAGCTAACAAAGATTTATCATTAGCTATCATTCCTTTCAACCTATTGAACCTTTTGTCATCAAATTCCTTTTGTACCTTGACCAAAGTTGACTTCTCAAGTGACTCAATATGAGTACTTACATAATTAGTAAGCTTCTTCAGCTTACCGAAGGAAGAACTAGATGGATCGTTAACATGGGTAGGCATGATCTTCTCCAGAATACCAGATGCAAGACTCAATAACTAATTGTCCTCAATGTGAGACTTTAGAATTTCTTCCCTAGCCTTAGCTTGTGCAAATGATTCAACTTTAATTTTATGAATTGGGGACAAAGTAGACAAATGAATAGGACCTTCTCCCAACTCAAGGTCAAATTCTTCCTGTTGCTCTTCCAGAAATTTCTTCACTGCCTCTATAGTGTCTCTTGCTTCCGTAGGAACTTCCTTAACTTTAACCTTCCTTTCCTCAACCATTGTTTCCTCAGCCACAAATTTTTGCTTGTCTTTTCAAATTTCAACTTCTTCAGCTGATATCTCCCTTTCTTCAACCGACACATCTTTAGGAGCTTCAGTCTCCATAGGTACTTCAACATGTACTTCAACATGTACTTCTTCAAAGAAAACATTAATTATGTTCTTTAATAAAACTTCCTTCAGAATTATTTCAGTTTCTTTTGCTACCTCTTCAGTCCTACCAATCATAAGCTCGTTTATTCTTTTTTTTTGTTGAATTGTCTTTTTTCTTCTTTTAGGATTGTCTTCATTTCCTCAATAGACATTACCAGAAATAGATTTGCAAGAATCCATTCTCTTAGTTGGTCTTCTTTAGTTCTGGTACTAACTCTCCTCATTTCCAAAATTTCATTCAATTCCTTAGGCAACTGTGTCATTATCTCAACCAAAATCATATTGAAATTGTTCAAATAATTTATTGTAGCCTCCTCAAGAACTCTTTGACCAATACCATCAAAGGTACCAAACACTTAACATAGGGGCTTAATATTACCATCCTTCATTATTCCTTTCTCAACTTCCTCTACAAACATACTTGGTTTGTCAGTTTTCACCTTCTTCTTTGCTTTCTCTTTTTCATCAGAGGGCTTGTCATTAGTGACTATTGTTTCTTGGGTGCCCCTATGCTTTATTTCTCTAACTTCATCATATTTTGTCTCTTCATCTTTTGAAATAGTTGCATACACTCTTGTGCTCCTATCCTTCTTCCTCTTACTGAATGCATTAACTTGATATTTTATATGTGTTGACTTCTTTGCATGACTGGATAGGGGTGCAGAGCTCCTTGTTGATCTAGTTTACGTAGAGGATGTTGCCAGACTAGTAGATTTATTTCTAGTGAGCTCTTTTTCAGCTTTATTTTGTTCTCTATTCCTTCTGGCTTCTCTCACAACTTCTTTAGATATACCCATGCTCTCTACAAATACTTCCACTTCTTTCCTTACTCTTTGGGCTATCATAGCTTTCTTCAATTGCTCATGTGTTTCCTTACTCTCTGCATATGTTCCAAACCTCTCTTCAGATGGATCCAAAGGCCTACTCAACAAATTTTGTGCATATAGTTCCAATATGCTCTGCTGAATTTCATAACCCATTGGCATAATCCAAACCATTCTAGGTTCTGCAGCTTCCATCAAGCATTGATCAATGTCAACCATAAAATAGATTGTGTCCTTGTACTTCTCCACAATATAAGTAAGAATTCTTTCTCTTGATTGCATCTCATTCTGAAATTTCTTGAAATATCCCTAGATAATATTTTTCCTTGTCTTAATATCACCAATTCCATAAAAGATATCTCTAATTTGATCAGCTATAGGCTTATCACTTTTCCAATGCACTTTCCCAACTCCTGAAACTTCATTCATGAAATAAAAGAATAGACATAGCAACAAATTACCATATTTAAAGGAATTCTTCTTATTTTTTTATCTTACCAAGATTATCCATAAGTTGACTTCAAAGAAATTCACATAAATCATACTCTAGATTCTCCTTCACCATTTGATATGTTGCATACATGGTTGTAGTGGATACATAATTTCTCAGCTGGAATGATATATCTTGTAACCAATGACCATCGTGGAAAATTTCACATCCAAAGAAATGATGTTATCAAATTTCATCGCTCTTATATCAAATACTAAATGAGTCACATCAATGATTGTCTAAGTCTTCACAGACTTCAAGATCAGCAATCCACCAAAAAAATTTAAACTTGTAACAATGCTTATGACTTCTTTTGTAATCTTGAAAGGTCAACTCAACCACATAAATTATGTCTGAACTCAAATCAAGATATATATAACCCATTTGATTTCATCAAACATGGGGAATTTCACAATCTACATGAATTTCTTCTCCTCTAGGGTTTTGAATTTGGGCTTAATATATAAATCCTCTCCAACAATATGATTGGAATACAAATTCAACAATTTCGATCTACCTAATTCCTCAATATTAGGATGAATGTATGCCCTAATATCTTCAATATGCAAGACACCGTACGAAATAGATGAAAATGCACCTAGAGGATTGGTCTCAACATATTTGAAAGGATGCCACTTGAATTTCAGATGAGGTTTATCCTTTACTTCAACTACCAATGTAGTAGCCATTTTCACAAATTCACAGGTTTACAATTTTTCCCAATAAATAACTTTTTTCCAAATTAGGGTTTGATCTTTGAATCACCTTCAAACTTGAATCCTCCCAAATTTCACCAAATTTTTCTTCAGATCTCTCCAAAATTCTTCTTCATGAAGGATAGAAATGACCTTTTATCATTCACACACCTAACCTGTTTGACACAATAAATGTTTTTTCCCTAACTCATCTGGATACCCTGTTTCCATATATTCTGAAAGATAACTCTTCTGTAGACCTTCAATTCTGCATAAACACTCTCTCCAACTACTCAACAACATTTGTAGATCATCGATGCAATCACTGCACTCATCCACATCCCAATGTCAATTACCAATAGGGGGTTTGAAGGATTTTCTTGACAACTCACCCTAGGCCAGAGGCTTTAATCTAATTCCTTGAGGAATTACTAGAAATTGATTTTGGTGCCGGCTTATTTCCTACAATAGAGGGACTCTTCTACACCCATGTCTTCTTCATCTGCTTCCTGATCTTATTTGTAGTGACTTTCCCTTTTCCTTTTTCATCCTTTTGATTTACCAGAATTCTTCTGCAAAATCTAGCAATATGACCAATTTTTTTGTAATTGTAGCACACCACATTTCATTCTCTAAACCAATTGTTCCACTGATTATATCTTGATTTGCATTGGTTAGCAATATGGAAAAATCTATTGCATGTATAATGCCTAACATCTCTATAAAAGTTGTTCATCAGTTTTCTACATTCATTTGAATTATGACCATACTTGTTGCAATTAAAAGCACTAACTAGAGAACGATGGACCACTTGAATTCATTCTACTTCTACATTGAGTCACCATATGACCAAATTTATTGCAAGTTACATAACAGTTACCATTAAATATTTGAGTATTAGGTTGTCTTACCAGATACCTTTTAGGTTGATTCATTTGATTTCCTTTTCTAAATCTCCTTTGTCTAGATCCAAAACATTCTCCTTTCTCATATCGAGGACCTCACTTGTCACCATTAGTCCTTTGAGTTTTAATCAGTACATCAAGCTTGGCTAAGCTACTATTGAACTTCTCCTTGATTCATTTTTTGTAGCAAGTTCATCTCTAAGATCATCAATCTTCTTTTCAAGCTCTTCTTCATTGTGTCTAGATTGTTCTAACTCAAGTTACAATTGAATGAATCCATCAGTAATTTGGATGGATTCTTCATATTTCTCTTTTAGGGATTGAGTAAGATTTTCTTAAATCTTCTTCCTTTCTTCAATCTCCTTGGCCATCCTCATCATAATAGATTCCATCTCATACTTCAGAATTGCATTATCCTTGGCAAAATTTTCACATTCTTCTATCTTTTCCTTCAGGGATTGACTCACTTGTTCATTTACAATGTGTTTATTGTCTTCATGCTTGATTTGATCGCATAGTTCCTTTCTCTTCTCCTTGGACTTATTGATTTTATCTTTCAATGACTCAATGAATCGGTTAGCATTCATGAGATTTTCTTATAATTCTAGACTTCATAATTTGATTGATCAAAATCATCTAGGGCCAGCATAAGTTGTTGTTGAAGAGTACCTAAATCCATTGAAACACTTTCCAAGATTTTCCTCAAGTTGTTAAACTTCTTCTGAGGAACTAAGGTCTGATACCAATTGTTTGAATCAAGGAACACTAAGAGCAAGGGTGAATCAGTGTTCTACAATTTTTAACTTTATTAATCTGATCCTTAAAGTATTGATAACATTCAACCAAAATAAAGATGCAAGAGCATAAGACAAATAACTACAACACCATAACACAAGGATTTTTACATGGAAACCCTGTTAGGGGAAAAAGCACAATGGAGGTCAATCCACAATATAGTCTAAGTAGGGAAAAGTTTAAGAAGCCTCCCCATCGGTGAAGGTGTAAAATCCTTGTGAATGTTGTATACTTCTTGATAAAAAAATTAATTTTAGTGGATTTTTTTTTCATTTTTCATGAAAAAAATAATCTCTATTGGTGAATCTTTTCTAATCGCTAGAAGTCTATGGAAAATCCTAGTGAAATTCAAGTTTTTTAAAACCACTAAAATATTTTCATTTTCGATTAAAATCTATTTTCAAACCAATAAAATATTTCCATTGGCTAATTAAACCTATTTGCAAACAAGGAAAAATAATTTTGTTGGCAATTAAAACTTTTTTTCAAACTAAAAAATAAAATTCATTTTCAAATGATTAAGAAAAAAAAATTAGCGAATAAAACATAATATCAAACTAATTAAAAAATGTAGTGGTGAAGTGTCAATGCAAATCAATATAACCATAACCATTCAATGAATTGTTGATGGATGGTTGTAGTTGCATTCTAGAAGTAAATCTCTAAAGCGATAGACTTGAAAATTGAGAACTCCAAAATAACACTAGAACTGTTAGCTTTTTTTTTTAGTTGGTAATATTATTTTTTATTGCATGAAAATAAAGATTACATCATTTGCCTCATTGCTTACTTTTCATCAACCATCCAAAAATCACCTACATCTATAGTAGTTTTTTTTCAAAAAGCATCTTAACATGCTTCATAACAGAAAAAGTAACCCTACCCAACTAAAACTAGTTCCACAACTATCTGTACCTACCTTACATATTTCAACAAGATTTTCAATCATTGTTTTACCCTTCCTACTATTCACACTATACAACTGTAATAGGGTTCAACCCCCAGAAAGCCAAAAATTTAGTACTATTCTGGCATTAATTCAGCAAAAACCCTACAAAAACTACAAATCAACAAGTGCTACCTGTTCATAAACAAATTTCCTTGTTTCTTTTCCCTTCATCTTCCACTTCCTCACATTCTGTCCTTTTTCTTTCATCTTTCACTTCCTCGCATTCTATCATTTTTCTTTCATGCACATTCCCTCCACTTTTTCCTATGCTTCCATGCGCTCTGCCTCTTTCCCCTATGCATTCAATTGTGCTATAATTGATTCCACCTTCATCATCTCTATAAAGAGCTTCAATGCTTGCTAGCCTAACCTTGCTTCTTCCCAGTATTGATTTTTAATCTCCTCCTTCGGCCAACACACGAAAGGGGTGCATCTTTCTACCCCTTCTAGTTCCACATTTTCAAAGCATTCTTGGTAGTGAAAAAATTCACTTGGAACTACCCATTCAAGTATTGATTCCAATCCTTCCAAGAAATCTCGATGCACAATCATCTCCATCACTTCTCTCACTGTGCTTGTCAATTCCCCTAAGTCCAAACCCCATGATATAATCAAGGAGTATACATCCATGTTAGTCTTGTATCTATGCCTTAGGTTTCCAAAGGATTTCCCCAAAATCATTTGCACACTTTGTACCAATCCCCTATCAGTGAATAAAAACATTCCCATTAATCTTTGGTTAAAAGTGTCACAAAAAAATGGGTTTAATTGCCTCCTTGAACATAGAGTGAAGTTGGCCTCCATTTGAAAACTATTGTAGCTACATCGCCAACACCACCACTCTTTCATACTTTATGTGTGCCTTCTTCTCCATGGAAAACCCTATTATTAACTTAGCTAATTGAGGGCTAAGAGGTAATAATTTTCCAAACTCTGCACATACTGATATTAATTACCCATCGATCGTCCAATCATGTCCACTGACTTGAATCTTCCTGCGATCTTGACTTCATAAATGCACCGTCCTTTCCACCTTTCCTATCTTAATTCACCAAAGTTGATGTTTTGGTGCTTTTCCTAACCTTAGTTGAAAGTCTTTCTTGGTCATCTTTGTAGCCGACGGGTCAGAGGTTTCAGAAACATTGAAACTTTAGACTTTGGTTCTAAGGTTCTATGTTTTAGTGACCACGCGACATTATGGACCATGACCATTCAATGAATTTTCTATGGATGACTATACTTGCATTCCAGAAGTATATCTCTCAAGCACTAGATTTGTGAATTGAAAACTTTAGATTTACACTAGAACTATTAGATGTGGACACATGGAGAGATCAAGGCTCATGATCATGGTAATCAACCCAATGGGTTGGATTTTAGTGATGAGCAATAGAAGAACTTAAGTGGAAGAAATATGCACATCCAGAAAGTTAATTTTAAAAGAGGGACTGCCTAGGAAGAACGTAGGACCAAGGCATAAAATATTAAGAATATTTTTCCAAAAGTAAATCTTTGAAGTAGTAGACTTACGAATTGAAACCTCTGGAATAATACTAGAACCATTAGATGTAGACATGTGGTGAGATCAAGGCTCATTTCTCTCTTTTCAATGCCTTGACGTATTACATTCACTTAATTGAAATTCTCAATATTTTGAACATCTGAAGCAATTGATTGGATAACTCATAGCTTTAATAAAACAAGATTTGTAATGATAGTGTTGATTGGAGTTTGGTGATTTTGACAGCTTGTCTTGCATGTAGCTACACATCAATCCAATTAAACATTTTAATTTACATGTAAGGCTTAAGATAAATGAATCGACTATGTTGGGTTTTTGGTTTATGCTAATTAGGCTAGTAGTGGCACTAGTGGCCCATAAATTATTAAATATGGTTAGTGATATTGGATAGTATCATAAGGGTTTTCATTTTTTTGGGTTAATAAGGATTTGGGAAGAAGATGTGGTATTATTAGGGATACTCTAAATTCTCCTCTCTAGTTATGTAGTTATAGAGCAAAGGACCAATTTCCTTCAAATTCAGAATGGGTGGAATCAGAAAGAAGTTGCTTTGGTTCACCTGACTTCTCAGATAGGTTTTGAACCAGGATAAGGAGCTCTGATGGACATAAGTGCTATCATGATGCATGGAGGTTGCAGGTAGAAAATGGGAGCAATTTTATTACCCCTCATCTTCTGCATGACTCTAGTTCTCAAAGGGGATAAGAACATTTTGTATCTTCACAACTCCCATTTCCCCAACATGGTTTTCCATGCAAGTTCTTTGCATTTACTTTTAGTGCCACATTTGTTCTACGTTCTCACCTATAGAAGCTTTGGAATCATGGATTTATTTTTATTGTCACATTTGTATTACATTGTCACCTGCAGAACCTTGGAAATTGGAATCAATTTGTAATCAATTGTCATGAGCAATAACTTGGAATAAATTGTGTCTATGTAAAGTGACTTATGTTATTCATACAAAACATGAGCTTTCCTACTCTACAACTACTCATCTTTAAATAGATATGTAATAATGTGACATTGTAATTTAGTTGTAATAAAATAAATGGTTGTGTTGTGTTAATCTTTGTTATAAATTTATAGTAAAGAGTTATTTTCTAAGTTTAGTGTCTATGAATCTATTCAAACAAATTTTTATTTTTCCTTTGAGAAATTAAGTATTATCTATTTATGAAATACTTACATGCAAATTTAAAAGTAAAACATAATGAAATACAAATGAAAAAACACAGTTTCCATCAAATTGACAAAAAAACACTATAAACACTAAAGTTGTCACTCTTGTTAGGGTTTACCAAAATTTTATTGATTTCTAATTTGTCATTGACCTTCTCCCCTAGTTCTTAGTATCATTATTATTTTTATTAAGTCCTTTGAAACATTAAGTTACCGACCCCTTGGCCTTGATGTCAATCCTAGTGCATTAAAATTTAAAAGAACTTTAAAACACATGTTTATTAGTTATATCATAATTCATAAATTAATCAATTGTTCGATGAACATTTGATGTATGGTTGTAGTTGCATTCCAGAATGAAATGCACTAAGTGCTAGTCATACGAAACTTAAACCTCTAAAATTACCCTTTAACCATTACATTTACAATGATCAACGGTTTAGAATGTTCTACCAATGCAAGACTAAATGGCTAGTGCAACAAGATTTGTAACGATTTCATATTGTTTGAACTTTGAGTGGCACTGGCGATTTTGAAAATTGACAACTTGTTAGCTTGAGGTACATTTTGTATGTAGCAAGGATGACAGAGTCGAGACGTCAATAAAATTAAAAATGTAAATAAATGTGGGGCTTAAGTTACACAAATAGATTAAAATTTAAGTTGGTTTTCTGGTTTGGGTGAATCATGATTATGAATCATGATTATACCTAGCCTCACATGTGACATGTGTGAGGTGTACATAGGGACCAAACTGGTAGTGGCACTATTGGTGGTACTATTACAAATAAATAAGGATAGTGTGCACAACTGAAAATTGAAATCATTCATTGAAGGCTAGAGGGTTTACTATTGAGTGCAATGTTGAAATTATCATAAGGTTTTTAATTTTGTAGGGTTAATAAGGAATACGATTTAGGAAGAAGATGATTTGGCATTATTGGGGATACTCTAAATCCTCCTGCCTATAGTTATGTAGTTACAGAGTAAAATACCAATTACCTTCAAGTTTGGAATGGGTGGAATTGGAAAGAAGTTGATTTGGTTCACCTGACTTCTCAGACAAGTTTTGAGCCAAGATGAGGAGCTCTAATGGAGATAAGTTCTCTCCTTGTGCATGGAAGCTACAAGTAGAAGATAGGAGCAATTTTACAACCCCTCATCTTTTGCTTTAATCTAATTTTCAAAGGGGAGAAGTAAATTTTATATCTTCATAGCTCACATTTCCCCAGTTTGATTAGTTCACCTTTCCCCATGCATTTATTTTTAGACACCATGGCTGATCCCGCAAGTCCCATCCATTTATTTTTAGAGTCCATGGTTGAACCAACAAGTCCCATTTATTTTCAAACACACATGTATTGCATTTACGTTTTCACCAGTGGTTCAGCAAAAGCTTGGTGCTTGCGCTTACATTTTTATTTGTACGATGTAATAATGTGGCATTGTAATTCAATTGTAATAAAATAAATGGTTGTGTTATTAATTTGATATTGTAATTCCTTTTATTAAGTCCTTTCCAATGTTAAGTGTTATTGTGCTATTAATGGTTGTGCTATTAATGTGACATTGTAATTCCTTTTATTAAGTCCTTTGCAATTGCAATGTTAAGTGTTATTGTGCTTAGTGCTATTAATGTGATATTGTAATTCATTTTATAAAGGCCTTAATGTCCATCTGAGCACATTAATGGTTAAAAATTAAAAAACTTTAAAACTCATGTTTATTATTATATCATAAATTACTCAATCGTTCAATGAAAATTTGATGTATGGTTGTAGACTCAAAATAAGGGAGCAAAGCAAGCTTAGTCACTAGTCCTGTAAGTTTTATAACCATGTGACATGTCGCATTGTCATGAAGTTCTAATTTTCATAATTACCTGATTCCCTGAATTGGTTCACTTTGTTGAGTAACTTAAGTTCATGCATATGTAACCTTTGAGTTACGGTGTGTGGATTTAGTCGTTGGGTCAAAGGTTTTAAAAAATTTGAAACTTCAGACTTTGGTTTTAAGGCTCCAAGTTTCAGTGACCACACAAAATTATGGACTTATCTTTCCTTTCAAAGGCACCATCATCTGACATCTCATTGAATGCTATGTAGGAATAAACTTGAGTTGTCTTCTCAAGATTTTCCAAAAGCATGCAGGTTTAAAGGCTATATTTTTGAGGAATGAAATTGAATGTTGCATTTAAAGCACGTCGTATCAAAAATACCAACATAAGTGGGTGGTGAAATTCTACTCAGACATTTAGCCTACATTCTCATTATTTGTCAAGGCCAATACTTCTCAAGTGAAAACATTATTTTTACTCATAATTTTAGCCTACATTCTTGTTCTTTTCCAAGGCAAGTACTTCTTAGAATCTCATGTGCAAACATTCATTCTTCGTGAATTTGTGCTCATACAGAGTGAACATTGGGTCGACATAAGGGATACAACAAGGACCTTTTAAGTAAGAATTTTGGGCATTCCTGGAGAGGGATAAAAAGTCTGAGCTAGATATAAAACTCTTAGAAAGTAGGCTAGCTCACATTGGAGGGTTTCCAGAAGTTGTGTTGAGTGTGGACCTGATAAGTGCATGTGTGTCACTTCTCGCTCTAATACTTATTTTTGGCTTTGTGTGGGTTTGAAATATGATTGGATGTGTGTGGTAGAATACATAATGAATACTATGGTATTTTTGGTGTGACGAAATATGAAATGTTGCTTTAATTTAAAAAAAGTTGAATGCATAGTATGTAGAATTATTTTGAATATGATGAAAATGGAAGATGTTATTTAAATTCACAAGTTCTAATGTTTTTGATTTATATATTTATGTGGATTCTAATCTATTCATGTGTGCTTGAGGGTATTCAGTTGCAGGTCGTCGAAGACCAAGGGTTTGGCTAAGGAGAGAAGGTTAGCTTCTTAGAAGGGTACAACAAGAACGAACTCTCGCCTACACACACACACACGTAATGCCATTTAAATGCTTGTAGTTTTAATTTAATTGGATGCATAATTGTGTGTTTTTTTTAGTGTTTATTTAATTTTATGAAGTGGAAATAATTGAAGGTAATTTAGTGTAAATAATTTTATATGTAATTAAATTCACATGCTTTGTTGAGTAAAACAATTGTCAAAAACTAAATATTAGTTGGTAAATTGTTATTTACATTAGAAGTGTAATATTTTATTTATAATAAGTGGTATTTATTTGCGTATTTATTTTTAAATAAATAGTTGTTTTGAAATCAAAAGTTAAATTCTAGAGATGAAAAAGAATCATCGGGAAGAAAAATACATTGGTTGAAATGAGATTTATTGTATTAAATTATCAATAAATAGCATGAAAAGAAATTGTGCTATAGAAAACTAGCCCCTTGTCATTTTCATGGCCTTTTAGGTCTTGTCTCATGGTGTTGGAACTATGTTCCTTTGATTTTATGATGTATCATGGCTTGAACATGCTTATTTAGGTACTAAAACTCAAAGAACAATGTTTTTTGAAGGTGTTGTGAAGTGTTGTAAGACAATTCTACATTCTTCTAAACTCTATTTAGTGTAATTCACCTAAAAACTATGTTTCCACTCATCAACAAGTCCTATTTTGAAGTGTTGTAAAGTATTGTAACACCCTTCTCACGCCCTCATATGGTTATATTAAGTGCATTTTTAGATCTTATCCTGACAAATAACATTAAACACAAAAAATTTCCCAACTCATGGTTTTAGGTCCTAGGTGGGACCCATTCACCATGGGTGGTGAATGAGTCCGCCTTGGCCCCAAATTCAAAATATTTCAAATTTCCTTTTGGGATTTTATTCAAAATCACTTCATATCGGCTTGTAATGAGGTATTAATGGATAGTAAGGCACAAAAATTGTATAAATAAGTGATTTTCACCTCATTTCAACCTCCATTCATCAAGATTCATTTTTCCACCTATACATTTGAGCATTCAAGTGATCAAGCATTCTACATCATCAATTGAAGCACTTTTCAAGCACTTTGAAGTAGTCATTGACACTACTTCAGATTTGCATATTCAAGGATCTTGGTAAGTTGGTAACACTTTCATGTTGTTCATTTATTAGTTCCTTTACATTTCTATTGGGTTTCATTACCAAAGTGGGGTTTGACCAAGGAAAACCCATATTTGCTAACCCTCCAACATTTTTCCCCTTTTGCATGTGTATTTGCTACAGTTTTTTTGTAGATTTAATAGGTTTAAAGGTGTTGAAAAGTGGAAATCAAGTCAAATAGGCTATTCAATTCAACTTATCATCCTTTCAAGTATTTTGAGTATTTTCTATCTGTTTCCTGCATAACTGACTTCAACAACCCGACATTCAGACATCTCTAAATCTGGTGTTACAGAGTTGTCTTCTGATTTTCCAAAATATTAGGGAGGACTAATTCACCACCCTTGGTAAATGAGTCCCATTTGAAATATGAAAATATGTATTTTGTCAGATTTTGGATCCCGACTATCAAAAATTAGTTCCTGACACTTTTTCAATAGTTGGAGGACTAATTCACCACCCTTGGTGAATGAGTCCCACTGTGAAAATTCAATAAAATCCATCAGCATCCAGAACACTCCAAAATCATACTACTTCATCCAAGTGCACTCATATTTACCCTTGTACCTTTTTCTTTGCATATTTATTTCAATTTATTCTTTCTAAATAGTTATTTGCATATCACAGTGTGTTTTCAAACAAAGCATAAATCTTAGTCCTACATTCGTTTTCAGTCATTTAGATTAATATATTGCATTCAATTAAGTTCATTTACATCATTAAATATTGAACACATCCTAATTTGAATGTTACATTTGTATTTTGAGACCTAAATCTCTCTCTTTCTAGATGAGAAACCCTAGGAAGAGAGCCAAGCATCTCAGGTTCCCAAAATCTATTCATAGATTCTAGAGATCTCCTCATCATCATCATCATCATCATCATCAGGATTAATCATGATGGGAGGATGAAGGGTAATTTACAATGAAGGATGTATAAGGAGTTGTGGTTGTTGTATCAGATCATTTTGTTGTGATTGTTGTAGTGTTATTTCATGTGGCGGGTTAGGAGGAAGAGGGTGACTAGTTATTGTTTTGGTTAAGGTGGTAGTTGATTTTCCTTTTTTTCTTCCATTTGTGACTGACGAGAAAGGATACAATGATGATTCCTATGCTCCCTAGCACCACAATTTGGTTTAATTCTATTTTGAAGTTGTTGAGGTGTAAGAGTGAACTGATCCACCATAGGCTCCTTGGCTTCCTGAGGAGGAGGAATGGAAGGAACAGAAGGAGATGGTTCAATCACTTTCTCTTTGGATTTATAAAATTGTTTAATGTGAGGAGGCATGATGGGGTTGTTTTCATTATCTCTTAGGAATTTAGATGATGAGGGTGAAGTGTTAATTTTTGGTTGGTCATGAGGTTGCATTGTTTGTTCATGTTTGGATTCAGGTTGAAGTAATGTCTCATCTATGATAGCAGTATTGGGAGTGGATAGGGACATCGGGCGAAGAGAAAATTTAGCTATTTGTTTGGCTTTGAACTTTTGATAGGCTATGAAAAGGAAGTCTTTGTGAGGGGTTATGGGTTTCATAGGTTCAGGCCAAAAGGCTTCTAAGGAAACATTACCTTTAGAAGATAATGGATTCAAAACACTATGGTGTATGGTAAATATCGCATTGTCATGCGTAAACTTCAAACATTTATGAACAAATGAAGGGACAAATTTCATCAGACAAAGCCAAGGATGACCTAGCCACAAATGAAACTGATGTGATTGTGGAATGATAGAAAATGTTACATCCAATGTCTTAGGTCCTATTTGTAATGGGAGTACAATCGATCCAATTGTAGTGTACACAAAACTAGTATTTTTTTTAATCCATGTGGTTGGTTTATCATAATCATCTTGATAAAGCTCATGTAATACTAAAAATTCTTCCATGATCACATTATCACCATAGGCAGGATCTATTAATATCCCATTTGTGGGCTTATCATAGATGTGGCCGGCTATGTAAAGAGGACCGTCAGGAAGCTTTTTAAGTATATCATGACAAGAAAAAGTAATATCAAGAGATTTTTTGGTTGGGCCCTTACAAGGGACATCATCTATCGTACCCAAAAGTTCATCCAAAGGATTAACACAGGTAACAGTTGGAGTAAGATCATGTTGTTCAATATTTGTATCAATATTCATCACATGAGTTTTCAAAGGTTCACTAGATTTGAAAAATGAAACAATGTGTTTAGGCATGGGGTTGGTAGAAATTTGTAAATTATGCTCAGGGGGTGCAACAAAGTTATTTCCTTGATCATTAACACCTGCAATGGACAAACAACTAGAATCAATGAGGTCTTGAACTAAGTGTTTGAGATGCCTACATTGTTTTGTGCCATGTCCATTTCAGCAATGAAAATGACAATAGGCATTTGGTTTAAAGGTGGGGGGTAAAGGCTTGGTAGTACCAAGTGGTTTAACGATAGGAAAAGTGATCATCTATTGTTGTAGTAGTTGATTCATCATGTTATTGAGAGTATCAAGTAAGGAGGTAAACTATCTCTTCGAGTCCCCATAGGTAAAGGGAACTACTACTTTAATAGTAGCCACTTGATTAGGCACTAGTTGAGTTGGTTGTGGGGGAGGTGGACTGAACTATAAGAATTCTTTTTTTGGTTTTCAAAAGTTTTCCATGTTTTTTTGGTTGCTTTTTTCAAACCTTTTAGCTTGGCTAGAAGTGGACTTTGAATTATGACTAGTAACCGAGTTGTGATAGTCACAAAGGGTTGTCCATAAACACATGAATGAAGGAAATTTCATCATGGTTAACTTATCTTGAAGGTATGTGTGCAAGTTTTAAATAAACATATTTTGGAGATGTGAATCAAGAATCTTGACATCGACTTGAGCATACAATGACTAATAACATCAAATGAAATCAATTACGTTTTCATCTACATTTTGTTTACATCTCATTAAATCATCCATTGTATTTTTGGGAGTCATATGTATGGAATTGGAAATGACTTATAAAGGCATCAAAAAGTTCATTAAATGATCTAATGGAATGATTAGGTAAGTTTGAAAACCACTCTAAGGAAGTGTCCTTTAAGGTCCTAAGAAATAGTTTAGCTAGCAGTTTACTGTGAAGGACAAAAATCACTACACAAGATTGTATAGGCATTGACATGATTAGTAGGGTCTCCTTTACCTCTATACTTCTCAAACCTATGCATCTCAATTCCTTGTGGTATCATTGTTCTTAATATTTCCAAAGATAAAGGACTACTATGAACATACTATAAGAACATACCATAAGCCAAATTCAAAATGCTTCCCCCACATAGTATAAGGACAAAAATCACTGCACAAGGTTGTATAGGCATTAACAATAGGGCACCAAACACTCATACAAATACCACAAGAGATGGGCTAGATGCAAATGCAATGTAATATAGGAGTAAAATGCAAAGAATAGAAATATAAACCAGAATAGAAAAGAAACAACTAAAAATTGAAATGCAATAAATGCCCAGAAAATGCCTAAAAAATGTAGTTTAAAATGTGCAAGTGAAATGATTCACCTAGGGTGGTGAATGAGTCAAGGGATGATATTTTTAGGTTTTTTTCAAAAAAATTAAGGTGATTTCTATGTGTTTTAGATGCAAAATGAAGGTGCAAATGCATAATTTTTGTTTTTATAATGTTTTGGGATGCAAAAATGAAATCTAAATGAGATATTCACTAATGCAACTTTATGATTCATAGGATGCAAGAGCAATGCAAAAATTTAATGCAAATACTAATGATATGAGTCCTAGGATGTAAATGCACAATGCATATCAAAAAGAGAATCTGTTCAAAATGAAAGTTCACCAAAATGAACCAATAATTTTAATGTTGTTCTATGTGCTTCTCTTGCACTCTTAGGGTTTTTCACCTAAAAGGAGAGAGATAGAACCTTAAAATTGTTGTGGCTCACTCAAACTAGGGTATGCAAGATGAAATTGACACTAAATCCCAAGATCTAAATGCAACTAGAAGATGAAATTGATTGATTATTAATGTAAAACTAATAAAATATGCAATGTTTGAAAACACAATGAGGTATGCAAAAATGAACTAAAAACATAAACAAATGCAAAAAAAATTGAATGAGGCTAAATAGAGTGCACCTGGAAGTTTAATGTTTATCTTGGAAGGTTTTGGAAACTAGAAAAAATCAATGTTCATCACCAGTGGGACTCATTCACCAATGATGGTGAATCAGTCCTCCTACTAGTAAAATGAGCTAAAACTACTTTCTAGCTGTTGGGAACTTAATTTTGACAAATAAACTATTCTAGCCTACAAGTGGGACTCATTGGCCACTAATGGTGAATTATTCCTCCAAAAAATTTCAAATTCAAGAGTCAAGCCTATGGGTCCAAACTTGCACTTGTCTTCTTATCGGGTTGACAGAGTCAAATCTGTAGAAAACGGGTTGTATGATGTCTCCAAGCTTGAATTAGGGTTTGGTCGAACTGAAACACTTTGATGACTTGTTGAACACTTTTCAACACCATTTTCCTTGAAAAATCTACCTACAAGACCTGCAAACACACATTACAAGAGGGAAAAAATGGTTAAGGGTTATAGTATAGGGATTTGCCATGGTCAAATCCCACTTTGGTAATCAAAACCTTCATAAAGAAATGAAATGGAAACAAGAAATAAATTATGAATAAACAACATGAAAGTGTCCTAAACTCACCAAAACCTTATTGAAGAAGTCTGAAGATATGTCAATGGATGCTCCAAGGTGCTTGATAATTGCTTGATTGTATGATGCTTTGATGGATTGAGTCTAATTGAATGCTTGATGAACTAGTGAAAGAATGGGGGTTGAAATGGATGGAAAAACACTTATTTATACACACTTATGCCCTAATTACCCAAGAATACAACATCATGGGCTGACATAAGGTCTTAATGAATAAAAACCTGAAAGAAATTTTTAATTATTTTGAATTTGGAGCCAAGAGGGACTCATTCACCACCCATGGAGAATGGGTCCCACATTCAAGTTTGAATTAAAAAATACATTTAATTAAGGCTTATGAGTGAATATAGGGGCCAAATAAAGCATAAGCAAGGTGTAAATAGTGATAACAAGCCTAGAAAAGCATGAAAGCTTGTTACAAGAATTTAAAAAACTTTAGAATAGGACTTGGTAAAGGATAAAAGGTTATTTTTAGATGAATTATAATGAGAAGAGAGTAGAAAAGTGGACATTTTTGTTACAACACTTCACAACACCTTCACAAGACACCATAATTTGAATATTTAGGACCTAATGTGAATTTTTAAGTTACATTGCAACATTAAGTCGAAGCAAAATAGATCAAGAATCATGAGAGAAAGACCTAAATAACCATGAAAATTTTAAAGATCCATTTTTCTATGGTACGGGTAGACATTTTCATACTTAAGGAAACTCCATTAGATGTTTTTTTTTACAATTGGAGCCAATTTATTAATCCCAACCATAAAGCCACTATTCTTTGGTTTGAGAATGAAGCAATTCATGCAATTCTCATTGAAAGCCACCTAAAACACCATGAAACTTCCCCTAATAAAATTAAAATGAATCTCTCTCAAACCGACCAGTGAAAATGGTATTTAAAACATGGGAGTGGACAATTTGGTTTGGAGGATATATGGAGAATACTTTTAGCTTTGGAACTTGGGAGCTATAAACATAGCCCATAGGGACAAGCTAGACATATAGGGAACAACATGATTTCTATGGGAAACTTATGAACATAAACACTAGACTACAATGAACCATCTCATAATTTCGCTACAATTCCTTATCAAGGTTTACCATGGGACATAATTGGTCCTTGAAGTTACAATATCAAAATCTTATCTACGACACATTGAATTGGTATGTACAAGATGGAGTCAAGGACAAATTATGGATTGATTGACAGAATGGAAAGAACAAAGAGACTAGAAAAAAAAAAAGAGTTTGGATTAGTACTCATACCAAAAAATAATCGCTAAGAACCATCTAAGAGCTACCCAAGCAAGCCACTAATTGATCAATCCCTACATTAGCCATTACCTCAATATATTTGTAGCAAATGAAAAGCCAATCTCTAAATTTCACAATTTTAGGGCTAATCTATTCTTGAGCCCGAGACAATATTTTTATAGCCTTTTGATGAAACTATTGGCTATGAGTTAAAATTTATTTTCAGACGTAGGGCAAGGAGTTTTTTGACTTCTTGAAATTTGTTTTTTCTTTGTGTAACATATAAAAAAGTACCTCTTTCTTGACATGGGAATAATTCATGATAAATTGGACTTAATAAGGCCTTGATATAGTGTTTTGAGGCATTTTATGCATCCACACTAGGTTTTGGACCCTTGGAAATTGAAAAACATGCTTTTATCAATGTCTTGTAAAGGTGTTGTAAAGTGTTGTAAAGGACTTTCAGGATTTTCTAGACTTAATGAACTCATTTCTCCCTAATTCAAAATTATAAAATGTGTTTAATAACATTATCACATCAATCTAGAAGGCTTGTAAAATAAACTTAGTGTTAGACTAGTGTTGTAATGTGTTTTATACATTCACATTACTCCTTGTGCCTTCCTAGGGTATGTGGACCTCATTTTAGTGTTGTAAAGTGCACTTAATCACACTTTCACATTGAATTCTACATCCCAAGCCTTAGTTGACCTTCACATCATCATTAATAGGCCCATATTAACCCATATTGTGCATCCCAAGGCAATATTTGATAAAATACCATACAAAGCTACAATTTAAACCTAATTTCCTTATCTCCTCGCATCTTAGCTATCAAAATGGCCCCTGTGGGACACATTCGCCATCCATGGTGAATTAGTCCCATCTAGATGGGACCCATTCTCAATGGGTGGCGACTGAGTCCCATTTGGCCCAATTTTGACCTTTGAGTAGGAAAATTTGAAATTTAAGTTTATTATTTCCACATGTCAACCTTAGGGATCCATTTCAGGCTAATAAGGTGTATTTTCTATAAAATAAACTCTCTAAGCCCTAATTTACAACTCCTAACTCATTTTCACATTCATTCTTCATTATCCATCCATCATTCTTCCATTTCAAGTCAAGTAACTTAGGGTTTCATCATTTCAAGTCACCAAGATATCAATTTTCAAACATTCAACTGTAGATTCTTCATGGTTTTTTGCAAAATTTCAAGATCAAACATCATGGAAAGGTAATAAACTTCATTATTTCATGTTTCATTACATTATATAATCATTTTTGTTTAATTACCTAAAAGGGGTTTGACCAAGGTGAACCCCCATGCCCTAAGATTCAATATTTCTCCTTCTTGTCTTGTGTGTTTGTAGATTTAGGTCTCTTAGAAGCTTGAAAATAATTAAGAATCAAGTTGAAAATTTATTTAAGTCTTCTCCTAATTTTTAAAGGAAAAATTTCCATCAAAATTCACTTTAAAACCTATAAATCAAAGTTCCAGAAGTGGACATCTGTAGAGAATTGAAGTGCAAACCGAGAGCTCTAGATTCTACCTTTGAATATTCAAAAATTAAAAATTGGACTCATTCACCATGGGTAGTGAATGAGTCCCACTTCAAGTTCATATTTTATTCTTATGCTTTTTTAGATACCCTTTTGTCTGAAATAGGTTCCAACAAAGTTTTGCAGAATTGGGACTGATTTGTCCAAAATGGTGAATGAGTCCCACCAGACCTAGAAATCAGAATTAGCAGCATTCCATATGTCATTTCCTATCTATTTGAAGATTTCAAGTGCACTTCTTCAATTTCTTTCAATTCTATTACAGTTTGCACTCATTTCTAGGTGTTTTGGTATTACACAATGTGTTTTCAAACAAGCTACATTTCTTAGGTTTTGCATACTTAATCAATTAATTTCATCATGTAGCTGCATCTAGATCATTGTATTTAGTCATAATTCCATCATATAATCCTTTATTTGAATGAACCACATTGATTTTGAGTGAGGTTTATCACTCTCCTTTTGGGTGAAACATCCTAAGAGCACAAGAGTAGCCTCTAAACCTCATTCCCAGAAATATATGGTAAAATTTACATGAGAACCAAAAAAATTCATTTAATATATACTAATATAATAATGTAACCACACAAAATAATGACCTAACCCCATACAAGTTCCAAACACTAAAACTCATAGTGACTTACCTCATGTTTTTCCACAAATTGTGTTATGTTGTCAATGATGTCAATGAAAAAAATGGGAAGAGTTTCGAGGAAAATTTTGAAAAACCCCACCATAATAGAAACTCTTTTAAATGAGGAAAAATAAAACCAATGTCCCTACAACTACTACAATCTATTCATAGTAAACAAAAAGTGGGATCTGAAAATATCGGGGTTCTAGGGCTATGCATATTCTTGATCTTGAGAGAAGATTTCACATGTGATGGGATTGTTTGATTCAATATTATAGATGTTTGCACCTTTTTAAATGAAAATTTTAAATGTTTCAACTGCTTCATATTATTTTTTAGTGGGAATATTTTTCTTAGGCATGAGACAATTTCGATGGTTTATGCCCACAATATATAGCTTATCATCTGATTATATTTTATCCAATTGATAATTTTACAATTAGTAAGAAGGATGATTTTGGATTCACTTTTATTTGTTGTTTTGTGATGATTCTTGTATGCAAGTTTAAGTACCTATAAATTGTTTATTTAACTGAATTAACCCCCAAACAAAAGGAATATAATACATTACATATATGTAATGAGGTTTCCTCCTTTTCCTACCTTTGTTTATGTTCCCCATTACGGATTGGGTCCATAGGGGAACCTTGGATCTTGGCACCCAATCATGGAATGCCAAGTTTCTTTATTGTATAGATCCTTACCATGCTTCCCTAATTTTCCCTCTAGAACCTAAACATCCAAGAGGACCTTGGTCTCTTGTACCAAGTTCATTCCCGAACCCTTTCCTTATAGACCTTTTTTCTCTTGTTCCCTTGAATATTGGGTCCCCACTATCCCTTAAGTCCATGGGGGAACTTCAAACCCTTACACTGTGTTCCAAGTTTCATGTCCCTTTTGGATCCCATCCTAGGCTTGATTTCATCCTTTCATCTTGTCCTAAATTTTAGTTTTCATTTTGGAGACAATTACCAACTCACTACCTCAATAGTTCCTATTTCAATTTTTCTCCCTAGGTCTAACCCTCGACACTTCCATTCTCTTGGACCTTGCAAGATCTTATCTATTTTTACAAAGGATATACATCTACCTTTGCATTAGAAACTTCAAAAAGATATCAATCTAAAAATAGAGTAAATATCATTTTCTATTTTTATCAAGATGGTTAGGTAATTATAGGATCAGAAAAATGTCAACAAAAAAATGAAATTCATGACACTTAAATAAATTGAAGCATGTAGATGGAAGAAAAAAAAGGAAAATAAATAGTAAAACAAAGATTCTATAAATGAATAACATTGAAGGATCAAATGATATGACTATTGAGGAGAAGAACATTTATGAGACCAATATGGATAAGATGAATCTAGATCATGAAAATGTGGAAGAGTTCAAAAATATAGAAAATGAGGTTATACAAATAAATCCAAGCATGTCCTAAAATTCACTTAATGATATTGATATTATTTACTTAAATGAAATGAAGATCTAATTTTTCTTACTAAAAATATGGAAACATGATATTAAAGTGAAATCCTTTCTATGAGTGGAAATATTTTTTTCTTAAAAACAAAAAAATTCAAGAATATCTTAGGTAATCCTTACAGTAAGATTTACTAGAGACAAATTAGAATCCATCCAAATAGAGTATATAAACTATTTTTAATAAAAAAGTATAGGATTTCAATGTCATGTCATAATGTAGATAATAAAAATAAAAATAATGTTAAACCTAATGAAAAATTATGTATTTTGGTAAAAATTAAAAAGGAAGATGAAAAATTGAAATAATTCATGTATAATTTTATTAATTCTACTGATTTTATTAGAAATGAAGAGCCATTCTAATGCTAAAACAACTTTTTTAGTTGATAAATACTTTTAAATTTCAAAGTAACGATAAGCAAGTAAAGTTAATTTTTGAATATGAATTCTAAAATCTAGAGAAGAATTGCAAAGAGAATAGAAAATACTAAAAATAATTCAATCAAATAATATTATACTTTTAGTGGTATATTCTTAAAATAACTTTTAATGGTATATCTTTTCTTTAATGAAAAAATATTGATATGATAATACATGGGTATCACCTAATTTTGGATATGTTTTAAAATTAAGAGAGATAAAAAAAATTATAATCCTTATCCAAAACATCTATTAGATATTAGATATTTCAAAAAAAAATTAACAAATAAAACTAAGTGGTTTAATATTAAAAAGTATTAGCACAAGTCAAAAATCAACTAAAAATGCAAACTTTGATATGTGGAAATTATTTGAAACAAAAAATATCTTGTTATTGTAAAACTCATGTTCAATTTTATTAATTAGCCTATAGGCTATTTATGTCAGCTTTGCCCAAAATTTTCGTCAGCCTAGCCGTTTTTCAACTTTTTCGGTGTTGGGGAAAACTCGGTAGATGGGTTATAGTTTCCTCAGATTTTTGTTAGCCCTACTAGTTTAAGTTGTTGGACTTGGGTCTCTATTTCCGTGTAAAAGGTGGCGAGTGTTTGGCATGACAATAGAGGAGTCTGGTGAAATGACAAAAGTGTAGAGGAGGCGAACAAAATGTCATTAACATTGATTGTAGTATGGTTTCCATCTAGTGGTGATGGTGCAAGTATCATCTGTTTTAAAGTCTTTAGAAATCAAAAGTAATGTTTACGTAGTTATTGAAAACGTATTGTTCTATGTCATTTTGAGGGTTTATGTTTTTGTTGAAGGTATCTATGAGTGCAAAGGGAAAGCTTCTATGAAGGTGCAAGTATGTTGAATGACTGTGCAATTTCTGTGAAGGTGGTTGAAGGTTATCTTCTATTTTTTTGCATGCGTTGATGGTTGCAAAAGGTGTGGGTTCTGATAATTTTGTGGTGTTCTTTTGTAAGTCGTTGAGAAAGAACAAAGGAAAGAGGAAGCAAGCAGGAAGGGGTGTTATTGAAGGAAGTGGGAAGAGGTGCATCTCATATGGGTTATTCTTGAAAGAAATATTGTTTCATTGTGTTGATTGTTGTTGGAAAGACTGTATAGTTTTTTGGGTTTTGCATGTCAGTGACTATTGGTTATATTGTTCCATTTATATCTTCGATTCTGTGTGAATGGTTGGAAAATAGTTAATCTATTGTTTTTTTGGTGAATCTCCAAATTGAGATTTCTTGTGTTTTGTGGGTTTTCACATGTGGGTGAGTGTTGGAAATATTGTTTCATTTATGGCTTTTGTTTGTGTGAATGGCTAGAAAATAGTTAATCTACTATGTTTTTGGTGAATTTCCCCATCTGGGTTACCATTGAAAACAATATTGATTCATTTAGGGTTCGTCTTTTCATGGTGAAGGTTTTGAGTTGGTCTGTTACTGAGAGCTTTCTGTGTTTTGTGGTTTTTGTATGCATGAGCCACTATTGGAAGACATTTTTTTGTGCTTAATGGTTTCAACCCAATGAAATAGTTAATGTTATGTGTGTTGCATTGTTTTATGGTATATTGTTGCATTTTTGATAGGGTTCTATTCACTAAGAACATTGTAAATAAGATAAAAAGAACATTCTCTTTAGAACAACTCATAGATAGTTGTAAATTTTGAATTGTGTAAATTCATATATGCATAGATATCCAACACATGAACCAATATCTACACACCTATGTACCAGGAAGTTGTGTAACATAGGGAAATATCAATTGCATGCATGCATATTTATGTATATGCATATGTAAATGGACACATACATAAAACTATGTCCACAAGTAGATATATGAGTAGGTGTAGATAGCAATACTCTGTTCACAATAATATTGTTTGATATATGGTTCGACATTTGTAGACATATTTTTGTATGCATTTGGCACTGTGAATTTTAGTGTTTTGTACATTTGGCAATCTAGGTGAGTGTGGATAACAATATTGTTTCCTTCACATCTTTTGTTTTGTGGTGATGGTTGGAATGGAGTGAAATAGTTAATTTTATGTACTCCATGTTGTTTTGTATAAGGGATTGTTCACTGTAGGTTTGTGCATTACGCTATATTGTTCTGTTTATGGCTTCCATTTATCATTGGTGTTATTACGGCCATGCTAGTACATGCAAAGCATACATCAATTAATGTTGATGTGAACCAATGTTTAATTTTTGCAACCTTCTCTATCCACGTGGCCCAAAAAACACCACCCTATTCCTAAAGTAGCTAACAACTACCTCCACCACCTTTTTCACAGTAATTGGAAGGCCAAAAAACTAGGAGGCCGAGCAAAAATCATGAAAAAAATGTTAAGTTATCCACCACTATATTTGTATATGTATATATATATGTATATATCTGTATATATGTATATGTATATATGCATATGTGTGTGTATACATATATATGCATAAATATACTGGCAAGGCTAATGAAAATCTCAACCAAACTACAACCCATCTACCAAGTCTACCCCAGCACCAGAAAAAAGGAAAAATGGTGAGGCTAACAAAAATTCCAAGCAAAGTTGACACAAGTAGAACCTAAGCTAGAGAACAATAATCAATAATACCTAATGTAACCAAACATAGAATGGACAATATTAATTATTTTATTCTATTCCAACCATAGCCAAATAACGAAAGCCATAAATCAAACAACATTGGTTTCAATAGCCATCTAGATGCAAAAAGCCATAATATGGCCCAAGCTATACAATAAGAATTAACCAAACCTTCATAGCCTTAACAATTTTAATCTTACATATATATATTAATAGTAAAAAATCCCTAGCAAAGTTGATAGAAGTATAGCCTAAGCTAGAGAACAATAATCAATAATACCTAATGTAACCAAACATAGAATCAACAACATTAATTGTTTTATCCTATTCCAACCATAAGTAGAAAATGAAAGGCATAATGAAGCAACATTACTTTCAACAGCCACCCGCAAGGAGTAAGCCAAAATATAGCCTAATCTATACAATAACAATTGACAAAAACTCCATAGCCATTACAATTTTATCTTGTTGCAAACATAGCTACAAAGCACAAATATCAAATACAAACCATACAAGAATATATATATATATATATATATATATATGTGTGTGTGTGTGTGTGTGTGTGTGTGTGTGTGTGTGTGTGTGTGTGTGTGTGTGTGTGTGTGGGTGTGTATATATATATATGTATATATACACATATATATGTATATATGTATATATGTATATGTGTATATATGTATATGTGTATATATGTGTGTGTGTGTATGTATATATATCCCTTTTGCCACCATATCAACTAAATGCAAGCCATAGAGAGAGACCCATGGAAAATTGAAATATATAAATATATGTATATATGTACACATATATATAATTATTTTATTTTTCTCCAACCATAACCAAAAAATGAAAGCCATGAATCAAATAGCAATGTTTTCAATAGCTACCCAGATGCAAAAATCCACTATATAGCCCGAGCCATACAATAAGAATCAACCAAAAATCCATAACATGAAAAATTTTAATGTTACATATATATATATATATATATTGATATTAAAATATACCGTGTATAGCCTAAGGAAGATAACAGTAATCAATGATACCTAGTGTAACCAAACATAGAATACACAACATTAATTATTTTATTGTGTTCCAACCATAACTAGAAAATGAAAGCCATAAATTAAAAAAAATTACTTTCAATAGCCACCCACATGCAACAAACCAAAATATAGCCTGAGTTATACAATAACAATCGACAAAAACTCCACAACCTCTACAATTTTATTTTGTTGCAAACAAACCCACAAAGCTCAAACATCAAGCACAAACCCTACGAAAATATATAAATATATAAATATGTGTGTGTGTGTGTGTGTGTCTGTATATATGTATATATATGTATATGTGTATATATGTATATTTGTATATATATGTATATGTGTATGTATATATATGTGTGTGTTTATATATATATGTATATATATTCATTTTCCCACCATATCAACTAAATGCAAGCCATAAAGAAAGACCCATGTGAAATTGAAATATATATAAATGTATGTATATATGTACACATATATATGTATATATATGTTGATATTAAAATACACCCACTATAGTGTAAAGTAGAGAACAATAATTAATAATACCTAATGTAACCAAACATTGAATCAACAACATTAAATGTTTTATTCTATTCCAAAAATGAAACGATATACCCTAAGGAATAACATTAACTATTTTTCCTCCTGTTCTAGCCAGAGCCATAAAATGGAAGCGAAAAATTAAACAATATTGGTTTCAACAATGACCTAGGTGGAGAAACAATCTATATATATATATATATATATATATAAATTTGTATATATATAAATGCATATATACATATACATATATATATATATATATACACATGTATATATATAGATATTAGCCACAAAATGGAAGTGATAAATTAAACAATATTGGTGGGTGAAGCCACAATAGTGGTTTACAATTCAAGTGAGGAAGGAAAACTCACAAAAATTGACCCCAAACCAAAAAAAGTGATTTTGGGGGTTCGTACGAACCTATTGGTTCAACCAAACACATTAGGGGTTCGCTCGAATGAGTGTTCGAGTGAACCCCTTTAAATTTTGGCCCCCAAAAATACAAAACAAATGCATAGGAAAGGGGGTTCGAGTGAACCCCCTTGAATAGGTTTGCTTAAACCATGGTTTAGTTGAACCTTGGGTCGAGCGAACCTCTAGGGGTTCACTTGAACCCTTAGGGGTTCGTTTGAACCCCCCTTTCCCCTCATTCCCCCTCCTGAAACACAAAAAAATTCTATTTTTACACTTTGGAGGTTGGGTTGAGGATGAAAATGGAGAAGTCTTCAGAAACCCTTCTAGAATCAGATAGTCATTAGAATGAGCTATCCAACGAATATAATTTTAATATGTTTTGATTTTATTATGTGTTTTTTTTTTAGTTTTATTAAACATTAGTTCTTCACCAAAAATGAAGATCTTTGTTCTGCACATGTGGAAAAATAGTAGATTATCAAAACAAAAATTGAAAAATATGAGTGCGCACCAAATATTGAAGTCTTTGATCCAACAAAAAAGAAAAATTGAATTTTGACATATACAAAAAAAGTTTCGCGTTATACGGTCGTGCTATGTATGAATTGTAATTCATTTGACTTTGAAACTTGATTAAAGAAAAAATATTAAATAAAAAACTATCTAACCAAGTGGAAGCACTAGATATCAGAGTTACAAATATAAATTTGAAAGAATTAGAATTTTATCCTTCATGGAAAAAAATTTATGTGTTATACAGTGTGTCACTTTTTTAAAATGTTGTTTTAAAAAAAAAAAAGTTTTCATGGGAGATGGAAATAGAAGTGCAATCTAATTCCAAATTTTTTTGAGAAAAATATTTTTAGAATCTACAGACAAAATGTGATGACTCTCTAGTTTGCACCATCTTCAAATTCCTCATGGTTTAGCTGCTATAGGTGCCCAAAAGTGAAGATTTAGTTAAAAATAATAATTTTAGTGTCCAGTTTGGCAAAAATTGTAAGCCACTATTGTGGGATCACCCTGCTAGTATTAAGAGTGAGCAGATGCAAAAATGAAATATATATATACATATGTATAGGATATATATATATATATATATATATATATATATATATATATATATATATATATATATATATATATATATATATATATATATATATATATATATATATGTATATATATATATTTGTGTGTGTGTGTATGTATATATGTGTATGTATATATATATATGTATATATGGCTATTTGTGTCAACTTTGCTAAGAAAATTTGTCTACCTCGCCATTTTTTAAACTTTTTCGGCACCAAGGAAAACTACGTAGATGGGTTATAGTTTGCTCAAAATTTCTGTCAACCCTACTAGTTTAAGCTGGAGGGCTTGGGACTGCGTTTCCATGTAAAAGGTGGTGGTCGTTTAGCATGGCAATAGAGGAGTCCGATGAACTGAAAGAAGTGTAGTTAGCATTGATTTTTGTATGGTTTTAATGTAGTGGTGATGGTGCAAGTAACATCTATTTTAGAGTCCTCAAAAAACAAAACAAATGCTTGTGTAGTTATCGATAACATATTGTTCAATGTTGTTCTAAGGGTTTATGTTGTTCTTGAAGGTAGTTGTGATTGTGGATGGAAACCTTCTATGAAGGTGCAAGTGCATTAAATGAATGTGCAATTTTTGTCAAGGTGGTTGAAGGTTATCTTTTGTTTTTTGCATGCATCGATGGTTCCAAAAGGTGTGGGTTGTGATATTTATGTGGTGTTCTTTTGTAGGTCATGGAGAAAGAACAGAGGAAAGAGGAAGCAAGCGGGAAGGGGTGTTATTGAAGGAAGTGGGAAGAGGTACACCTCATCTGGGTTATTCTTCAAAGAAATATTGTTTCATTGTGTCAATTATTGTTGGAAAGACTGTATAGTTTTTTGGGTTTTGGCATGTCGGTGACTGTTGGTTATATTGTTGCATTTATGACTTTGGTTCTATGTCAATGGTTGGAAAATAGTTAATCTGTTGTGTTTTTGGTGAGTCTTGAAATAGAGATTTCTTATGTTTTGTGGGGTTTCACATGTGGGTGAGTGTTGAAAATATTATTTCATTTATGGCTTCCATTTTGTGTGAATGGATAGAAAATAGTAAATCTATTGTGTTTTTGGTGAATTTCCTCATTTTTGTTACCATTGAAACCAATATTGATACATTTAGGGTTCACATTCTCGTGGTGTATATATGTATGTATATATATATATATATATATATATATATATATATATATATATATATATATATATATATATATATATATATATATATATATATATATATATATATATCTGTGTGTGTGTGTGTATATGTATGTATACATATATATATTCATAAATTAATAAAAAAGCAAGCCATAAAGATTGGAAGTGGGAAAATAAAGTTAAAATATACTGATTTCTCAACATAGCTTTGTCAAAAATTAAAAGAATGCATTACAGAAAAATTCCTAGACATTTGTTTAGTTCCGTTAGACGTTGAATGGTTTCTTTTATTATCATGATGGGCACTAGATGCAAAGAATAGAAAAATTAATGTTGAACCAAACAACCCTCTTTTTGAAAGTAGCCAACAACAGTGCACACCAACTTCCCATAGCCATTGGAAGACAAAAAATTTGGGAGGCTGACGAAAATTTTGTCTGTTGTGCCCTTAGCACACATGCCCCGTTCAGAATGGGGACACTCTTTCTTTTGCCTTTTCTGGGTCATTTCATCATTGCCTCATTTTGCATGCACCCATTTTGGTTTCCTAGATGGTCATCATAACTCCAAAGTTTCATCTTGAGTTGATCATGTTTCAGCCCCACTGATTTAGTTAAGTCCTCAATCTTTGTGGACTCTCCTTAACTAGTTGCTTCCGCCAATGACCCTTGGGCTTGCCAGGCCTACCCCACTGGGTTTCCCTTGTCTGGCTTCCTTCAAGTTCACCATTCCAAGTGGCAAAAGGCTTTCACCTTCCTAAACCTAAGGGCCTAGCTCCTTATTTTTTGCCATATTTAATTTTGCAATATTTTGGACTACTTTCATCCATGCTGGGTCCAGTCCACTGGACTTCCATTCTCAGAACTCCATTCCATCTTTGTCATTTCCGATGGCCAACCTATGATGTCTTTCCACCCTCCAGACTCTAGGTTCTGTTTCTCCAACAATTTGAAAATGAAGTTTCAAGCAACTGACTAACCGCATCTTTCTGGCCCCTAGACCCCGGACCTCTGGCCGCCGTCTAGGATTTGAATCCACCAACCCTCATGTCATCCATACATGAATTAAATGAGGGTATTAAATGCATGTTTGGGTATATATACATGGCTTGTCCTATCATTTTCACTTGTCACATTTTCCAGAGGAGTTCAAACTGCTTGCTAAGGAGTCCAGTGCATCCGTCGCCTACCGCCCTCACATCTGTGATCATCATTTGGCTATCCTTAGTGGATTTCACATTTTCCCTCATTGGACTTTTGAGGTAGGTTCGGTGTCTATTCCTCTCAAAGTTTTTTTTATGATTTCACACCTAAAGATGAATAAACATGGGATAAAATGCATTAGCTTGGTAAACATGACAAAACCTACAAAACCCATGTCTTCAAATTCCAGAGAAACCTCTAAATCATCTCCTAAGATCAAATCAAAACAAAACCTTACTGCTGCCATTCATCGTGCAGGGCATTCGCACCCTCTGGGCCCATGCCGGGTCATCACTGTCAAAACCTTGCACAAACCTCAGTCTAACCCGATGGTAGGACTGCCACCCTTGCCTGCCACCCTAGGCCTTTGTCGGTCAATTGCCAAAGAATTAAACACACTTAAACACTTTAAATCCTACCTCCTAAAATTTCGGGGCCTACTCCTGCGGGACTCTGCATCACCTCCACCATTCCCAAGCGGCGAGGAGAACACGCCTTTTTGCCCTCCAGGGTCCATCTTGCATTTATTGTCTCAAGTTCAAGCTCAAGTGAACTGTGTCATCATATCACTGGGTTCCCCTGCATAGGGTTCCATCTGCGAGTTGCCATGGAGTCTTCATCATTTAGAATGGCTGTGTGGTGATGTCTCCCTGCCTCCCAGGTCCCGACCCTCCAGTTACCATGACGACCTTATAGAAGTTGATCTCTAGCATCCTTGCCTTCATCGGGCTCTACCCACTGGGATTATATCTCATTTCACCCAATTCAAATGGGGAAAAAAAACCCATCTTCTCGACTTCTGGGTTCTGCCCCTCATTTCTAGGAAACTTAACAAAGGAAACTGGCAGCCAAACTTTGTACCAGGTCCAGTCCGCTAGGCCACTCCTACTAGGTTTCTGTGCCACCACCACTATTCTGAACAACAAAGCCCTAACAACTTTCTGGCCTTGAATCTCTGGGAGCTCCAAAATTAATCAAAATAACCTTAAATTTGAAAAACAATATCGACCCACGTGCTAAAATTTGACCCTCTTCTACACGAGTCATTCAAACCATAAAGATATGAAGATGGGAGAAATCACCTAGATTTCCCAACACTTTTCATCCTTCAAAACAATGTTCCTACCTGGGAAGTCTGGCCCCTTGGGCCCGGGTTGTGAAAACTCCCTCCAAAAAATGACTAACATTGGGAAGTAAACATTTGATTTCATTAATCATATGTTGTCTAATTGGATTCCATCCATGAGATTTCAACTAATATTAATGCTGTCATAGTTTGTTGTACTCATTACGTCTTTGTTTGTAGGACCCTTGGGGGCAACTGCAAAAAAGGACAAAGGAAAGAAAGTGGGAAAGAATCCTCACAAAAAAGAGAACAATGAACAAATGAAGTACTAGTACCAGGGTGAACCCCTACATTCAAAAATCATCACACATTGGAAAGAAATCATAGACACCAAAATCAGCCATGTCAATATTGATGAATTTAAGCAAAGGGTTAGGATCCATCCCAAGAATGATAATGCAAGGTTAATCAGACAAAGTGGAATTGCAAAAGTTGTAGGATTCCCTCCATCTGTCGTAGCACCCAAATTGGTCATGGCTTGTTGGCAGGCCTATCGGCCACAGACACAAACCATTGTTGATAGGGAAGGGAACATCCTTGTTGATATGTCAGTTCAGGCAATTACTAAAAATTTTCACATTCCTACCTTTGGGAATATGGAGATGCACACCATAGAAGAATGTAAAGTAACATGGGATGAGGACCCGATGGGCTACAAGAAACTAATAAACCAATACTGGCTTAAAGAGTAAAGGGGAAGTGCCACAATGGTTCCTCAAGAACTCTTCCGCATTGACTTCTATGAGGACTACCATGACTTGTTCGCCATGTTGAGTAGGGTGATGGGTCTCCACACTATGACCTATTTTTAGGAATGGATGGTGCATTTCATAGAGTAGATCCTCTGAGGAGATGAGGATGTCACAACAAAAGCTTCATTTTATTGGTGAGGCATAATAAGCATCTGCTTCCATGAGTAGTTCATGATTGTCAAGCAAACCTCCAAGTTCTATATGATGTCCTATCTCATGTACTCATTGGCCAAGCAAATGAAGTATAGTGGATTATTTGTGGCACTTGATGAGGAGTCAAGGAAAATATTGAAGGTCTATGACAGATACCCCCAGCTCTAGTTCAAGAACTTAAAGATGGATTATTGCAGGGTGGACAATGCCTTAATTGACCATATCATCAGGTTGCTTGGAGGAGATTTTGAGAGAAGGGTCTCTCATAGTGCCCAGGCATTTTTAAAGAAATACACCTTCTTATTCATACAATACCCCAAACTCACATATATTTGTGCCCAGGGTTTCACAAAAAGGCCGAATAAGCTACCCCAGTACCCTAATGACCGAATCATATTGTTAGAGCTCTCCCAGCAGTTGCAACACGTACATTCAGTACTCGATAGTAGAGATTTGGCAGGGATCCATTATCCCTTAGCCTTTGGCCAAGGAATGCACAAATTACAAACTTCCTAGTATGATGTGAATTCTGAGAAATTGGTAGAGTACTATTTCCACCCACATACTACTTGCCCACGAGTACACCCACATGGGCATGTGAGGAAGGCACTAGGACCAGGGTATGCCCATTTATATCATGTTGAAGATTTCTCGGTAGATTTCCACGATGAAAAGGAAGTGCGTGCAATAAATTACATGTGAATGACTACGCACTTTGTAAGAAGGGTGCAACTATTTCCTATACCATGAGTTCAGGTTGAAGAAGATGAAAGCACCATAATGGACCCCAGATACAATGCAGTCGCCAACCTACCACTGCCAATGGTAGATTGGGATGAATAGGAGGTTGATAACCTTGATATTGTAACCAAGCCAATCGTGGCTCGTACCAAAGAAAGGGTTAAGGGACAAGTGGTCCAATTAAAGTAGCAAGTGGTTGTCCTGACATATGAGGGGCTCAAGAGCGAGCCTAGTGTTATAGAAAATGTCACTGCTATGACTTTAATAGCAAGGACATCCAAGTCTCCTTTGCTTACAAGATCAAAGAAGAGGAAGGGCATTGAGGTTGTATAGTTTCCAAATCCCAAGGTTTATTCAAGAAAATATTTAGGAGGCTCACCCTCTAAGACGACCAAATGGATGAGAAGCACCATGGAGAAGCCAAAAATACAAGAAGGTCCCCTTTAGGAGGGTGAGGAAGGGAAAATACATTAGCCAAGACCTCCTCCAGCTCTCCCTATCTCCACCACCCTTCCATTTGTTTCCAAGGCCATGGTTACCACATCTCCACCTGTAGTGGACATCTCAGTCCATCGCACCTCCTCTCCCTCGGTCGAGCCCATAATAGTGATTAACTCTTCATCTGCCGCAACTACTCCACTTTCCTCCACCGCCATGTCACCTACTACATCACTCCTATTAGCAATAGTGACAACACCAATGCTTGCACTCACTTTGATAAAAGCTTTCTCGAGGCATATGAAAAATGTCCCCTCTAAGATCTCTCAAATCTTTTTGAATCCCACCATCCAAGCTTCCTTAGCGCAAGTCCTTGCCAATGCTACACTTTCATAACCTCCAATGGGACTGGCAGCAATGGAGGCCACAATTTTAATTTTTGAAGAATGGGAGAGGTTGGAGAAAGAAGCTTCAAAGGTAGTGGAGAAGGAAGCCGATGAGTACCATGAACACCAAGAGTATGAACACTAGCAGATTGACAAGGGGGTGCATGAAGAAGAAACAAGGTCTTCTAAAAGTGGAGATGAAGAGGAGGATACAGGTGGTAGATCCATTATACAAACCTTCGATGATGATTTCGAAGTGGAAATGACTAGATAGTTGAAGCATAATGAAGAAGAGGCACAAAACCACCTTCCAAAGGAGAAGGTAAATAAGGTGACAAGGAGGAAGAAGATGTGGAACTCCCTATAGGGGAATAGTAGGAGGATGTGCCACCTCCTTATGAAGAATGAAATGTAGAGGAAAACAAGCCCGAGGAGCATGTGCACAAAGATGAACAAATTGAAGAAAGGAAAGAGAAAGATATTGAGATAGAAGAAATTCCTTGGGGGCGATTGCCTACTAAGCCTCCCATCAAACGCGTCATGTTCATCCAATACTTTGATGAGGAAGAAGGATACAACACTAAAATATAAGAAAAGGCTCCCTCAGGTGAATAAATAGAGATCCAAACAAAGAAAGGAGAGGGTGATCGTGAATCACCCAAGGGAAAATCCACTATGCCCAAATGGCTAGAGAAGCAGCTTGAAAAGAAGACTCCTACCCCAAAGGATCCTAGATCAAGACTAAAGGCTATCCTAGCCCAAGAAAAGATCACAACCAGGAAGGAGAAGAAGCCCAAAATATGATCTAAGGTAACGATGGATGCTTTTGGGTCCTGAACTATACAAGTAGCAACGCCAATGGTAGGTCGAGGAGTAAGCTATAATATCTCCACCATTGACTTGAGAAATGCTACTATAGAGAGAAAATTAGAGCACCTTGAGGAGTCTATGGCTACGGTGGTGCATCTAATTCAACAGGATAAAGTATCGAAAGATGAGCTTAAAACACAGGTAGGCGACTTGACAACTTACATCCAAAAATGGTCTTCAGTTGAGGAAATTCCTACCACATCCACGGCTCCACCCCAACTATTGTCCAAGGAACAAATTGACAAGTTGGAAAAAAGAAAGAACCTGGACAAAACTATAGAAATCTAGTTCTAATAGGTTGTATACATCAGAAATATGGGTATTAGTCAAGCTGTGTAAACAACCAACAAGTTCCTGGACTTACAAACAGTCTTAGGAAGGCACAAAGGAACTTTGCACCAACTTCCTTGTGACATACAAGTCCACCTATCCAAAGATCAAGGCTATCCTCCAGCTACCAAAAGCCACATGGGAAATTGAGCTCGCACTCAAAAGGGATTATCATTGGCTAGTGAATGTGTGGAAGCAGGACTTTGATAATAGGAAAGAAAGGTTGGAGTAGATAATTGATAAAGTGGATCCATATATTGAATGGGTCGAAGAAATTAGGGCGGATTGCACCTGATATTTGAGGCTAATGATGGGATATGATAGACATTCAGTGGAAATAGATCCAGAGAAAATAAAGCCCCATTTCCAGAAAAAGATGGAGGACAGGATGTCAGATGAGATAAACATAGATTTCATGAGTTTTTCTACCCACACCTTTGCCCAGTCAGAGATTTTTAGAGACCACATCGCCCAATATGATGAAGATTGGAAAAGGCTTGAAGACAACTCCAAAGAATGGAGTTATCAAGTTTTACGGTCCAAGATCATGGAGGTCGATAAGCTCCAACTGGTAATCTTGAAATTCATAGAGTATGCAGCTTTGAAGAAGTAGGAAGGAAGCCCTATTGTCAGTGAAGAACTTCTAAAGGATAGCTACAAGAGAAAGAGCAATCAAAAAATGACAAAGTGCTACAATGTTGTCACTAGAGGATGAAATAGGGATGAAGATAAAATTGTATTTTAAATAGTAATATATTGGGGGGCAGGTAGAACCCTCGTTTTTAGTGAATCTTGGCCACACAATGAGATTAGATCTTGTCCATTTGTTCTACTTTTTGGGCACTATAAATAGGGGTTATTCTTTCATTTTCAAAGAGAGTTGAGTTGTAAAGACATGCTACATAAATTTCTAATGAAAATACATTGACTTGGTTCATTTTCTGAGTTCCTCACATGTTTCATGATTCAATCTCCATTGTTAGATTCTTTATTTAGATTTTCATTATTGTTCTAGTTAGATTTAAATTGCTTGAACATATTTTAGTAATGTTGTTCCGTGGTTATAGAAATTTCTGTTGTGTAGATGCCTTCCTAGTCCATACTTTTTGTTGTTTGCTACTGGTAAATGGCTGAATAAAGTTAGTTTGCACTTGAATTCAAAGTTGCTCCACACTTTATCTTTGTTCATGCATGTATATGGTGAATTAATGGTGAAATATTTGTAGACCTTAGAAGATAGCACAAATTTCATGAGACTGTGAATTTTCTAGTTAAGTGAAATTTTGTTTGAAGGAAGTTGTCCATGGCAGGAACTCCATGATTACTATTCACAAGTAATTGTAGATCAAGGAACCTTCCCTCTTCCTTGCTATTTTCCCCTTTTTCTTAGAAACAACCTGTGCTAAGGTTCATTGTACATTGTAAAGCAAAAGCTTAAGGAAAACAATGAAGTTTTAGATTGTTGCTTGAACCTACAACAAAATGCACCTTGACTCCCATCTTAGAAACTTCAGATTTTAAGATCCAGTCTGCATCTAGCTATGTAAGTCTACCCTATGATTACCAGAAAGATCACATCAAACATCAACTAAGGAGTTCCATGCAAGTCATGACATGACACTTGAGAGACCTTGGGGATATTTTTAGCAACTTGTTGCTAGAGATTTCCTTTCAAGAGATGTAGTGCAAATGTGTAGTACCTGTGTTGAGAAAGTGTGCAAAACACCCATCAACACTGTACATAATTATAACCCATCTTCTTACCAACTTTCCTAAAATAGAGGGAAAAATATTATCACAAGGGATACTTTTCCTTTGCATTTGCAACCATCTGCCTCTAGAAAAAAGAAAAAATAACCTCCACCCACCTTAACAAAAGCTACAAAAAATATTGTTGTCATCCCTCTCATCCCTCATACTAGGTATAGCAACAAATTGACACCAAATAATGCCTTATTGAAAATCACCCAAACATTTGTTTTGTTCCCTAGGGCGTTAAAAGGGTAGCTATTATTACGATGACGACTAGTACATGCAAAGAATACAATGTGTGTAACTATATGTCTATATGTATACAAATGTGTATATGTATGTATATATGTATATATATATATATATATGCATATATCTATATATGTGTATATACATGTATATATATATATATTTATATGTGTATATATATGTATGTATGTATATATATATATGTGTGTGTGTGTGTGTGTGTATGTATCTATATATACATATGTATATCTATATGTATATATGTATATATATTACATATATATGCATATATACATGTATATATATCTATATGTATATATGCATGTGTATATATGTATGTTTGTATTTGAAATGTTGTGTATTATGGATGGAGCATTAGGAATATTGAGACCCTGGCATTTAGAAAAGGATACTATCAAAAATAAAGTGAATTGGGATCTAATTGTCAATTTGACTGTTGTTAGTAGTTTTGTAGTCACTATCATTATTCTGAAAGGTTTTTTATACCACATTAGTTTATCAATTGCCACATTATGGCTGAGCTATGGCCTACAAGAATAACAAAATTTATACCCTCTTGAGAAAAGAGACAATTTCATGGATTCTTAGACGTAGTTTTGAGTCCCTTCATATCATTTCCCTATAAAATGTCATTTAAAGGCCCCTTAGACAGGTCTATTAATTTTGATCTAGAGGCTCATATCACATGAGAAAAGACATAAAACTCAATAAAGAACACTATATGACATCAGACCCTGACATCCCACCTTCAAACAATAATAGTGGGACCCATTCCCCACCCTTGGAAAATGAGTACCCTCTAGTGGGAATCATTCGCCAAGGGTGGAAAATGAGTCCCCTTTGAGAGAAAGTTCAAAATCAAGCGAGAATTTAATCAAATTTGTTCTTATTTTTGATGAATGTCGGCCTATTAGGTCTAATTAACAAGAAAATAAGGTGTTGTTGCCTATAAATATACATTTTTAGGTCATTTTACAGAAATTTTGATCATATCTTATCTTCACATTGTCATTATCTAAGAGTAAGAAGCATACAATAACAAGGTGCATCATTTAAAGTTGAAGTTTTAGGACAACAAACTAGGGTTTTTTCAAGTCATGGAGCTGACTTTTATTGTCAAGATCCAGCATTGCAAAGGGTTGATGATGGATTCTTATGGTTGAGAATTTATTGTCATGAAGAAATCTAGGGTGAAGAGGATCAACTAGCCACCAAATCATGCCTAAGGACTTGGTTTGCTATTGATTCCATTGTCCATTTTTACTCTATCTTCAGATCAAGGTTTTCATTGTGTTTATTTAGCATTTGCATGTATTTTCCTATCCACATTTGATGTGTTGTAAAGCTTCTAGGGTAGAGATCTTGGACATTTTTTTAATCATTCTTGCATAACTTATTCTAGAGCAATAGAATAGGGTTTTTGTCATGATTCAGACTTTCCTAGTCTTTAACACATCTAAAGCTAGGGTTTATGTGTATTTTTCTCTATTCAAGGTTTGATTACCAATCTAATGGTTTGACCAAGGAAAACCCCCCATTAGATCAACATTTTTAAATTATTTTGTAGGGATTTTCTAAGATCTGGAATTAGGACTCCATCATAATTTGATGTACAGGTGTCAAGGTGCAGATCTGAAATTTGAATTTGCAAGAATCTGAAGGATGACTGATTCAACATGCTTGGTGAATGAGTCCCACCTGAGGTGCATAATTAAGTTTGAAGCTATTTTAGGTCCCTGACAGTCAGAAATGAAGTTTTGTTCAGAAAAAGACCTAACTCTGGACTGATTCGCGACCCTTGGAAAATGAGTCCTAGTTAGCTAAAGTTCAAGTTTCATCAGGTTTTCAATCTATCATTCATCCCTCTACAACTTTCCAGGTGCACACATTCTTAGAAACAACCCTTTGTTTAGTCAAATATTACATTTTCGTTCATTATTTCCATCTTTCTCCATATCACATTGTGTTTTCAAAAAAGGCATAAATCTTAGTTTTGCATTTTTTTTCAGTCATTTAGGTTAATCCATTGCATTTACGTAAGTTTATTTACATTATATCATATTGCATATATCCTAATTTTTAATGTACATAATAATTTTGGGATCTAATATCTCTCCTTTTGGGTGAAAAACCCTATAAGTGTAAGGGAAGCATTAGGGTCCTAAAATCTATGTCACATTTTGGTGAACCCAAAATTTGAGCATAATAACATTCTAATTTACATTTTAATTTACATTTCTAATTGCATTTTAGGTATTCATTATTGTAGGCTCTTGCCTTGTCTAAGATTCTTAGAAACATTGCATTAGTAAAAGCATTCTTTATATTAAAATAGGGCATTTATTTTCATCTTTATACTTTCATTATGAATTTATAGTGTATAGAGTTCAGATTTTATAGAAAAAACACAAAAAAATTAGAAAAACTTTAAAACGGTCATCTCTTGGGACTCATTTTCCACCTAGGGTGTATAAGTCCCTTTACACCTTTTTATCAGAATTTCTATATTTTCATTTCTTGCATTGTAGTTTTCTATTTTCTATCGGTTCCTTCCTATTTTATTTTACAATTTTCTCTCTTTTCTTAGCATAGATTTCATTTCTCTTCATGGCATTTATGGATAGTCTTATACTTTTACAAGTTCCATTTTCGGTTATCTTTTGTAGTCCTTTTAGATCATCTTACATTGAAGAAACAATAGAAAATATCCAAAACCAATCAAACAATACCTCAAACAATCCCATTAAACATATGATTCAAATTCATAATAACATCTCATCCAAGCCACTTAGTAGAGATGATATTGACAAGTTCGATGAAACCCTTAAGGGTTTTCTCTCACTCACTTCATCCTCTCATGCTTGTAATGAGACATCCCCTACTCTTACTAAAACACCCTCCTTCAAACCCTTTGATCGTGATGACTTTTCCTTGTTAGATGAAGTCCTTGAAGACTTCATTTCACATAAGCCATCCACTAAAGTTTGTGGTAAACTCCTTACAACACACGATAGTTCACCCTTACAACCTTTTGAGAGTGATGAATTTCCTTTGATAGATGGGTCTCTTCAAGATTCTATCTGATTTACTTCATCTGTTATGGTTTGTAACGAAGTTTCTAGTGTTAAGGATGTTCATGTAGTTCAACCAAACTTATCCTTTATCCCCCTTCACATCCACTCCATCCTTCCAATAAAACAAAACCTACCCTTTATCCACCCTTGCATCCCCTTCATCCCTCTAATGTATCACAACAATCTAGTACAAATACTGTTGCACATACATATAACACTCAAAATAACCCACAACCATCACAATTAATTCCACTATCATTACCCTTACCTAATCTACCTAGTGCTCTTCATTATAACTCACATACAAAGGAGTATGATCTTGTCAAGCAATTAAAGAATACACCTACCAAAAATGTCTCTTTTGGTATTTCTTCAAACTTCACGAAGTTATAATACTATCCTTCAAACTGCTTTGAAACAAATAGTAGTCCTTCCTATAACTACTCCTAGTGAGGTGGCCGCTCTTGTTCAAAAGAATAGCCTTGACATTACTTTTCCTCAACACGAACTCCCTCCTTTGGAGTTGCGAAAATAACATGATGCCTTTATGATCATTCCTCAATTTCATGGCACAGGTATCAAGCGTACTCTTATAGATAATGGTTTTTCCCTTAATGTGTCTGGTGTGAGCCTTCTTGATCGATTGAAACTAGATAGATCACAAATAAAACTTGATTCCATTTCTATTCGAGGATTTGATAATATGAAAAAGCAACCGTTAGGGGTTATCACTTTACCTATTATAGTTGGAGTGGTCACTTTACAAAATCTTATCCATGTAATGCCTTAAGAACTTTCATATAATATTCTTCTAGGCAGATGTTGGATTCATGAGATGAATGTAGTCCCTTCCACTCTCCACCGTATCATGAAGTGCGTTTATAACAATCATATATATCAAACTGAAATTTACTCTAAACTTGAAAATTGTTTGCATCTTGAAATGGAAAGAACAAGTCCTTTGAAAAAATTAATTCCAACCTCACACATTGATCATCTTGACAATAAATAGAATGAGACATAATTACCATCTACATTGCTTGGCGATGATTGGGAATCCTTCGATTTCACACTCTCCTTTATGAGCGACTACACACTTACAAAAACACACGATAAAAATCTTGATCAACCAATGATTATGTCCACTCAAGATTCTAAACCCTCATCTCATACATCTATCTCTTATAATATGGATGAAAATGCAACATACACAACAAATTTTGATGAGATAGATTACCAATCCCCACCTTCCCCATGTAAAATGGAAAGACTTTATGGGAAAGGTTATACATTTTTCAAACAATAGGGCTATAATGGAAAAGGATGTGGAAAACATGAAAAAGGTATTTGTGTTCCCATTGAACCGAATACACAAGAAATGAAAAAGGGACTGGGCTATTCTTTTTCTAAAGCCACTCAATGACCATCCTTAAATATCAATATGATCACATGTCAACCACAACAAAAAATCACCCTCATTCATCTTGACTTGCATGATTCTACCTTTCCACCTTCATTGTTGTATGTTGACACTTATGAAGCTTTGAAACACATACTTGGTGTCTATGATACCACATCTTCATCTACTTCCCTTAAAAATATTTCTTGTATCCTAAATATTTCCCAACAAGAAACAAATGGTGTCAATGAAGAATTGTTGGAATCTGAAAATCTTAAACCCAATGCACTCCCTTTAGGAGACACAATTGACGTGATTATGGATATAAATGACAATGATAAAGTCAATAAAATTGGAAAATTTCTTGATGATGAAGAACAAGAAGATACAACTATGTCACTTCATGATTTTCGTAAAATATTTGCTTGGAAATATTTTTGATATGCCTAGAATAGACCCGAAAATTGTGATGCATAATATTGTCCTTCATGTCAATGTTAAACCTATTCGTCAAAAGATCCATAAAATACACCCTAAAGTGGCACTACTAGTTAAAGAGGAACTTGAGAAACTTCTTGATGCTTGCTTTATACGACCTATCGATTATTCTCCTTAGATCTCAAACATTGTTGTAGTTGTAAAACTTGATAACAGAATTAGGATGTGCACTAATTTTTGAGACTTGAATAAAGCCTCTTTGAAAGATGATTATCTACTTCTTAATATTGATATGATCGAAGATTCAACTGTTAGACATGGTTTTTTTTCATTCATGGATGGATTATCTAGTTATAATCAAATCCTTATTAACCCCCATGATCAATACAAAACTTCCTTCACCACTATTTGGGGAACATTTTTTTGAGTTCTCATGCCTTTCGGTTTAAAGAAAATGGGCACAAATTATCAATGAGAAATGATATTAATATTCCATGACTACATTCACAAAATCTTGGAAGATTATGTTGATGATATTTTGGCTAAATCTTTAAATTGACAAAACAATGTAAATGTCCTTCAAAAAATATTTGAACGAATCAAGCAGTATAACATGTGATTGAATCCAAAAAAGTGTGTATTTGGCATAGAAAGTGATAAAATCTTAGGATTTATCATATCTCATAGAGGCATTGAGGTGGACACAGAAAATTGTTGCAATTATTATCATGCCACCTCTAAAGAATATTTCTCAATTATGCACATTACAAGGATGACTTAAAGCTATCTGACGTTTTGTTGCCTCTTTAGCTGATTGCACATTACCTTTCACATATATTCTTAAAAAGGTTGTTCCTTTTGATTGGGATGATGATTGCAAACAATATTTTGAGAGTTTAAAGGAATATTTGGCTACTCCACCTATTTTACAACCTGTTGTACCCTATAGACCATTTATTTTTTACATCACCACATCTTCCCATGCTCTTACATCATTGTTGGCTTAGCACAATGATCATGGTAAAGATCACCATGTCTATTACATCAATCACAGTTTAATTGATTATGAAACAAGCTATTCACAAATTGAAAAATAGTGTTTGGCCCTTGCATTCGCTACTAGTAAGTTGCAACACTACTTACTAAATTCTCAAGTGCAAGTTGTCACAAAACTTGATCCTCTCAAATACCTTTTTAGTAAAACTAATCTCTCTGGCTGCCTAGCTAAGTGGGTAATTTTGTTAATTGAGTTTGATCTAAAATTTGTTTCACAAAAAGAAATCAAAGGTCAAGATTTAACTGATCCATTAGTTGATGCTCCTTCTCCATCAAATTTCCCAACCATGCATTCATTTCCTGATGATCATGTTTTACCCACTGATATTGAAACATGGAAGCTATTCTTCGATGGGTCTAACTTCCAAACAAGTTCTGGTGCGGGCCTCCTCCTAATTCCACCCGAGGGTAATCCTATTCCCTTATCCTATCATTTGAACTTCCTATGTACAAATAATATAGCTAAGTATGAAGCATTGATTGCCGGATTGCAAGCTACTTTATCCCTTCACGTTCGACATATTCATATCTTTGGAAATTCACAATTAGTTATTAAACAAATCAATGACACATATCAAACCAAACATGAAAATTTATTAAAGTACAAGGATCTTATCATGAAACTATTAGGAAACTTTGATTCGTTCACCATTTATAATATCCCATGAAAAAATAATCTACAAGTGGACATAATGGCTAGCATAGCTTCTCTCATATCTTCACCAGATCCTTCTATTGATTACACATTCATTATTCATACCATCATGAAACCTTCGATCGATACTTCATTAGAAGAAATTTTAGCCATCACCCAAACATCTTTGTGTGAATGGTAGGATACAATATAGAATTACTTAAAGGATGGTACCATTCCTGAACCTACCACAACCAACACTCGAAAGTGCTGACAAAAAATTGCAACTAAATACGTTATTCTTGCAGACACATTGTATCATAGATCTTTCAATGGTCTCTTACTACGCTGTCTCAAGAATTCTAAAATCCCTTTAGTGCTTGAACACGCTCATGCTGGTGCCTGTGGAGGTCATTTTGGAGGATGTTTGCTAGTGCAATGACTTCTTCGTACGAGTTATTTTTGGCAACATATGGAGAAAGATTACATTACACTTATGTTAAAAAATGTCACAAATTCTAAGATTATAGAAGTCTCATTCATGCTCTTTCCACTAAGCTGTATTCCCATGTTCCCATTTGACTATTGTTGGTATGGGGGTTAGATCTTATTGGGAAAAATTTTCCACCTTCTTCTACTAGATATACATTTATCATTACTGCAACTGATTATTTCACAAAATGAGTCGAAGCTATCCCCCTCCATTCAACAACTGCAGACATAATTTTTCATTTCCTCTTGGATCATATAATTTTTTACTTTGGACTTCCTTCTCCAATTGTTTCAAATAATGGAACACCCTTTAAGAATAGTGAATTTTAGTGATTTCTTCAAACCTTCAATATTCAACATCATTTTTCCACACCATATTATCCACAATCCAATGGACAAGCTAAGTACACTAATAAAATTCTTGAACAAATCCTTAAGAAAACTATTAGCAACAATCATAAATACTGGCATACACAACTTCCTTATGCGCTTTGGGTTTATTGAACTAGTGTTCATTCATCCATTGGCACCACTCCTTTTAATCTTATTTATGGTATTGATGCAATTATACCCTTAGAGTTTGAAATTCCTAATTTGTGAGTTTCTCTCCGAGATATTTTTGATGATGACACTTATAAATCTCAACGCTTACATCAACTTGAGATGCTCAATGAACAGTGCATTAACACTCTTGAGCATCTCCAATCCGACATCAAATAGTTACAACAAAAACCCAATGTTCATGGCATTCCTTGATCATTTTCTAAGGGAGATTTTGTTCTTACTGAAAATCAATGAACAGTTAGTGTAGACAATGAAGAAAAAGATAAATTCAGCCCTAATTTGTTGGGACCTTATATAGTCTATACTAGTTATGGGTCTGGTGCTTATCTTTTAAAGTAGGTTGATGAAACACCCCTTAGATAAACTATTAATGTGTGCATTTGTATCGTTATTATTTCTAATCCCCTTTGAATAGTATGTTTTGTATAGTAGTTTTGTTTAGAGTTATTTGATGTTCTTCTCAAAATAGCTTTCACATTGCTTTTTTCTTAACAATTACTTCCTATTTGTCTTGAACATTAAAGTAGTTATTTACATTTTTTTTATAATTACTTTAGCTTTCATACTATTCACATCTCTCTTATGTTAAATTAGATCCTTATTAGTGTATTTAATTTAACATATTCTTTTTCTATACCATATCAGTGTCAAAACTGGAACATGTTTTCAATTGCATTACATGGATTATGTTAGATCATGTAGGCATTAATTAAAATACTTTATCATAAGTCCTTTAATTAATCACATAACATTTAACAAACATATTTAAAAGATACATCATTATAGTTTATATGGTGCATGTCCTTATACATATCTGAAATCAAAAAGTCTCATATACATTTTAGAATCATCTCATAATGGTCTATGAGAGATATACCTCTCATGATCTGACACCCATGATCCAGCCCTTAGACATTGTGAGATGGTCATGTGTGACCATGATCATGAACTAATGACTCCTAGTGCATACTCTAGACCATGTACTCATCCAATAGCTACAAGTCACTCCTCTGCTATCTGATCCCTCTCGACCTATGTCTAAGCTAGCTTTGCACGAAATCTCTCAACCTTTGATGAGGCCCATAATGAATGTAATGCACTCTCAGCCTGACAAAGTCACCTCCTCACACTCTTGTATGTTGCTCGCAACCTCGAAAATGGTTTGAGTGACTCTATCTCTTCTCCCATGATCGATGGGGCACGTAGTTAGGATCTATCTCCTCCTCCTTGAGGGATGCTGACACTATCTTTGTGGCTGCCTGATGATAGAATGCTCACCAATCTCTCGTTGTTCCTACAATGTAGATCATAAACATAATCAGTAACACATCACCATAATATAACTAGCTCTTGTACCCCAACAAGGTGCAATGGTTACATCGATAGAAGGATATACAATGGCAATGTATTGGGAGGGCAGAGAGGGGAAGATCACATGGGAAAAGTGAAATTTGGTTTTTGTAAGACTAATTGTTCATAGCAAATGTCAACGGGTGATTGGGGTGCGAGTAGAGCTGAACATGAACACATGGAACTTAATTTGAAGTTGTATGATATGCTAAGTGGATGAACAAAAAAATATATTATGTACAATGAAAGAAGACCTGCAATGTTAAAGGTCGACTGGACCAAGTATAGTTGTTGGTAGTTAATTATATACAAATATTTTGTTATGACTAGTCAAAATAATTCTAAATAATTCCATATTGAAACTATTTTGTGCAACTCCAAAAATGCTAGCACAAGAGATTGGTTATGTATAGTGCAATTGTTTGTGGCCAATGGGGGGCTATGATATATGCCATTTGTCTTCAAGGCCTGTAGAGAAAAAGCAATGGAATGGTTAGATGGGAACACTATTTGTTGACATCTACAATGATTGCTACATATTCAATTTATCATGCTACTATTACTTGAGACTAATTTTTTGGCTAATAAAATAACAAAATTACCATAAGAACATGTTTATTCTAAATTTGTTGATGATGTTGATTCCTTTGAGTGAAATGTATGCTTGAGGCTTGATCTCTTGTTCACCATTACCTGGGAAGACCCGTAACAAGAACACATTTGATTATTTGGTAACAATAAAAGTTGCATGTGTATGATCCATAAAAAGACATTTGGAAATAGGATGGTCTCAAAAGCGTAAAACCAAGTTTTGAGATGCTCCAAAGGCAACACAATAATCAAAGCTATACTAACAATCAATAAATATGTGTCTTTTACTTTAAGGAGACTTTTAAAACTATTATTAAACCCACATCAATACAATCAGTTCCTATGCAGTAAATAATAGTCATAGCCCAAACAAGTTTTCCACCAAAACATGCTTAGAAAATACAATAATGATGCAAAGGTCAAGTGTATGGAAAACAAAGAATTCACTAAACACAATAAACACTTATTTCAATTATTACTAAATTTTTCTACAAACACATTATTAACTTTATTTAAAACATTAAATTATTTCACATCTCATAGGCAAGCAACATTCAATTCTTTCACATCTCAAAACTAAGAAAATGGTAAGGAAAAGTCCTACGAAGATGACAAATGAATGATGAAAAAAAAAATCAGTAGAAAATGCAACATTTTTTATTTTTTAAATCTAATTTAATTAAGCTAATTAACACTCTTAAGTGTTTAAGGAATTATGCTAAACATGATAGAAGTTAGCTTTTTTTTTCCTTGGTTTGAATTTGACAATATAACTTTATGCATTAACCCATCTCTCCAAAACCATGATGACATTATCCTTTAACAAAAAATCAACAATGATAATAACGATATTTAATCAAATAATTACATATGTTATTAAAAAAAAAAGTATTTACCCATCATAATACAATTATTCTCACATCTCAATTTAACATTAATACAATTCCTTTATTTAACCAAGATAATAACAATAATACTTACTCCTGTAAATTATAATAGTAATTTTATTATTATTTAATCAATCAACAATAACCTAATTTATTTAGAAAATAATATTATTAAAATAATGTGTACCATTAATAATTGTATCTTATACTCTTAATATTTATAATTTACCAATTTTACCACTACTATTATTATTTATTTTTTCTCTAATAATACTATTATTTTACTCAAATTTTGTAAATACAATTTTGTAGTTTTAATATTGATTTTCATATTAGTTTCATTTTATGCTTATTATAAAACCAATATTTTATTATTATTATTATTATTATTATTATTATTATTTTTCCATAGGGTAAAACCCCTTTCAATATTTACACTTCCACTTTACAATATTATTATATTATTATTAACCACAATTTAGACAAATAATATTACCATTCTTCTATATGATATTATCACCAGCATATTGTCCCTTAAACTATTTAATCATTACCTTAAAGGAAATAGGTTCACCTTTAATCTCAATTTTCCTTACTAAAAATTACTTTCATCTAAATAAAAATAATAATATCAAATAACTAATCCATGAATAATAATATTATTCACTCTCAAATTAACCTCTTAACAATAATATTTACTCACCTATAATTTTATTGCTACTAAATCAACCACAATAACATTATTTAAAATATTATTCCTTTAATTTTGTAAATACTATAACACTTCAATTTAATACTATTTAAAAATATTATTTACAATAAATATTATTCTCCAAAATAATATTATAGTCATGAATCATATTGTTTTTATAACTTAATTACTGTGATTAAAATATTACTGTAGTATAACTTTTTAATATATTATTAATTATCTTTTATTGCATTATTTTAATTATTATTTTAATTATGTTTAAAATATTATTACACAAGATTAACCAATAATGATAACCAATATAAGAACTATTCAACTGCCATTAGGTACACAAGTAAAGAAATAATTTACTTTACACAACCTTTTTATCTTGAAATTATCTGAATGATAGTTACATTATGATCTCTTACTAATAACGTTGGGGGTTGTGTTTAAAATTACTTACTATAACCTCACATGAGAATTTACATTGATATAAATGAATTTAAAATTTATATCAATATTACACATTGCGATGAGAAAAAAATTGGTGAGATCAACATTAACCAAGTATTATTAATTTACCTTATAACTGGTGAATCTTGGCAGAATCCCTATTAAAGTCTTGATTTTGATAAAAATAATTTAGCCTTATCCTATTGCATTTTGGTTCAAAACAAGTAATGACAATACAGACGAAATGAGAAACTTAGTGAAATGATTATGCAATTTCTAGGTTATGATACCATTAATAAAAATAGAACTTATCAATACTATTAGTGGGTATAAAAGTAAAATAAGTTCGTGAATATTTTGAGAGGGTGATCACCCAGATAATGAAGGATTTAAAAAAGAAATGAAAATTATGGTCATAGATTAGTTAGTATTGGAATAACTGTCAGCAATATTAATAATTTTGTTTTAATCCAACCAAACCTTCATATCCAGTTAATAATAATATTTAGATAGAAAGCGGGCGTGCTACCCCTTGCCGCTAATATTAAATTTCACCTTTCCCATTATTAATGTTACCAACCAACCTAGAATGATAATTATTCTAAAACTAAATGCATAGACTTTGGCTGACGCTCAAATTGCAATGCAGTTGTTACACTCGAGGTAGCCAAGGGATGGGACCTTAGGGTGATCCGAATAGCACAAAGGCCACATCCAATTGATCTTCTTGTCAACCACAATGAATAACAGTCACCTCTAAATGAATAAAAGTCACCCCTAACAAAGGGTCTTTTGTTTCCCTTATGCCTCATCTCTATCTACGGTTGTCCTTTCAAAGAATAAGCAAAATAAGGAAAGAATAGACCTATGAAAATGATGAAAGAGCTTTTGAACAATTGGGAGAGAAATGTAGATTTCAGAAGTTGAGAATAAGGGTGGATACTTGTCAACTTGTAACACTTTATTCTCAGCTTTACTCTCCTGATGTGTTAGAAAATTATGAGCTTTCAGAAAAACTACTACTGGGGCTATCATTGCAATCATTGTGACTATTGAAGAATGGTGATGGTGAGAAGATAAGGACTGTGTTGTGATGCACATGTGAGAAATCTTCAGCACAGTCATCAAGACTATCATAGGGAGAAACAAGAAACATAGGAATGCAAGTAGATACCCAGCTACTTGAATAGGCATAAAAGAATGCTTTGTACAGACCATAGTATATCATAGTTGGTTCAAAGAAACTATGTTGCTCTAAGCATTTTCAAAACTACAACCAAGGTGGGTATCTGTTATCTAGGATTGCAGGAGCAAAAGTAATGACCACACTTGTATCACAGACAAAATTTAAGAAGTATATAGAGAGATTGTCTGTAAAAGTTGTCGTGGATATCTCTAGTTCAAATCTCAATTTAGAAAATGTGAGCAGGATCACCACGTTCCCTAACTTGGCTGGTTTGGTGACAAATGGTTCAAGAAGGCCTATGTTGTCATAAAAGTAGAAAGTGTATGATGTGCTGAAGCAGGTTGCAATGATGAAGAAAGAAGGAAAGATTTGGTTGTTGGATGTGAAGTTAGAATTGGTGCCTACTAGGACCTTACAGATCCTTGATGAAGCTTATGAGCACTGCCGAGAAGTCTATGCTGAGAATGTGAATGCTTATTACTTGGGTATTATTTTTTCTACTAATGTATAGTTTTCTTTTCTTACTTGGTAAATTGTAAACGATTCTTTATCATCATTTAAATTCAATACTTCTTATCTAAGTTGTGGCTTATAGATCGAAATAAAAAATGGAAAGTAAAAAAACAAAAAAGAAAAATATAAATAAGGAATTGAAGGCTCACTGATTGTTGAGCTTGTCCAAATGAAAAGAAGCACGGGTGGGTGTCACTTCAACGCCTGTCGTGTAGAGCTGCTACGATGCCTCCACTCCATTGCAAACATAACCAAACAGAATATCAATTCAAGTCAGTTTGAGGTTATGAACAACCTTTAAGCTTCAAGATTGGGAGGATGGTACTAACCCAAACTGCTCAGCAACAATTTAAAATAAACTAGTCAAAATCTCTGCAGGGATTTTGGAAATGGTCTATGTTCTTCCCTTTACTTCAAATTCCAATCCAAAACTATGTAGACAACACCTTGCATCTAGGTGAGAGAAATGTATGTTTTCTTAACATTTATTGCTAATAGTGAAGTGTTGGTGGCTGAGTAAATTGGAGGGCAAGAACGAAGACCCCAAAAATGGTGTGGAATG